>JAUPFT010000012.1:42029671-42494671 GCA_036936625.1 Parnassius smintheus behrii | reverse complement strand
ACACATAAATACAAGTTATCTATTTAGATAGCACAAAACAATATCTACACCATGATATACATTATTTTTCCGTATTACAAAAATCCTTTAATTTATAAAACAAAATATGCCTACTTTACTCACAAATCCAAAATCCAAACTTCTTAAATATTTAACACAGAAAGTTAAAACAATGTTTCCCACTTGAATTTATACATATGTTAACTAATACAATAGTTTAATTTACATTTTCTCTATTTATTTCACTATTTAAAACACTTTTAAATTTCTTATACAAAACTATCATTATTTCACTTATGCACAGGAATTTTCACATAAAAATAACACAGAATTCACCTTTTTAGCACGTACAATCAACCTGAAATGTTTTACAAGTCATTTTTACATAAATTGCTGAAATTACAAACATTTTAAATTTTTACATATTCGGCCTCCTAAGGGCGTGGCCAGCGTGCTTCCGTGAACTCACACTATTTGAACAACTAACTTTGCACGGCTCTCGACTATCAGAAAAATGAAAGTCTGAAATACACTTAATTTTAACAATATTAAATAAACGAGTGCTTCTACATAATCTTCAAACAGCAGGAAACCATCTCTGATAAGACTCTTATTCGTTATCATGCTTCTTATCAGATAACAATACAAGTGAATGTTTTCATTAATCAATCATAACAAATAGGCATTTGTTTTCGTACAAACATATCATACTTATACAAGACAATACTTATGCAATTAATTTCAGTTAATTTTGTTTATGCACAGAGTGATCATCTCGACCGGGGAACCAATCCGATCTCTAACTTCACTTTAATATTCCTTTGAATTTACATCATTGGAAAGACGATTTCAACCGGGGAACAAATCCGGTAATATAATTTATAACATACAATTCCTTATGAATTTATTAAGCGATATTACTTAGGAAAACGAACAAACTAGTCTGGCCTGGGAGTCGAACCCAAGACCTTCTTATCATTAATTCGACATTTCTTTAAGATTTAACTAAGCATTTTCTTATCAGAGCGTCGTGGCTCGATAATTTGCTTTTTATAACTATGCGTCATCGGTTGATTTAATAAACTGAAACATTCTTATAGGCGCGTCGCCAACAATCTCCCCCCCGTGCGTTAGCACCATCATTTGGGAGGCGTCGCGGGTACCAGGACTATTATTCTGGATGTAGGTCTCCTCAAGATACCTGTGCTAGTAATGACGTCAACCACTCTGGTGTGACCGTCTGGTCCCGGTAACGTTCTACTAATTTTGCCTTTCGGCCACGTATTTCGTGGCAACGAATGATCTATTATCAAAACAATATCGCCTTCTTTAGGTTCCATGAACTTTCCGTTATTACCTGTTCGCGGTATTAAGGTAGGCATGTATTCCTTCAGCCACCTTGTCCAAAAATGGTCGGCTAACCTCTGTGCAGCTTTCCAATTGAGTTGACCCGTCAGATGCCGCTCTAGAAATAATCCAGGTGGTCGATCACCACATGAGCGTCCCAGAAGAAAATGATTGGGTGTCAAACCCTCTTCAGGACTATCCATACTGAATGTTACCAGAGGCCTGGAATTCACTGTGTGCTCTGCTTCTAAAAGCAACGTATGTAGAATTTCCTCTCGTGGGCTCCTTTCTCTGAGCGTAGCGGTCAACGCAATTTTAATCGACCTTACTAACCTCTCCCAGGCGCCACCCATGTGCGGTGCTCCCGGAGGTATAAATTTCCATTTAATATATTTCTTAAATGACTCATTTTTCATGCCCTCATGGCATTCTTCGCATGCTTTCAATAATTCCTTATTCGCAGCTTTGAAATTTGTCCCGTTATCGCTGTATATAACGGCCGGTTTTCCTCTTCTGGCGATAAATCGCCTCAACGCCATTATCATTGACGCTGGTGTCAATGAGGCTGCTAATTCCAGATGTACTGCTCTGGTAGTCAGACACGTGAATAAAACACCCCAACGTTTTTCGTGTCGCCTTCCTATAGTTACACTCATAGGACCGAAATAATCCACAGCTGAGCATGTAAAAGGTGGTTCATGATGAGCTATTCTCTCCAGAGGAATATTTCCTTGTGGCACGTTCTGCGGTTTGGATCTGTATGTCCTGCACCACTGGCAATGATGTGACACACTACGTACTACATTACGTAAGTTCAAGACATAAAATTTCTGGTTCACCTCATTCATCACCGTCTGGTGATTGGCATGTCCAAAATGATGATGAACTTCTCTAATCATCATTTTAACGATTTCGTGTTTACCGTCCAATATGACAGGTTTTCTACTTTCCTCGGTCAAATTAGACTTGAAAGGTAAACGTCCATTTAAACGGAGTAAGTTATCTTCTCCTATTTCCATAGATAATTTACTTAAGCGTGAACTTCTTTCAACACTTTTGCCTGCTTTCAAGCACTTTATTTCCGAATAAAAACACTCGTCTTGAACGAACTTCCAAATTAATAATTCCGCTTTTTTCAAGAGCGCTATGTCCAACGCGCCATCGGGTCCTTTAACCGACTTTGCTAAAACTTTGTTGGAACACATAACCGACTTTTCGGCTGCGTCGTCGGGTCCTTTAACCGACTTTCTTAAACTCTTGAATTTTTCTACCGCTTGCAAGGTGCGTGCAGTTGCCCCAAGGAATTTCTTAAAGCTGCTAAATCGTCCGTAGTCGGGTAGACTTAACGGTTCTTGCTTTCTTAACGCATTTACGCCCTTTGGCGATTTTTCTTCACCTGTTTCTAAGCTTTTTATGGTGTCCACTTGTTTGGGCCATAAATCTTCAATTTGCTTCTCATATTCCTTTTTCAACTCGCTATTTTTGTCGAGCTCTTTTTCAATATTCAACAGGCGACTTTCAACCTGCGCTCTATTCGACGGCATGCACTCATTGTCTGTGCGCCATAACAAAGCAGTCTCGTACCTATTATTAGGTATACGACGTACCGTTTTGTTCAAAATACTTAAGGCTCGTACTTCTGGGTCGTTCACGGGCTTTCTAGCCGACACTCCCAGAGATTCCAAACTAAAATATTCCTTGATCAATTTATCCATATCTTCCTCCTTCTTGGTGGAAATGTGGTTAACGATCTTGATCGGTTTAATACCACCCGATATGTGACCATGTAAAACCCATCCAAGTTTGGTGAGCGATGCTACAGGTAGGTTCTTACCTCCTGAAATTAATTCACGAGTAACTATGAGATGCCAATTGTCCTGACCAATTAATATGGTAGGTTTGGACCTCTCATACATCAACTCATCCTTAATCGGTGTCAAATGAGAACACCGTTGCAATAATTCTCGGCTTACCGACTGCGGAGAAAGGTTAAGTGACTTAATTGTTTGTACACTTATCTCTTCTAAGTCGCTCGAGTAAATGCCTTTTATCTTAATGTTTAAGCGATACGAACTGTCGTCGTTAATTCGCTTACCTCCCACGGCTTCGATACGTAATCCCTCTTTACGTCCGCGAGGCGCTAATTTCTGAGCCATACACTCCTCTATGAGTGTCATGGTCGATCCCTCATCCAGAAGAGCTGTTGTCTTGACCTTTCCTCTAGGTCCATACAACTCGACCGGTATAATCTTTAAGTATGCACATGCCAGTGCATTCACTGTACTAACAGTTGTAATCTGAGCATCCTTACCCCACTCGTCCCCTTGTGGCGAGGTTTTTTCTTTGGGGTATCGGTGTAGCATTCGATGATGTGACATTCTACATCCCTCTACACCACATTTTTTCGCTTTGCACTTTAACCTCCTATGGTTAGGTGACAAACCTTGGAAACATACTTTCGCCTTTTTGACCGCTTCCCATTTCTCGTGAATATTCATGTCCTTAAACTTGTAACAACTCACTATAGAGTGTTCCTTGTTGCATATAACACACTTATGTGTTACCCGACTTACAGGCTTATCCTGGGTTGTCATAACCACCTGTCGGTTGTGCCATTTACTATTTCGGCGTTCTAGACGCTCGCTCGACTTACTTCGGCGCATATAGCGCTCGCTCACGGCACATCTGCGTACACCTCCCTTTGCAGTGTGTACAGTTTGCTTCCTGAATTCAGGACGCTTCCTTTTTTCAGGCGCATTTTCATTGTTTAAGGACGCTCCAAATTGTTCACTCAATAAATTTAAAAACTTGGCCATCTTCTGTAACTCTGGATCCAAAGGATACTGAGCTCGATATTCAAACCATTTAAATTTAATCATAGTTCCGAGCTTCTCCACTATGCGGCTCACTAACTCCGGTGAGTACAAATACTGTGGTTGATTCAACGCTTGTATCGTGGCAACCACGTTCGTAATACGACTTGCAAAAGATCCTATATTCCGGCAATCTTCTGCCAATCTTGGCATACGCTTTACATTCTCGATTTCGGCTAGAATGAGCATCTCAACCCTACCGAATCTTCTTTCGAGAGCGTTCATTATTTCTTCCGGTTCACACAAAGTAAACAACAACGACTTAACCGCTTCCTTAGCGGTGCCCTTTAATGCCCTCCTAAGGCGTGCGACATTTTGCACCCCTGAAAATTGGCTTCTCGTGTCTTCAAACACCGTTTTGAAAATTATCCATTCACCCGGGTCTCCATCGAACACCGGTAATTCCTGGAGGAAATGAAGCTGGGAAGACTTATCTTTACCAGCTATTTTTATTGCACTCACAATCGCTTCGGTCAATTCTAACACCTCACTCGCGTGTGTTTTCTGTGCATTTCCTTGGTTGCGCTCTATCTCCGCCCCCTTGCGGCGTGATCCTTTACACGCTTCCTTATCAGTAATATCGGGTTGTGCTACACTAACCGGCGCGCTCATTATGGTCTGCTGAACCCAACTCCTTACGAAAGGTTCCAACTGAGTATTCCGCTCTTCATCATCCTCACTCGAGTCGATCTCCTCTTCTCGGTTGAGTCGTGCCAACTCCAATTGAGTCTTGGCCAAGGCAGCAGCTGCCTGTGCTCGTTCGAGCTCTGAGCGTTCGAATTTAATCCGCGCCTCTAATTCGGCTTTCAGCCTCGCCGATCGCGATGACCTACTACCTCTTTGTGACCCTTTATCACTAGTGTGCCCGATTACTGTCCTTGACGATGCCGCTTCTTCGGTCCTTTGACCTACTTTTTCGACCACCGTTTCACTCCTGGATATAACGGATTGTTGTGCGGTACTGGCCTGCGTACCACTGGTGTCCGTCCTGTTGCTTGTCGTTGCCACGGACGTCCCTGTGTCCCACGTGCATGTGGACGTGTCGGTGGTGGCTCCACTTGAAGGAGTTGCTCCATTTGACGCAGTAGCTGTGGTCGCTCCAGATGGTTCCGCTTCTTTAGCTTTTCTTGAGAGCCCTGTCCTTGTCCTGCTCCCTTCGCTTCTCCCTGTCTGGTCTTGTGCCTTTTTCATCTTGCAGGAAGGTGATTGTTGGCCTACGGTCCCTAACTGTCCCTACGGTCCCTACAACCCCTTACCTACAACCCTTCTACACCCCAACCTAACACCACTACCCCTCCCCCCCTTTATCTCCCAACCCTACAACCCTACTACCACCCTAACAGCCCTATCAGCCCTATCAATCCTGGACGGGGCCTACCGAGGTGAGCCGTCCAGGGATGGAGTCGTGCAGAAATGGAATGGAGGAAAGGTTTAGGAACTGTCCCGCCAAGGAATATGACGAAACAGTCGAGCGGTAGTGCAAGCGCGGTCTCGCTCGAGAGAACTGCTCCACCCGAAGGTGTTGTGCCAGAGCCCAACCGTTTGGCACCGTTAGGTGGTCGGGATGTATGCTGTGCTCGCCGCCCAGTTGCCGGTGACGCCTCGTCCAAGCGCCCTCCTCCGGCCGCGATGCAGTCAGGTGCCCACGCGCACCCTCGCCCGGCAGCAGCAACGGTGGATGCTTCGTCCAGCACCCTTATGATCCGACAGGAAAATGCCGGACACGGTCGTCCGACAGGAAATGCCGAGCACGCTTGCCCGACAGGAAAATGCCAGACACGGTCGTCCGACAGGAAAAATGCCAAGCCCTGCTTGGCCACGATGAGTGCCTTCACAAGACACCTGCGCCCGGCTGCGATACGTGCCCCATGCGAGCACACGCCCCAGGCCGCAATCCCGGTTTTCTTTCTTCCGGTAGTTCCAGGTCCTCCTTCAGCGCTGACGTCCTGGTCTTCTGGCCTTTGGTCCTATTGCTTCAGCTCAAACCTACGGCTTCCGTCGGTTGCTGATCTTCACTCGGCTCCGAAGGTCTTCTTTTTTCCACAACCAGCAGTCCACAGCTGGTTCCTTGATCCAGCTGGCGGGGTTCGGGTGGTCTTTAATCCGGCTCCGAAGGTCCAATTGAAAAGGGATCCGGCTCGCAAGGACCAATTGAAAAGGACACAACGGACGGAAACTAAGAAACAGAAGGGAGGAATCGAGGCTTCTCTCGATCCGGCCTCCTGCAACGCCTACGTTGGGTTCGGGAACAACGTATGTGATCTCCGCAACGGAGTAACACACTAGGGCGATAACCTCGTTCCTTTTCAGCAAGTAGGTTCAGACGGGGATTACGGGTCTTCCGAAGTCGTCCCGGTCCCGACGCCTTAATTCTTCGATGTGGACTGTATAACTTAAGGGATCTTGGGAATGAAACAGCAATTATCTTCAAACCGTTCCGTGAGAGAGTAATCACTTTTCCCTATACTTTTCTTCTTGACTGCTGGTTTTTTACTTTTCCCGAAGGATTTTCTTGTTTTTCCGAACTATTACCCCGAACGAATTGCAATAAAACCCGTTCACTAAGCTACCCCCAGAGCTATACGCGAAAGTGAGCCGCGCCATTCGCGTGCCTGCGCAACTTAATAACATGAATTTGTACTATTACTCTCTCACGTTTCACTTAATTTCTTTATTCACATAAATCACACATAAATACAAGTTATCTATTTAGATAGCACAAAACAATATCTACACCATGATATACATTATTTTTCCGTATTACAAAAATCCTTTAATTTATAAAACAAAATATGCCTACTTTACTCACAAATCCAAAATCCAAACTTCTTAAATATTTAACACAGAAAGTTAAAACAATGTTTCCCACTTGAATTTATACATATGTTAACTAATACAATAGTTTAATTTACATTTTCTCTATTTATTTCACTATTTAAAACACTTTTAAATTTCTTATACAAAACTATCATTATTTCACTTATGCACAGGAATTTTCACATAAAAATAACACAGAATTCACCTTTTTAGCACGTACAATCAACCTGAAATGTTTTACAAGTCATTTTTACATAAATTGCTGAAATTACAAACATTTTAAATTTTTACATATTCGGCCTCCTAAGGGCGTGGCCAGCGTGCTTCCGTGAACTCACACTATTTGAACAACTAACTTTGCACGGCTCTCGACTATCAGAAAAATGAAAGTCTGAAATACACTTAATTTTAACAATATTAAATAAACGAGTGCTTCTACATAATCTTCAAACAGCAGGAAACCATCTCTGATAAGACTCTTATTCGTTATCATGCTTCTTATCAGATAACAATACAAGTGAATGTTTTCATTAATCAATCATAACAAATAGACATTTGTTTTCGTACAAACATATCATACTTATACAAGACAATACTTATGCAATTAATTTCCGTTAATTCTGTTTATGCACAGAGTGATCATCTCGACCGGGGAACCAATCCGATCTCTAACTTCACTTTAATATTCCTTTGAATTTACATCATTGGAAAGACGATTTCAACCGGGGAACAAATCCGGTAATATAATTTATAACATAAAATTCCTTATGAATTTATTAAGCGATATTACTTAGGAAAACGAACAAACTAGTCTGGCCTGGGAGTCGAACCCAAGACCTTCTTATCATTAATTCGACATTTCTTTAAGATTTAACTAAGCATTTTCTTATCAGAGCGTCGTGGCTCGATAATTTGCTTTTTATAACTATGCGTCATCGGTTGATTTAATAAACTGAAACATTCTTATAGGCGCGTCGCCAACAGCGATCGAGAGATGAATAGAGGCGCCGCCATTTTCAATCTCGTCCTCTAACCGCAACGACTACACAGTCCGAATAGACGCCTCATGAAAGGCAACCACTTTCTGTCAACACATCAGACAAATACGTTTTACTTGAGAAAACGATCTCACGATTCATTTTAGTAGCGACCACTTCCCTGACTCGTGAACATCTTCATCATCATGTGACTTGTGAATTTTTTACAAAATAAAATACAACAGACGCGCAAAATGGTTCCATGTACAATAAAATAGTGCGAAAATAGTAGCCAAATGTGTAACTGCAAAAAAATGGCATCATTGTTCATAGATAAGTGAATTTTAATTACCAAATTCATTAATTAAAATCAAATCAGAGCTCAACCTATACTTGTCACAATCAACTCGCATTGATTTATTCGGACATCTTCGTATATTTTCGGACTATGCATCCCTTTATTTTCAATGCAGTTCATTGTTACTATATTAATTACCGGCACGTGTAACTAGTGCTGTACCAGTTAAATTTTAATATTGGTGCAAGTAAATATTATGCATGTCATCGTGAATGTTTTACAGACTTATACTATAAGCGACATAGGTGTAAGCTGATTTTTTAGTGAATGTACGTTAATCCATATTTGAATTAATTGATTTAATAATTAAATCAATTTATTCGACGCTTCTTAAAAAATCATAATAAAATTGATATAATTTTTAATAGACGGCACTCCGCTTTCTTTACTGCTAAGACGCTATGTCAAGACGAGTAGGAAACGGAAGTGAATTTGACAGTTTAAATAACTATTGCTATTTTATTTTTAATAGTATTCTATTATTATTTCAATATCGTAAAGAAAGCTTGTTTTAATAAAAAAATTCTTTAAAACAAAAAATATAGGTATTTTACTACATACGATACCTACTTAAATAAAAATTCTTTTGTTTATTTTTTATTTTGTACAAATTTATAGTATAATGTAATTCTGGTACTGATTAATAGACTTGGTACCAAATTTATTAGTTAAAGTTCACATCACTATTTGCTTATTATCAAGTGTCTCAACCTTGATTTTAACCAATTAGCGTGCATTTCAACCCGCCTCCCCCGTACCGCTTACCTCAGACTTTTGACAGACAGGTTTGGATGCAGAAGTACATCCATTAGGCGTCTATTCGGGCTGTGTAGTCGTTGTCTAACCGCTTGGGTAGCAGGTACTAAAAAATCATTTACCATATAGTGAACTATGTGCTCCTTTATTACCCTTACATAACATGAAAACAATAATGCTTAGTGACAACACGCGTAATCATTTTATACAATTAAGTTCGTCCTTCATTCAACTTGAAGAGAAGAAATTTAATTTCCTTATTAGACTAAATTTGTATTTAGTACTACACAATCTGAGCCTGTCTCAGTAATTAAATCCGCTTCGAGGAGATTTGCGAGTCTTATTGCTTATTAAATAACATTGTAAAGGATTTAAAGCCTTTTCAGTTTTTTATTTAACTTGCTAAAATCACTTAAAATTTATAAGATTTGCTTTATATAATAAAAGGAATTATTTTTAAAATTCAACCAATATGAAAGAAATATCATCGAATGGTAGGCTCTTACTAGCTAGCAAAGTGTTGGACGAGCCACCACTAGATGTAGTAATGAGCTGATCAAATATAAAACTGACTAATAGGCCTATGTTCAGTAATGGATTTGTAATGCGCTGTAGTAGTAGTGAATTGCCAACCCGCTTGCCAAGGGTGGCATCTATTGAAGATATCCCCCTATGAGGTAAACTTGGATTATAGTTCTCCATGTTATAAGAGTTTGGACTTTTGAGAGGCAGTTTTATTGAATAATCCATCTTTGCAAATAATTTTTTAGGTGTTCTAAGAGGCAACTGAAAGATCTCATGGCTTCCAATACATTGAGATATGCCCACGTCGTTGATGCCTAATTTAAAATACTCAAATGTGTTAGAAATCAGGTACTGTATCGCCAATCCAAGCCAAGCGTAGCGAATAAGGCTATTCCTCCCTACAATGGGATACCCCCATATCTACGACTGGAAATGTGCCGGCTACTTAAAAAAAAGATGTATAAAAAACTTTTTTGGTTCTTTAACACTGATACATAAGTTTGAAATTGAATACAAAAAAATATAAGAATGCATCAATACCCAATAAAGTGTGTCATGTGAAGTCAATCTATATCAATCCTGAAAGTTTATAAGGACAAGAAGGAATTGTCAAGAAAAGTTTGTCCAAATTTATGTTCCATCCTTTGCATTCCATTACAGCCTATAAAAAAGTGTCCCCCTTAGATTGGTTCCTAGGCAGGGATTTATCCATAGTTGTCATGCTCGGCATTCGGCTTGTCAACTGCAGATTTTATTATTTTGGATTGTTATCAGGTAGACGCTTCTGTCCGTCTCCTGGGTTGACAATATTCAAGGGGTTATGAGATGTTGTTGTAGTATCCTAAGTTGACAGGCTAAACGCTTCGCCAGATCCTCGTTTCAGTTCTTATCTTAGGCTAAAGAAATCGTGTCGTCTGTACAAAAAGTTCAAGATAATTTTTATTCCTTCACATTTTACTTTTATTTATAAAACAGTCAAACATTTTAAGTTTACTGAGAAAATATTATTATTATTTTTTCTTTAAAAAAAAGGTTAAAGAGGCACTAATATGCCTCGCTAGTTTCATCCGTGTTGAAAGAGCTTCACATAGATAAGCTCAACATATTATTTTATTTCTCTTAAATGCGGGTTTCCTCCTTGGTATCTTTGGAGCTAACGATGCTATGCGACTAATCGAGCCTAACTATGCAAGCCACCTGGGTAACAATAACCTTCTGTCTAAGAGTCCTTCTGGGTTGCCTATTTACTTATTTCTACCGCTAAGTAGCAGTGCTTATACTGATGTATTGCAAACTAAAGCGTGAGTGTCCATTTGAAACCTTAGAACTGGCAACGAAGCTATAGCTTCTCTGTTTGAATTTGGTTGAAGGTGAATAGACTGCTAGCTTGTTTGTCACTTTTGTTTTATTAAAAATATCATAAATAGTAAACTTCTATTGTTACAATAAACATAGCTCAGTATTAGAAACGTTGTAAAACAATTGTTGCCATTTTGAATCATTTATTTCCTTTCATGCAAAGAATTTCAATTGTTCAATTTTCTCGCTGTAACAATTAACAAGCAAGCTTAGGCGCCGCTCATTGAGAAGCCTAAATACTTGTCAAAAGCCGTCCCGTTACCAAAAATTGATTTTTTTTTTGTATTGTATATTTATGTCGCATAAAGGATTAAGCTTTTGTTCTGTTCTTAAAAATAAATAAGAATTTATCTTTATGACATGGCTGAGAAATAAAAATCTTTTCTAGAGCAAATATGGATATAAACAAACTTAAAATTGCTAAAAAGAATGTTATTTTTGTGACGTGAATAAAATAAGAAAATTTTGTATTGTGTTTACTTATAATGCCCACTTTCATAGTTCATCGATACATTTCCGACTATAAAAGTCCACTGCCAAACATATGCCTCCCTCAATGATTGCCCTATAATATATTGCTATATCTGCCACGCATGGCAAGCAGTGCAAGAATATTCACTACCGTATATCGATTGTCAGTGACGCAAGAGGTGACGAAAAGAAGAAACTGAAACTGAATATAGACAGCAGCATCTTTCTAATTACAATTGAAAAAATTAAAACAATCGTGGTTTCTGACCCGCCTGTCAAGCGTGGCAGCTATGGTAAAATGCCCACTTAAAATAACGAAAGACCGAACTTAGTTCACCTCATCAAGGACATTGTGTAGATAGAACTAGGTAAAACCCTTAGATAGCTCAATTAGCCGAGGATTCACAATTCGAATGTATATTTTTGTAAGTATGTTATAAATACGTGCAATAGTATTTTAGAATTAAATTAGTAGTTCAAGAGATTTCCTCCTACAATCAACAACAACCAAATTTGCCTCCTTATAATATATCTGGGAATTTATTATTGTTTAGTTAATTATGTGTTTCTCTAAAAATATGAATAAAGTGAAAATTTCAATTTATTACTAAAGGAATTCAAATACCCAAAGGATAAATATTTTATCAATGAAACACGTCAAGAGATTCACCCTGTTTACTGCATTAACATTACCTACAATTGCATTACTTATCTTCGTCCGGAACAAGTGTGTATAATGTTTAAGTACAACATTAAGCACATTCGAAAGCTCCGATTCCAAACAATGCTACGTAATTAAGTTCTCGAAATACCGTAAGACTAGCCGAGCGGCGAAAATTCGACTGTGTAATTCCGTCCCGTGTTACTGAAACGGCCCGACGCCTTTGTTTAAATAATTGTGTCGGTTCTGATTGCTCTGGCGCACAGGATAGCCACAGTTGCTAGGAAATGCCTTGTTTGCTGGATAATGGCACTGTAGAACTGATTTGTTCTGAACGCTTTCGAGCGGTGCGGTTATTTTACTTGGTAGCCCTCTGCCCCTTTTTCGTAATCTGTAGGTGCATACGTACTCGATAAAGTGTTTGTGTAAGTGTCTCATATTTACGTTTTATTTTCTGTTTAAGTAGAAAATATGATATTAAAAAAATCTTTGCAGTTTTTTATGTTTGACCGAAGAGATTTTTCTTCTTTAATTAAGGAAATCTAAGCAACTTCCTTCAATTAAAGAATTTGCTTAGATTTCCCATTATTTCTTTTATTAAATTATGGCTTTATTCCTTCTATTAAATTATGATTTTACTCTCTTCCCGAAAGTCTTATATTGTGAAAACTATCTTACATCTGAGCCTATTTTTTTAAGTTATGTTTTGAATATTTAAAATTATCCATAATTTTCTCTTCTTATTTTGGGCTCCAACACGTATGAACTTTTACTATGCATTATTTGACCGGGCATTACTAAGGGTTATTACTTTACAAAGTCTATTAAAATGTAGCAGAAATTAAAATTACGATTTTATTTTTTGCTTTCAACATTTACGTGTAAATATTGTATTAAACAAATTAAATATCTAAAGCCGATTGTAATGCCTAATAAGGTATTTTATCCAATTTTTTAAAAGTTTTTGTTTAAAAATAAATCATGACAACTATGGGACGTAATTCCAACACTAGATGATAGATGTTATAAATAAGATATTCTTCAGATCCTTGGATGATGTAGACTCTGCGGTGTCTGACCACTAAGACTGAGGCATACTTAGTAATATTATCAGCTTGTTAGGTAATAATAGAGCGAGTGGCCTCACCCTACCATCACCTAATTACTCAGATCTTTTCTTTTGATTCACACAGTCCAACGATGTTAAGTAGATGTTTTTACCCATAGACTCCTTCATATATTATAAACTTATGCACTGGTGTTCTGTGAGTGCATGGTCCTTCTCTAGTTAAGACTAACCATTCGTGATTATATATATATATATATATATATATATATATATATATATATATATATATATATATATATATATATAAATATGAGTGATAAGTAAACGATTGATTGATATGAATGCTTGACATACACCGATCGCCGAGTACTGGCGTATAAATGTACTGCGTTATTAGGAGTGATAAGTTAGGAAAATCAAGTACATATATGTTATTGTGAAACATGTAGTTTTTCATTATCTGTCATACCTTGATAGAGTTGTATGTTCTTTTTAATACTAACCTAAGACAACAAATTTTTTGCACAGCTGCTACAAGTTGATACACTTGGATCGTAGGTTCTGTGTTCGGATTCCAAATAACCGTGAATTCCCCCAATAGCCTACCTGGTCATCTTATGGTTGATCGTTGGCAATTGCTGAAGTAAAAATGATATTAGAGGATTAATGTATATAAGTATATATGGACTACAGCGCACTCATCATCAAGTGGACATATTGTCTTTTCGGATTCCGTTACTAGCTGCCAATATAGTATACCTCTCTTACAAATTTTCATTACCAAGTCAATTGGAAAATATTCTCATATTCAAGAAATATTTAATCAAGGCATTGAAAAAACTTTCCAAAGTTTTAATCAAACTTCTTTAACTTGTACTTACATTTCTGCCACGAAGCAGCAGTACATACACTGGTATGTTTCAGTCTGAAGGATATAAAGAGCCAGTTCCAAAATCAGTTGACTGCACTGCTGTTCTTATGGTTGTTGGCCACTGCTTATCGTGTGGTGCCAGGATCGAATTACAAATCGGGCCAAAATCAGTGAATTAAAGAATCGATGATATATAATTTACTGTATACAAATAAAGAACGGAAACTAAATTATATAAAGGTGACCTTATTGCTTCCGAGCGACCTCTATCAGGCAACCACTATACAGAAGTAGGGTAGTAGAATAAGGGTAAGGGTGAACGTGGTGTAGAAAATATACCCAAAACGTTAATCTGTTATTGGGTTTTTCCTATCGCGGAGTTAGAAATTTGGTGGTGTTTCACCCTTTGCCTCGAAAAGCACCTGAGCGCTCTTTGGTCATTTCCATTGCTGCCATCGGACTATGAGAGTGGCGAAAGAGATATTGCACCTGTACTTTTGCACTTTAATTTTCGGCACAGATGGTAAGTCTTCGTTGGTTTGATGACATTATAGGCTGTGTAGCATTGTCGTCTAAGGTAACAATGCATTCTGTCGCCTTCTTTACTTAGAATTTGATTGTAGGTATGGAGGCAAGTCATTGTTTGTCACTTAAATTTTATAAAATAAAAACACTTTTGTATTTATTAAATTTTTGAAAGTGTGAAATCGTTAAACACAGACACGAATAATAAACAACGTGCGGTCTATGACCTGTCAAAACAAACTCTGGACGGCGCCACAATAAAAGTACTAGGACGAGGTTTTTATTATGCCATAACACTGCGAAGAATCCCGTATGAAGACATTATCTGTAGTGTTGAGGATTTTCTGTGTAAAAGTAGTATTGGTAATAAAGATTTAGAGGCTATACATCAAGACGTTTCGTTTAAGTTACGTCGAAGTTCAGCGCTGAAATTAAATCTTCCCAAAAATGTGTGTAACGCGTTAAAAAACTTACGCAACAGACCAGAGCTTACGATTCTCCGCGCAAATAAAGGTTATGCTATGGTTATAATCAATACGTCGGATTACAATTTTAAAATACAGCAAGTCTACCTGTTGAAGACTGCATCTCAATTATGACTAAAAAAATAGATGAAAATAAAATGCCAGTAGAATATGCAGTACTACTCAGACATTGCTATCTATTGTGGAAGGAAGTGTTTTACAAGTTAGTATATGGTGTTGCAATTGGCTTACCTGCATCTCCCATTGTTGCCAATATATTCGTGGAAGACTTTGAGAAGAAAGCCCTTCTTACTGCACCTATTACTCCTAGGTTCTATCGTCTACGTACCGATTGTACGTTATGTACTACCACAATTTTACCATCGGACAAAGTAACTGCATTTTTAGAACATCTTAATTCCACAAACTCTAAAATTCAATTTACTATGGAGTTAGAGGCAAATAATTCCTTAGCTTTCCTAGATGTGTTAGTCATCCGAAATCCTAACTATACCATAGGTCATACTGCGTATAGAAAAAAGATCCATACAAACCGATATTTAAACGGTAAATCTCACCACCATCCATCACAGTTAGCTACCGTGGGCAAATCTTTGTTACAGAGAGCACGCGGGATCTGTGACAGTAAACACCTGGCCACCGAGCTTCAGCACGTAAAGCAATTTTTGCACGACGACATGCTTCGGGTCCCGGACCTATATCACAGTAAGCGAGTGAAGCCGTCCACATATGAGCGGGTGCCTGCCGTACTACCATATGTCAGAGGTGTCACAGACAAGATAGGTGAGCGATAAGCGAGATTCTATAAGAACCTTCTACAAGCCGAAGAAGAAGATTAGTCAGTTCTTACCATCCGGCAAGTGTTTTATTCCTTGACAAGTTGCAGTAGTTTACGAGCTTGATTGCGAATGTGGTCTCTTATATATAGTGTATGGCAAACAAAAAAGAAATAATTAGAATTAAATGCGATTAATTCCGTAAAAGTAGTTTTAATCAATGTGTAGTGTTCGCGTAAATATAAGAAATTATTTTGCTAGGGTTGCTTGCAGACTGTGATGTTTGAGGCTAACACTTAACCTCCTGAACTTCAACTTAAATCTCTAAATACTATACTACATTCTGAAGCACTGCTCGTACAATGTTGTAAACTTATTTAATATTGATACATTCGGAAGCCAATTTTCACGGGAGCTGCTAAATTTATGCTCAAACTTATTCAAGTATTAAATACTTTGTTTACTAACTTATGTTATATTGCTACTAAGTAAAGTACAAAATAAAAATAATTAAATGCTCGAAATATTCTTGAAAATAGTACTATATAGTACGATAACCCATTTTTACTACATCATTACCATCATCATAACAGATCATTATTACGTCCAAAACTGAACATAGGCCTCCCCCTAGGAATGCTGCAAAGCACGGACTCAAGCTACCTGCATCCATCAACTTATTGCATCTTTTACCAGGTTGTCACTCTATTTATATGGAGTGCGTGCGTTGCGTAGGGCTGCCTCCCTAATAGAGAGGCAGCCCTACGCATATTCATAATTTAAGTATGAACTCTTCTTATAGTTTATATAAAAAGTGCACACGCGCACCCACACACGCACATTAAGATGCAGAATCAACCTTACATGTAAACTCTTATTTAAACACGACGGTTTGGTTCATAATAATACTTTTCTGTATTTTAAAAAGATTAAAAATATATTTATTGCAGTAAATCTATTTGAGCTTCACGTTAAAAAATACATTTTATACAAGAGGGGCAAGCGATCACGCAACTTAAATTATGCTGAATAACCTCCGCTACCCTATAACATCTTTAATACCTACTCGAAGAGTTGTCAGCTACAACCCTTCTCATTGCTAACATAAAGTGGTAGTTTATTAGGTAGTACAGACCCCTTTTCTACCTAGGAGTCTGTCTGAGTAGGTACCCTCCTACATAATATTCACTCAGTGCATGCACGGCAGTTACGGTCTGAATAAAATAGGTAGCCAGTATAATTTCAGAAGGCTTTCCGTTTTAGGCCCACGCCAACATCAGTAGACAACACATCATCTATATCCTTTTAATTGTTTCAAGTTGGTTACAGTGATATATGGACTGCAGTAGCAACTTTCGTTTGTGATGTTAATTTTTTTTTAACTTTATTGAAGGACCGTAAGTCATATTTACCTTAAAACCGCTGGCTACAGTAAATTTCACGCAATATTTGCACACGACATATAGTTAAATAAACAGCATACTCATTTATCCCGTAATTATTTTCTACGCAATGATATATTTCGGTAAAACATCTAACTCTGTCAGAATATCATCCACATAGCATCCACACAGCATCCACTGAAACTTTAATATCCTGGACCTAAAGTAAAACGTCGAAAAAATTACTCACACATCTGGTCTCACACATCTATCACTACCATCACACATCTGATGTTATTCATCGAATAATTCCCTAAAATTAAATTTACAACTATCATAGACGTGGAACTTACTACGATTGGATTTTATGGGTTTAAATTTTTTAGCGCGGATGCCTAATTTTTTTTTCTAAAAAATAGACTATATTACTCCTTATAACATAAACTATCTACCAGTGAATGTTCCTTCAAAATGGACCAGCCGTTTCGGAGATTAGCTGCAACAAACAAACAGACAGACAGACAAAAATTTTGAAAATAGTTTTTTTTTTTGTTAAAATTATCTTATATAAGTTCATATGCATTTTGTAAAAAGCTGTTATTTTGATATTATAAACAGACACTCCAATTTTATTTATTTGTATAGATTACAATTTAAGGGATTGGTAGGGTTGTCGCTAAATTTAAAAATATTAGCTAACACTGTAAGTCATAATAATTAAATTAGAAAAAGCTTACCTTATGAACCATGAAAAGTTTAAGTTTGTATAAATAGGGTTATTATAATATTAAAAAAATGTGGATGATAATAGCCCTTGGGAAAAGTGATCGCTACCAAGCTGTTTCTAATTTGTTTTGTGTTGTTAATTGTGTAACATACTTGATTGTAAGCTGTTATTTTTTTAAAGTCCTGCCGGATTCCCTGCTGTTTATAGCCAGGACAGAGGTTTTTTTTCCGAACCAGCGATAAATTAAACAGAAGTGATTTTTCAATAGGTATGATTTTTAATCTATATTGAATAAAAAAGTTTCTGTTTCTGTTTCTATGTAAAAAGAACCTAAATTTTCGCCTTCTGTGGGTAGCTTGCTCAGAAAACTGACTGAGTTGACTCTTTGTATTCCAAGGTTGATCTACTGACCATAGTATCTGCTAGCTTTCGAATCACCAGACACATTGATATAGCGTGTAGACACGTTGCAATTCAGGTACCCACGGCCCTGGCTTTTGGTCACCACACGGCACATTAAATTAATTTTATGCCCTCTCTGAAGGCTATAATATTTATGCCACTTATTGTACTCCGCTATTGCATTAGCCGCACCTGCTTGATGGCGGTAATGTGTTACCATAAGTCGCATCATTTACTAAGGACATTTTTCCATGAAAGTAGCGTTAATCCATCAGGCCTTTTGTTATCGTTCCGCACTACATGCTATTTGGATTTAATGTGAATATGATTTATGTTGGCACTGGTTAACACCCTTAATGGGGGCATGGCAATGATCGTAAGATGCATTCCGCTGATGTGTCAGACCGTGGTGACCCAGAATGTCAACCTTCGAACAACCACCAAGAATGTCCCAATATTTGAAGACGCATTGTTATTGCATTACGCCAGCCGAGTCCAACCAAACGAACCAGGAGGGCTTCCTCAGTTTTCGGGTAAGTTTTTTGAACCTGTCACAAAACGGCTCATCCCAATGTCTCTGCAAAGCTTATTTATCCAAAAATTCCTTATTGCTCCAAGACCAGCATGATACCTCTACATCCCCGAAAGGTGGGTTAATAATACTAAAAAAAAGGTTTGACGTGATATGAAATAGAAGAGCAGAAACTTTTCGGATGCCCAAACCACAGTAGATAGAAATAATTACATAAGGATCAATTTCGAATTTGAATCTTGGTTTTCCTTATTCATTAATGAAGATGGTGAAAAGTGTTTCGTTCATCCAAAAAATTGTACATTTCAGCGCGCATGTGAAATTTGGCTCTTAAAGACAAAACTTTACTGTGGCATATGCCATGTATGGTCCCATTTCTTTAAGACCAATGGCGGACTCCTGGACTTTACAAATTTGTGACAAAGCATTAAAATGAATCATCCAAAATAAGAGCGAACAATGGATTTAAAGTTGCAAATTATTTGATCATTTCCAAATGTGGGTAAATTCTCATTAATAAAAAGATGACATTTCGCAAAAGCTTATAAATATCCACTGCTGAATAAAGGCCGCCCCTAAAGATTTCATCCTAGGGGGATTTCGCCATAGTTGCCAAGCTTGGCACCCGAGTTGGTAACCGCAGTATTTTTTTATTTTCATCTACTGTTTTATGATGCCTTTACCATTGTAGTCATCACTAGCCTCTGAATGTTATGCTGTACTTTTAATACAAGTATTTTTAATAGAATATTAACAATCCTATAAACATTACTTATATTTCCCTTTACCACTCGTGGTAAGCTTAAATTGCTTGCGTTACGAGTGGTTCACGCCAGTAGTCGAATGGCGGATTCGAACCCACGACCTTTTGAGTTCGTGGTCCACGCCCTGCCATTAGGCTACTGTCGCTTATAATATAAAAAATTGATACAAGTATACTGCTTGTGAGTATAGTATTCAGACGTGGACTATCTTGAATATGTTAAATCATGTCATCTAATCTTTATGAAATAAAATTAACACTTAAAAGAATTTACTTAACACTTAAAAGAACTTATACAACAGAAAGAGTTCCACTGTAATAATTTATCAGTACAAATATGTATTTCGTCAAGTTTTAGTACCTACTTCTTAATTGTATTCTAATAGATTCCGGAAAATTGTAAAAATTGGCATTTGACTTCTCGTGATGTATTTCCGAAACCGTTATTTAAATTTAAGATAATCCTCAAAGACCATTATTTATTTTATTATTTAATCAATTCTTCAAATTTTAAAAATGTTCTCCAAGATTTTCGGAAAAAATTGTAGCCAAGCATTGCTCTTTAATCTCATCTTCATGAAGTTTCACCAGAATCAGTTAAATCATTTGAAATATTAACGTAAGACAGACAAAATATTTAAAAATAGTTGTTCATGTCTTAATGCATGCAAATAACCACCTAAGCTCAATGTAAGGCAATCATTTTAATAATACAGACAGACAATTAAATTTTCTTTATTATTAATTTATTTCATCCACACAGCATTAAAAGTCAACTACTGAACGTAGGCCTACCTCATAGGTTGCCTCATAAGGGGGATTTGGCATAGTTGCCATGCTCTTTGAGCGAGTCGGCAACCACAGTTTTTATTACTTTGAGTTGTTATTAGGAAGATGCTGCTGCCCATTTACCTATTTACTGTTTCAGTTCCCCTCCGTCGAATCTTACGATTTCTACAGGGCGATATTTTTTATTTTATTTATTTATTACATAATTATAACATCATTATTCTATACCTTTAAACGAGCAATTCTTGTATATATATATATATATATATATATATATATATATATATATATATATATATATATATATATATATATATATATATATATATATATATATATATATATATATATATATATAATCGGGATCTCAGAAACGGCTCCAACGATTTTCATAAAATTTAGTGTCCAGGGAGTTTCGGGGATAATAAATCGATCTAGCTAGGATTTATTTTTAGAAAATGTCTTTTTGTCTGTGTTTTAGCCAATGAAAAACTGCTACAATATCGTTATAATAAGAAGGTAAATTTTGACAGTTCATTAATGATTACAAATAGCTTAATTGGTATATTGGGCGGTCGCTAAATCGTAATACCATGGTTGGAGCCCAGACCGACGGACCGACATTTTTTAATTTTTTTTTCAAGTTCCTTTCTTTTTTGAGAAAATCTATTTTTTCGAGCCCTTTTTTAGTATTTTTTAAAAACACGTAAATTTAAGTTACACTAACTTTGCACTCATGATTTTTTATTCAAATAACCAGTTCAGTTTCTTCTATTATGTCGCTAAGATCAAAAATATTATTCGTATTTCATCAGTATGTAATTTTTATCTAAATATAATTTCCAAAACACACGAATTAAAAAAAAACCGAGCGAAAAATACCGAGCAAAGCTCGGTCAACCGGGTACTAGTTATTAAACCAATGCGATGTAATAATTAACCTAAATATAAGAAAACTAATGACTAATAAGTAATTATATCTTATGAAATCTTTCAAAATGATGGTAAAATAAAATACTAATAAAAAACATTACAATTTTTAATGCCTTTGTATGCTGCAATTATGAGTTTCGTCTCACTACATGCAAATATGTCAATTTCCTGTGAGATGATATTAACATAGTGTATAGCTCGTGACAATAGTGTATTCTGAAGCAACTTCGTCCTAGCAGCTGGCACGAGGAGTTATGGGGGACGAGAACACATGTAATTATTAGGCACCCGCAGCCTTAACGCAGCGAGCATAACTGGGTAATATATCCATCCACTTAATAGTATAATATAGGGTACTGGATATTCTTTCGCAGCCACTACACGGTTATAATTTTATTTATTCTTATATTTTATTACAACATTGTATAAAAGACGGGAACAGTTATTTGTAGGGCATAACACACTTGTTAAGTGAGGGAAAAGAATCGTTAATACTTATTAGCACTTTAAATGCGCAAGCCACTTGAAAAGCATAGTACGAAAAGACTACAGTTGAATAAACCACTCCCGGTTTCCGCTGTTTTGTAAACTTTTACGGGAAACAGGCAAAGTTTCTGTTTGTAAGTGAAAGTTTAAAGAGAAATTCAAAGGGGTGAATTTCAAATTAATATCATTAATTACTTTAATGCTCTTAAAAGTGTAATTATAGGAGATTTCATTTGGGCAGAGCAATAGAAATTTAAGTCAGTGCGTTGTACTATCTTAGGCTTTATCACCACGTACCATCATGTGAGATTGTAATTAAGCGCTGGCTTAGAATAATAAAAAAAGAGAAGCCACCTCACTCTCTTTGGACATTTTCACAAGAGTACACAGAGTGTACTCTTGCGAAAATATCCAAAAGACCTCCTTATCAGCCATCGATATAGCAACTCTTATTGATGAAAAGTTAATCATGTAGTGGCGGTATAAGAATATACACTACCCCATATTCTCCTATGGGTATCGTAAGAACCGATACAGGTAAACTAAAACAGGGGATGTGCATCAGTATGTTTCTGATAACAACACAAAAAAACTACTGCGATTACCAACCGGCCTGCCAGGCGTGGCAACTATCGCATGTATCTCCTCTATGAGGCAATCAATGGCGGAGATTTTTGTTCGCCAGTGGACTTTTGTAAGTAAATGCAACTTTATAACCATATTGGATAAAAAAAAATCATGTTTAATTTCCATGCCAGTTGTTGTTGGGAGCACTAAGCTCGAAGTTGTTGACGAGTACATAAGGTAAGTCCAACTTCGACCTAGAAGCCAATCGACGGATTCAACTCTCTCTCTCTCTCTCTCTCGTCAGGTATACCTGAAAACAAGATTGTACAACCAGTGCACGTTGCCAGTGATGACTTATGGATCTGAGACGTGCTCCTTCACTGCTTGTCGTATGAAGACGCTCTAGGTCGCTCAGCGAGCTATGGAGATAGCTATGCTCTAGGTTTCTCTGCGTGATAAACTTGGAAATGAGGATATCCGCAGTAGAACAATAGTGACTTAAATAGCCCAACAGATAAGTAGGCTGAAGTGGCAAGAGGCCATATAGCTCGAAGAACGGACAACCAATGGGTAAAAAGTTTTTCGAGTGACATCCTCGTCCCGGTAGGCGTAGTGTAGGGCAACCCAGTGTGTTGCAAACCCAACCAACACATGCAGGAAGTCAATGGACGCAGGTGGCTTAGGACCGTGCTGTGTAACATTCCTTGGAGTTGATCACTTTGGTGATATCTTGAACTTACTTCTAACTGCTCACTATCTACTATTAATGTTTCATAACTTAAAATGGTTACTGAGAAAATATTCCCTTACTTTACATAATTTTGAGAGTAGTTTCTAACATAATATGTTTATTTTAGTACCGCAATACACATCCAAAAGCTTATCGCTTTTGACGAAGCGTGATTACTCGATTGTAAGTGCAATTAGCAAGACAAAGGCGTTAGAGCGTTTGAGCAACACTATTGGTACCAAGTGTTGTAAAATTAAACTGCTTCCTGTACCAATGCTTTGAGAACTTTATCAGGTGAGATTATTTGAAATCGGAAGTGTAGAGAGCTGTTGAGTTTGGTTTGCATCGTGTGATTATATATGTAGCACTTTTTAATTAAAAACTGCGTGTATCACCATGTTGTCACTATTTAAGAAAATCCATTGCCATATACTATCTATCGATTCGATGTATTTTGAGAAAAAAAACGAAGTGTGGAATGACAAGAGCATTTGGCCTATGTCATTATAACTACTACTACTAAATGTCGGCCATTGAAGGCGTCTATACGGGGTAATCGTGCACTGAGGTACGGGGGGAGATACTGGCGAGGGCTCAGGTGCTGTTCACTAGGGTTAACCTATCACGCAAACAAATTAAATTGGTTAATACTAAAAATGTGGTTAATACCGTCGTCCTTATTTAAAGATAAGGAATTAAAGTTTCATCAGTTTCTACATACACAGATTTTTTTTAAAGTGGAATAAAATACATATACATAATTTATATCTCCTGACAACCCTATTTATTTTTTATGTTGGTTTTTCGACAACATTAAACGCGATGACTGACCATATTTTATTCTTAGGCTGTTATACAGTCGTGGGGTGGCGGCGTAAGGCCCATTTATTTCCTGGGTATCGTAAACCGTGTTGTGGGGTGAGTGTGGAGTCTTGTTAAGAGGCAACTAGCAGAAATACTGGAAAAATTCCATCATTTTCAATAGATGGCGATATAACCATCTCACTTACGATAGGCGTAAAATATACATACCTTTGACGGGCAGTTGCGTCAAAGGTGCTATAGGAAAATGCTTTAGGAGATTTTAAAAATTGCGTTGACCCTCCTTTCTGCCAAGGAGGGTCGCGTCCGTATATTGCTTAGAGATCTCTAGTTAGACCGTTAAGCCGGTCCCTAAAAGGTGGGTTTTAGTGGGTAAAAGTCTCTACATAACCACACAGGCGGCTGCCTGGTATGCTATGAGCATTCCCCACCTCCCTCCCCGGCTTTCCGGAGGGTTGCCCATATTTGCTTCAGGCGCAAAAAAAAAGATTTAAAAATATGAAATTGACATACAAAAATTAATTTTTAATTCGAATTAACAAATATTTTTCATTTTCACGCAGTAAATACTTCTTATATCATTGGACATATTTCAACACTTATGCAAAAAGGTCGACGGTAGGTACTTGGTATCATCATTATCATCATCATCAGTCCGCAGCAGCATATTACTGGTCGTAAGCTTCTGCCAAAGTGTGCCACTTGGCTTGATCTTGGCTTCATGCATTCAGTTGCTGCTAGATGAAGCGAAAATCTGCACAAGGCGGTCGGTTACTTGGTATAGTGACATGATAATTATGCACAATAGATCAATACTAAAAACAATGACTTTCGTAAGTATACAATTTAATCTCAAACCAATCACTACACATTTTACCACGGGTGTCATAAAAGTTGATTATGAGGTATCCCAGAAAGAAAAAATGTTTTTTGAATATTTTGAATTACATTTGTATTAACAAATTATTTTTTTTTTTAAAAAAAATTGTTTTTTTAAGAAAATGTATTTTTATTGAGGTGTCTATCGAGCGAAGTCTGAGAAGAGAATGACAATTTTTATTGTCATTCTCTTCTCAGTTCAATGGATTATGGTTTATGTAAAGTTGTAACAACGAAAACAAAACTTATTCTCATGAACGTCAGCATAATTTGTTCCACAGAATCTTATTACGTATTTTACATTAGTACCTGGTTGACCGAGCTTTGCTCGGTATTTTTCGCTCGATTTTTTTTTAATTCGTGTGTTTTGGAAATTATATTTAAATACAAATTACATACTGATGAAATATAAATAATATTTTTTGATCTTAGCGACATAATAGAAGAAACTGAACTGGTTATTTGAATAAAAAATCATGAGTGCAATTATTTTAATTTAAATTTTCGTGTTTTTCAGAAAAGAAAAGAAAGGAACATGAAAAAAAAATTAAAAAAAGTCGGTCGGTCGGTCTGGGCTCGAACCGGGGTTTAAAGATTCTGTAACCGACCATTATACCAATTAAGCTATTTATAATCACTAAAAATCCGTCAAAATTTATCTTCTTATTCTAAAGATATTGTAGTAGTTTTTCATTGCCTAAAAACACGGACAAAAAGACATTTTCTAAAAATAAATCCTAGCAAGATCGATTAATTATCCCCGAAACTCCCTGGACACTGAATTTTATGAAAATCGTTGGAGCCGTTTCCGTGATCCCGATTATATATATACAAGAATTGCTCGTTTAATAGTATAGGATAATTTTTCATTATAATTTCTTTAGTTCATAAGTTAGCTGGATTTAACAGGAAACAAAGGCTATCGTATTAATGTGTTTTCATGACTTATTTTAGAACATTTCATTATATATTTTGCAATTTTTTATAAACTTTTAAATTAAATGCTGAGTCAACCCCTCCAACTTGTTGCTATGCTTTGCTTTTGGCTGACATAGCATATAGCTACAGGTTAAGTATACTTAACTAATGCAAACCTTTTTGTGTCAAATCATTTTTTTAATATTGAAAAGAATGTTAAAAAGTTTGTTCGAGTATAACTTATTACAAATTATTATTTATGATGTAATCAGGGAACTTTTATCTGTTTTTATTCAAATTTTCCAGTGCATTTATAAGTTCATTTAGCAAAAAAATTAAAAAAATATATTTTATAATTTATTTCATACATTTATTTCAGCCACATTCTTGGCACGATACCAAAGGGAGTAGGACTGTATGATAATTAATTTATTTAATGTAGTTTTTTTACTACAGTTTTTAATATCGTATATATTTCAATGTTATGTAAAATAAAATGATTATTACAGTCTCATATATATAGATTAAATTAACACATAAGCATTCCTAATAAAGAGGTATAAAAAGCCTTATAAAGGAATAAAAATTGCCGTCCCCAACCTGCCTGGCAAGCGTGGCAATCATAACAAATATTGAACATTAAGATATGAGGCAATATGTAAGAGAAAAAAACAAAAATGACAAAATCCAAAATCTAGCCAATATTTACGAACAACATAATTACGTATCACTGGTTACACAAAAGGAAATTGGCGAAGCGGATAAATCAGTTTTCAGGTGAAATACGATCGTATAAAGCATTACCGAAAGCAATTAGTAGCTCTAACGACCACAGAAGAAGGAAACGAAAAAATATAACGCGACGCACGTAATGCGGCGGTGACACTCCTTATTTTGTTAATTTTAACAAAACTTCATTATGAATGTTTATAACATTATTAATATTTAAGACTGTAAATATGTTTTATATCATTGACAATCAAAAATGTACATACACTGCCTTTCATACTTTGGAGGATCTGTAGAAAGAAGAAGCTTCCCGTCATGATCAATGAGTGATATGAGTACAAGGTAGTTGTTGGGACCACTATGCTCGAAGTTCTTGACGAGTACGTTTACCTGGGACAAATAGTCCGACTAGGTAAGTCCAACTTCGACCGAGAGGTCAATCGACGGATTCAACTCGGCTGAGCAGCGTTCGGGAAATTACGACACATCTTCTCGTCAGGTATACCTCAATCTCTGAAAACTAAAGTGTATAACCAGTGCGTGTTGCCAGTGATGACTTACGGATCTGAGACGTGGTCCTTCACTGCCGGCCGCATGAGGACGCTCAAGGTCGCTCAGCGAGCTATGGAGATGGCTATGCTCGGAGTTTCTCTGCGTGATAGACTCAGAAATGAGGATATCTGCAGTAAAACCAGAGTGACCGATATAGCCCAACGGATTAGTAAGCTAAAGTGGCAATGGGCCGGCCATATAGCTCGAAGAACTGCTAACCGATGGGGAACCGGGGAAGAAAGTTCCTCGAGTGGCAGCCTTGTACCGGTAGGCGTAGTGTAGGATGACCCCCCACTAGATGGAGTGACGACCTGGTAAGACATGCAGGAAGTCGATGGATGCAGGTGGCTCAGGACCGTGCTTTGTGGCGTTACTTGGGAGAGGCCTATGTTCAGCAGTGGACTTGTGAAGGGCTGTAATGATGATGATGATGATGATGTTGAGTACACTGCTTATATGACGGATAATGGATACTGTAAAATAATAGCTATCCTCGAGACTGAGATTGAGAAGACTGAGATGGAATATCTGATAATTTAACCTCGTATGCCATTTAAAATGGTCTGAAATTTTCGAAAATCACCATATGACATTTACAGCAGCATTATATTATTTTACGATGGTATTCTGTAAGTACGTGGTTCTTCCCCGATTGAGCCGAGCCATTCGTGTTGTAGCTGCGGCATACATACATACATAAACACTCACACCTGTCACCCAGAGGGGTAGGCAGAGACTACGGACTTCCATTTGGCACGATCCTGACATAACTCTTTCGCCTCTTTTACATCCATATATCTACGCATACATGCTCGTCGGTTAAGGGTACTTCGCCATCGCCAATTTGGTCGATAAACTTTTTCCAAGGGCGTCCCTTCCCGACTCGGCCGTTCACATCTGCCATATAAATTTGCTTTGTCACTCTTTCCTTATTCATTCTTTCCACATGACCAAACCACCGAAGCATTCCTTTCTTAATCCTGGTCACAACATCATCTTGCATACCACATTTATTATAGCTGCAGCGTTGTTAATAAATATGTTGTTACCAGCTAAAACTATTACAGCAGCATATTAGCGGATTATGTTGGTATCATACGTTAGTATTCATTGCTAACGTAATTATTTCCCTGGTTAAGCCGACTAATTCGAGTGGCAGTTTGACTCTACCACAAATAAAAATAAAAGATGTAATCTTCTTCTATTAAAAAAATATTTTACAGATCTGTTTTAATATTAATTATTATCTGTACGTAATCATTATTAACAGGCTCGATGGTTTGCGCTTGATCTCTCTTCGTTCGTGTTAGATGGCAGTCCCATCAGACTATGGGATTAAGCGAATGAAGAGTACATCCGTGCTTGCGCATAACACGTGCACTATGATCCGGTCTCACGCATATGGCTAGTCATCGTTGTGTCGTCGGGAGGGCGTTATAATAAATATTGTTATTATTTATTACCATATTATTCTCTTATATTTCCACAAATTTTAGAATGTTTAGTTTCTTATTAATAATATTTGAAAATCAGAGAGTGTTTATTACAAAAGTTAAGTATCTTAAAGATATGAATGATGTGATTGACTGGTGGCATTATCCATCCATTCATTACATAAATTCGACTGATGAATATAGGTCTTCCACTGCTTGACACCACACTTGGCAGACGAGTTGGCAACCACAGTTTTTTTATTATTTTGAGTAATTGTTAGCATTATGCCACTACCCTTCTCCAGTTTCATTTCTCTCTGTTCCTCTTCCACCTCTTACGATATCTATGCGATAATATGGAATTGTAGATTCTCTTTCGCCACCAATAGACGACGATATATTAATTTAATATCTGGTAACGTTTTATGTGGGCTGTGAAAAAAATTCGGACACACACAGGGGTAGTTGCCATAGTTTCCGCTTTTGGCAGATGGGTTAGAAATCATAATTTTTTACTATTTTAAGTTATTATCAGGATGATGCTGTTTCCCATCTCCTGCTATAATTTACCTCTGTTGCCTCTTATTATACCCATGATATGGGGTTGTTGATTTTCTTTCACCGCTACTACACGACGATATATTAATTTAATATCTGGTTAAGTTATATGTGACAGTTATTACAAAAATAAAGACACGAAAATACGAAAAGTGCGTTAGGCGATTTAATAAAAATAAATATAGGATCGCAATGGAAGAGCGAATGTTTACGATATCGTTGTAATAATTTAAAGCCATGAGTTACACGCGGATTAGGTATTTATTTATATACAGAAAGGTGGGATGCCGCCTTGTTATTTTATGACTAGGCGTTTTACGGGTGGTTAGAATCTACTGCCTGGCACATTAGTTGCGGATTGGAAACTTGGAATAATAAATGTTATTGCCTCGATATCTAAAATGAGTGTATGTTGCTTGAAAATAATTACAATTTTTATGTCAATGGTAATGTTAATATCTAAGCTTTTGTATATTATATATATATATATATATATATATATATATATATATATATATATATATATATATATATATATATATATATATATATTATAGCGGGTTCGGCCGCACATGGAATACTGTTCCCATCTCTGGGCTGGGGCTCCCCAGTACCAGCTCCTTCCATCCAGCTCCGCATCCAGCGCAGAGCGGCTCGAATCGTCGACAACCGAGTGCTTTGCGATCGGCTCGGTTCACTGGCGCTGCGAAGAGATGTTGCATCTCTTTGCGTATTTTATCGCATCTATCCCGGAGAGTGCTCTGAGGGATTGTTCGGATTAATCCCAGCCACCAAATTTCGTGAACGCACTACACTGCAAACGTCCCGATACCATCCACACCATCTGGATGCTTGACGGTCCACCACCGTATGTTTCAAGAGGAGTTTTCTTCCACGTACAACCTCTCTGTGGAATAGTTTACCACCGGCGATTTTTCCGGACCGATACGACCTGGGGACCTTCAAGAAAAGAGCTTACTCCTTTCTAAAGGGCCGGCAACGCACCCGCAATTCTCCTGGTGTTGCGCTTGATCATGGGCGGCGGTAGTCACTTAACATCAGGTGAGCCGCATGCTCGTTTGCCCCTTTTTCTATAAAAAAAATAATATTAATTATTATATAAAAATAATAAAAGAATTTTTTGTCACTAAATTAATTTATGTCATAGTATAAAACGTAATATTCGTAACACTACTTTTTATACAATGAATTTTTATAATTATCAGGGCTTCAAAAATTACAGTCAACTGCAGGACCATGTAGCATCCGTAAAATCGGAAATTAAGATAGGTAAAATAAAACAAACTAAACGCGTTAAAATCTCTAAAACTAGATTTATTCAGCATGCACATATTGCACATATATATAAAAATCGTTATTCGTATTTTATTTTAAGCTATAAATTTTGCAAATACCAGTTTATTCGGCGTACGATAGAATAAAGTATACTGCAGATTTTCTAGTTGTTATGAGGAAGTTGCTGCGACCCATCTTTTGGTTTCTTTCTCTTACTCGTCTACGACACAGGATGATATGGTGTAGCGGATATTGGGACACCAACACATAACGATCCATAGATTTTATTAATTATAATAATCTATATTATAAATGTGACGATAAGAAATTTAATTCAAATTATCAATCATTTTATTACTACTACTACTACGTCATGATCATCATCACAATCCCGTAAAAGTAGGCTAAAGCTGGGCGTGGGCCCCTTCAGTTGCAGGGATCATTTGCTTTAATCGTCGCGCCTAGAAATTGGCAGTTGGATTGACTATAGCAGTTTCAAGCGTCTCGCACCGTCGACGCTGTTGCCTGTCAGCCTTCTGTGTGGGTATGTTAAGTCTCCCACCCAAACGGGTTCCCACTTTGTCGTGGTGCGGAGGGGGGGGGGGGCTTAATAGCCGTAACTTGGTTACCCTCAGAGAACAAAGAGGAATTCACTTGGCTGGCCCATGGTGTAGGGCTGGCCCTAAGCGGTCACGCAACTTGGCGAGCCCACTTCGGATATGTGTTGATGGTGCACCTTGACTAGAAAGGATAATGGGGAGTAGTTCTCAGAAGAGGCTGCCATGGGGTTGCCGGCGCTGGGGAAGCCGCGGATGTGTGCAAAAGTGTTCCCGTGGCCCTCCCCATTATGCGGCGAAAATGGAACTCCATGGGATTTTAGTCGGTATGAGTGCGACATAACCCGCCCCTGGCCCCTTGAGGCGAGTTTGAGTAGAAATTTCCTCATGTAATAACAATTACGTTAAATCCATCCAAAATGAGATAATATATTGCCATCTACTCTTACGACACCCTAGAGAGAAAAAAGAGTGCTGGGTTTTCTTAAGCCACCACAACATATATCTATAATATCTATTACATCAAAATCCATAGATCATGTCCAACTTATGAGGACATTAGTCAACTTTCAAGCCTAAACGTGCGTAAGTGAAGGACATAGACATTGTCTCATTTCTAAGCGGTTTTTGAGCAGTTAGTACTGCCGCACTGCTTTTGTCTGAAGTAGCAGACTTCACACATCACTTTAATCATTTTTTTAATTTGTTGATTTGCATGTTTCCTACAACCTTTTGCTACACTGAGAAGAAGTAGACGAGAATCATTATATGTATTTACATTTTTATTAGAAAATCTAAGACAGGTGGAAGCTAAGGTCTAGAACGCAACGGCTAGTTCTTAAGTATAAAATTCGGATACTAGGATAATTTGTAAGTATGTTCACGAATCCAAATTACTATTTATTGTAGGCACGGAACCCCATTTAGATGGTAATTAAACTTTGGTTCCCATATTTTCTAATTAAGTGTGTACTCGAGCCTCGTCGGCAAATCCTATAATCGTAAATTTAGGGTACGTATTACGAAAACAAAATTGCATTGTGTATCCTCTCAAAACAAGTTACAAGACAAATATATTAATATTGAAAAGGTTCCAAATATTTACGTGAATACTACACATTAAATAAGAATACTTTATATATTACTTTTTTTAACTCACCGACCTCTAAATATGAATTGGCTATGTATCGTGACATAATGAAAGAAATATATCGATAAAAATTCCATACATTTACTACACCTAAATAAATAGAATTGACGTTACGCGTAAGCCTTTATCCGCAACGTCCACTTTATTAATGCCATCATTATTCATCATCAGTTCAACCCTTAACAAGCCCACTGCGAAATATTGAACATAGGCTTTCCCCAAGTAATGCCACAAAACACGGTCCTGAGCCACCCGCATCCATCAACTTCATCTAGCGGAGGGATGTCCTACAATTTGCCTGCCAGTACGAGGCTGGCACTTGAGAACATTTCTTCTCCATCGGTCATGGGTTCTTCGAGCTATATGGCTAGTCCAATGCCACTTCAGCTTACTAATGCGTTGGGCGATATTAGTCACTTTGGTTTTGCTACAGATTTCCAATTTTATCGCGTGGATAAACCCCGAGCATAGCCCTCTCCATAGCTCGTTGAGCGACTTTGAGCTTCCTAATATGGCCAGCAGTAAAGAACAACGTCTCTTATCCAACAGTCATCATTGGCAACACGCACTGATTCTATAATCTAGTTTTGAGGTGTACCTAACGAGACGATGTGTCGTAATCTCCCAAACGCTGCCCAGCCACGTTGAATCCGTTGATTGATCTCTAGGTCGAAGTTGAACTTACTTAGTCAGACTATTTGTCCCAGATATACATACTTGTCAACAAGTTCGAGCAAAGCGCTTTTAACAACCACCGGCATAGGTGTGACAAGGATAGCTCACATGACTTTTGTATTGTCCATATTCATCTTAATACCTATCCGTTGGGAGACGCTATTGCGGCCAATGGGAGTAGTGCTTAGGTCTTACAGCAATTCTGCCATAAGGATATTACCATCAGCAAATCAAAGGTGAGTGATATACGCACTATTGACGTTAATACCCTATCCTATTTTGTGAAGTCTAACAGTGGTAGAGCCACGCGGTAGCTTTGCTGTTGCACGTATGGGCCGGCTCAAACCGGGGTGGTACCACGACCTCACAAAATACCGGCATGAAGTGGAAGCTCTGCTTCCGCGTTTCGTCTGGTGAGTGCAGGTGGCCAGAGGCCCAAATCCCCCCCCCCCCCATCAACATGGTATCGGAATTAAATGATGAAAGACTCTGGAGAATCCCTCGCTGAGCATCCACGACCATATTTCTCCACTTCTGAGCGTGGGTGTACAGGCTGCCCCGCGTATTCTGGGGGCGGCAAAATTCCGCTACACAACTGCTCTGGGCAAACGGAGCAACAAGACCAAGGCAATCCCTGCCACGCTGTCCGTGACTTTCTGCAATATCAGGGGTCTTCACTCTAATCTAAACGCCATCCACTAGCATCTCGAGACGGCGAGGCTGGCTCTGCTCTTTCTGACCGAGACTCAGGTGTCCTCTCTGGCTGATGTCTCGTATCTCTCCTACCCGGGGTAAAAACTGGAACACTCCTTTGTGCCTCGGGCTGGAGTTTGCGTTTACGTCAGAGAGGACATCTGTTCTCGACGCCTCGGCAGACTTGAAGGTTCGGACCTGTCCATCCTTTGGCTACGCGTAGACAGCGACGACCATCCGCGCGTCTAAGAGTGCCTCTATAGGTCCCATAGCGGTAATGCCGAAACAGACCGACTCTTCGACCACGTCCAAATGGCTACAGATTCGTTGCTAAAGCAGATCCCCTTCGCAGAGATCGTGATCTTTAGCGAATTTGACGCCCATCACGCCGAATGACTTGGTTTACGTTTAACCGATCATGCGGGGAGATCTGTTCACGATTTTTCCTTGGCATATATTCTGACATAACTGGTTACTTCGCCTACGCGGATATCAGATGTGGAAGATCATATACCTTCCCTGTTGGACCTTCTGCTGACCTCTCACCCGGATGGATATCAGATTTCCGTCGACGCCCCTTTAGGCTCCTCGGACCATTGTCTTGTCCGGAGTGTGGTGCTACTCACGCGGAAATCGCAGTTGCATTCTGCATGCTGCCACCGTATTTGGCACTATAGGTCAGCCGATTGGGATGGGATGCGGTTTTTATTTGCATCCTACCCTTGGGGGCGGGTTTGCTTCTCGCTGGACGATCCCAGCGTTGTTGCGGATTCTGTCGCTGATGTGGTACTTCAGGGTATGGAACTTTTTATTCATTCCTCTGTGGTGCCCATTGGAGGCAAATCTCAGCCATGGTTTAGTCTCTCCTATAAAATAGCATCATGCTATAAGCAGGAGTGCTACCAAGCCTGGGCTGACGCATCAGCGTCCCGGGATGTAAGCACCAGCGCTCTAAAAAAGAAGTATAATTCTGACTCTAGGTCTTTCAAAAGAGTCATTGCCAAGGCAAAGTCAGAGCACATAGTCGGAATCCGCGAGAAACTAGTTCGCCTTCCTTCTGGAACCCGTGCATTCTGGTCTCTCGCCAAGGCTGTCCAGGAGAATGTATGTCAGACATCTCTTTCATCACTGCACAGGGAGAACGACTCACTGGCCTATACCGCAAAGGAAAAAGCCGATCTTCTAGGCTCTTTATTTGCGTCCAACTCGACTCTCGATGATGATGAGTACGTCACCGACCATCCCGCGGTGTGAGTGCTCCATGCCGGAAGTGCAGTTCACACAGCGCTCGGTTCGCAAAACACTCCTCTCTCTGGACATCCACAAGTCAAGTGGGCCTGACGGAATCCCCCCAATTGTGCTGAGGACGTAAGCTCCAGAGTTGGTACCGGTTTTATCGCGTCTTTTCCGGTACTCCTACTCCCTAGGCGTAGTCCCAAAATCATGGAAGACGGGTTTCGTCCACCCGATCCCTAAAAAAGGTGACTGCTCAGACCCGTCCAACTACCGGCCTACCTCCTTGTTCTCCAAAACAATGGAGTCAAGAAATAAAAAACATACGAAATAGTAATCTAATAATTTGTACTTACTGGTGCTGGTACTCTATCAGAAAATACTGTCAGTATACTGCACTTTGTCATAGTGGTGCGTTTCTTATATCTGATAAAGCAATCGTCTGTGAAATGTTTAAATCAAAAGTGATCATTTTGTTTCGGTCACCAATTCACAATATTTATGTATTTAAGCCATAATTTTAGACAAGGTTCAGTTGGAGACCTTTTGATTAATAAACATTTGATAATTATCTCTTGTAGGCGATTTTGGTTGTTAACAAATGTAGGTGGGAAAGAACATCGATAAGTATCATAGACAAGAAGGACGACAACCCTACTGAATTTGATTGTTTATCAAAACTGAGTAATATAATGTCGCCTCTACACGTTGGCCAACACAGTGGCGAATGTAGTGGCGAATATATTGGCCGAGGTTTGATGACGGCGTCCCCACGTTGGAACGTCGTTCAGTTTACTTCGGTTCGGGCCAATGTGCGGACGAATTTATTTTATTTCAGACGACGGCTCCGTGGCGCAGTGGCTTGGCAATGAGTGACTGTGCCAGGAGTCGCGGGTTTGAATCCCGCACGGGACAAGTATTTGTATATCCTACAAATAATTGTTTCGGGTATGGATGTGTGTCCTTATGCAATTTATGTTTGTAAGTTGCCTCCGCGATACAGGAGAAAATCCAAGTGTGGAGGGAAACGTTTTTATAAAATAATTATAAAAGAATAGTGAATATTAATGGGCTGTAAATAGATATACGATTAGCTTTGTTTATTTCTTACATGCATCAGAAACTGAAATGAATACCATTAATTAGGACTAAAGTTATTTTAAGTTAAGTTATAATCGATAAGTTTATGTTTTAAAATTGGGTTTTGTTTTTAAAGTTTAGCAAAACATGTACTTGCTTTTCTATCAGACATTTGATGTATATAAAAAAACACTATATAATTTATTGGTAATTTAATTATTTTTTGAGAAAGACAAAAACAATAGCAATAAATATAATTAACACTGACTTAATAATAGGTACTAATTATAACTTAGAACATAAATGAAAAACTCATGACAAGAAAAGTGGCTCAGGACCATGCTTTGCGGCTTTCTTTGGAGGAGGACATTCAGTAGTGGACTTGTGAAGAGCTGTAATGATGATGATGATTTGAAAACTTGCATGATTAAATTATAATAAATCGACGCTTTTTTATATAGGATAGGGTGACAAACGAGCACACAGTTCACATGATGGTAAGCGGTTGCTGTGGCCCACAGACATCTACATCTACCCTCGATTACGAATCAAAATGCAGATGCGCGGCATTTAAAAAGTGTCTCTGGTTCTCTACACTCACTATACGAAACACACAATCATTAAGCTACTATTTTACATTGATATTCTGTGAGAGCGTGGTCCTTCCCCGGTCAAACCGACCCATTCGTGCTACAACTATACTTCTAATATAACTGCATGGTTCTACCACGTATAAACGACGTGCTTCATTTTTTTTTATTTTAAAATTGTTCTCGTAATAATCTGATTGTAAATAAATGTTCATTATTTTTTTATAAATAGCTTATCGATTAAAACAAATATTTAAAAATAATTGAATCGCGCTAATTAAAGTAGTAGGAATGTTTAAAGTCTAAATTGGCACTAAAAGGCTGGTAATTGGGCCATCCACCCTACAAAGCGTGAATATAAAATTTTAATCAGATGCGTGTAATCACACCGGGAGCTTGTAGCAAACTAAACTCGCGGCCAACGTGTGGACGCGGCGACCAAACTCTGCCAACAATCCCTTGATCTTTTGTAAAAAACCGACACCACACGGATCTCGCGCCAACTTGCGGGCCATCGTTCCGATACGTACCAATGAAGCCCAAACACCCCGTCTACACGTTGGCCAATGCTATTGGCCACCACATTCGCCACTGTGTTGGTCAACGTGTAGAGGCGCCGTAAAGTCAAACGTGTTGGTAATTACGATATTAAGATAAGTAACAAATTTTTAAGTACTTATTTTATCAAATAGTTTGAATTTGTTATATTAGCTGTAAATGAACTTACTTGTGGAATGTTATACAACTTTCCTTTTGGTAAGAGTATTACATATTACGCACACTCTCATTATTATTAAAATAATTCTTAATACGTAAATTAAATAATAAACAATTAAACAATATAAAGTATTTTCGTTTTTAAGTTTAAAATACAAAAATATTATTTTAATAAGACAACAAACCTTGGCATATTATGTCAATTTAATTTCCGGTACTAAAAATGGTGGCGCTTCAAATTGGCACAGACATTTTGTATGGTACATATAGCCAGTCCAGCGTACTTGCATATATAAAGGTCAGCGTTTTAATAATAATAGTAATAATAATAATAATAAGTGTTTATTTCAGACGTAAGGAATATCCATAGATTGTTAGTATTGTTAGTTAATGTGAATTATGTACAAATTATTTTTTTTCGCCCAAATAGCTACCGTCATACAGTGGTGCAGTATGGGGCAGTCGGGCCTGGCAGCAATTACCTTTAGGATGCCATTGTTGCTGGTACGTAAGCACTGCAGGAGAGACTCTGCTTTTCTACGCATTATGGTGAAAAAGTCATTAGTGAGTGCGTCTGCGAACATTTTAGAGGCACTACAGCGCCACGGCAGCTTCAACAGCATCCTAAAGGCGTTGTTATATTGAACACGCAGGGCGCTGTACGTCCGGCGCGTATAAGTCACCTACAGACCAGAACCAGTGTAGAACAGACCAGTGTAGAAAGACTGACAGAACGCTTTAAATAAAGTTACTTTTACGTCTGCAGTACACCGGGTGAATCTGCGGGCAAGCATATTGCCCCTTACTTACTTACTTATTCAATATCCTCATCATCTCCTAGGTCGCTCGTAACTATATGACCGAGACATTTAAACTTCTGTACGACTTTCAGAGGTACACCATCGAGACATACAGGTGGCACATGTCGTGGCTTACGTTTCGGTGCCTTAAATACTAATATGTCACTCTTTTTTGAGTTGTATTTTAGGCCATGCTCCTCCGCATATGTCTCTTTGTTGATTTGTCTCAATTGTTTGTCTCAATTGTATCAATTATTAATTTTCGCGAAGTCTGTGGTAATAAACAACTAATTATGACTTTCCTTAATCCTTCTTACGTTTCTGTACCTATTTATATGTCTATTTGTATGTTTGTATTTATTTAAATACGGAAAGGTGGGATAACGCCTTGTTATTTTATGACCGCAATTACTATTGGGCGTTATACGGGTGGTTAGAATCTAATGCCTGGCAAATTAGTTATGGATTGGAAACTTTGAATAATAAATGTTATTGCCTCAATGTCTAAAATGAGTGTTTGTTCCTTGAAAATAATTAGAATTTTTACGTCAATGGTAATGTTAATATTTAAGCTATTGAATATTAAATATTATATAAAAATAATAAAAGAATATTTGTCACAATTGTTTTATTTTTATCTTTCGTGACATCCTTCTTTTTAATTTTCAAAGATTTTATTTAATATTTTTTCTATTATAACCTCTGAATCCGTCAGTGGTTTTTCAAAAAATTTAATTTTGCTTGTTAATTTAGACTTTTTAAAGAAATACTTCTTACGGTACTATGTAAAAGCTTCGAAATCAAGAGCCACCAGATGATACAATTTAATTATTTATATTATATTTTTATTAATTATATATATATATATATATATATATATATATATATATATATATATATATATATATATATATATATATATATATATATATATATATATATATATATATATATATATATATATATATATATATATATATATATATATATATATATATATATATATATAATCGGGATCTCGGAAACGGCTCAAACGATTTTCATAAAATTTAGTGTCCAGGGAGTTTCGGGGATAATAAATCGATCTAGCTAGGATTTATTTTTAGAAAATGTCTTTTTGCCCGTGTTTTTAGGCAATGAAAAACTGCTACAATATCGTTAAATAAGAAGGTAAATTTTGACACATAGTCAACGATTATAAATAGCTTAACTGGTATAATAGTCGGTCACAGAATCATCAACCCCGGTTCGAGCCCAGACCGACCGACCAACTTTTTCTAATTTTTTTTTTCAAGTTCCTTTCTTTTTTGAGAAAATCTATTTTTTCGAGCCCTTTTTATAGTATTTTTAAAAACACGAAAATTTAAATTAAACTAATTGCACTGATGATTTTTTATTCAAATATCCAGGTCAGTTTTTTCTATTATGTCGCTAAGATCAAAAAATATTATTCATATTTCATCAGTATGTAATTTGTATCTAAATATAATTTCCAAAACACACGAATTAAAAAAAAACCGAGCGAAAAATACCGAGCATAGCTCGGTCAACCGGGTACTATATATTATTAATTATATATATTATATCAATTACAGAAGGAGCAGGATCTGGTAAAATTTTTACTATGAAAGCTAATATTGTGCAAATTAAAAGATGTTATAAGCCATCGGTATCTGCTTTACTTCAGCCATGTTTTGTTGAATCCACTGACCTTACCAGAGCACCAGGTCGTTTGTGAATCATCCATTCACTTCACAGTACAGCACAACATAACTGGGTATCGAAAATGGTTCAGCAAGCACTCAACAACACACTTAACTGGTCACAGCTTAAACAGATATAAGACGCAAAATGGAAAACCATTTGCTGGATAATTTTCTATGAAATTTCTATAGTTTCATATGGAATGTTTCGTTGCATTTATTTGAGGCTTCAGAAGTAAAAAAATAATGATTATCTTTTTGGCGGTGTAAATTTCCTCACTTTTTGTTGATTTTATTAGTTAACAAACGTAAAAGGGAGTAATTGTTTCAAGATACTTGAATATTTTTAAGGGGTTCAACACTTGTCAGCAAGTAAATGCGGACTTCATTGATTTACTCAACAGTTTATGAGTGGGAGAACTAATCATGGGATTATATCAGCTACTTCTTTATTTATAAAAACATTATTTTTTTCTTAGAATTACTTATATCAGTACCAAGTTATATAGGCGTTGTATTCTTGTAAATAATAATAATAATAATAATACAGAGGTAAATTTCTTAACAAGCTTTCATATCCTATTAACCTGTGTAATATAATAAATTGATGGGATTATTGTAGCTGCATGCCTTAAACACGAAGCGCGTAGGCATGTTCTACTAGCACCTAAAAATCAAGAATCCAACGTTTTTGTTGGAAATCGTATCTAACAATTATATGGAACGTTTATATGATATAAAAATCACATTGTCAGAAAGATACATTATTGTTGATGTTACTTTTTTTTTTCAATTAACAATAATTCAAAAAGTTTTGAATCTCAACAATAATGACAGAAAAATTAAACAAAATATATTTTCTATTGTTGACTGAGAATTTTTTCTACATTTTCTCATGATCACATGAGCATTATTAGTCGTTTGCCATTGGATTTTCCACACTTTTTTTTATTGACGTTTGACATACAAATATTGGAAAATTAGAAGTTATAGTAATAAGGTTATTTGTGAAAACTTGTACGCATTAAAAATACTTTAAATAAATGACGTATAACATGAGTGCTTAAGGCATGCACATTTGGATTTACATAAAGTTTTTTAAAGCATTTAAGCACCCTTGTTTTAAAAAAATATTTAGGATTATTGTTGTTTTTTTTTTTCACTTGATCTTTATCATAGATCCGCCACCTCAATTTTTATTTTCGTCAGCAGTTGATACTTGTCGGTCCCTACAACATTTACTCAAGCAACAACATATTATCCCTAATCTTTGCCGAGTTATAACTCTTTAAAATTAATATGGTGGCTATCTTGTTTTCGCCACCTCAAGAATTTGCCAAAGGTGAAGGTCGATATTGGCTAAGACAAGACCAAGCCAAATGTTCAGCGGGGCAGTAGCAACACCGTGTTCTCATAAAGCTAAACGTTGACGTTATTTTATTCGTAGTCTTCTAAGCGAACTCTTGCATTCGATACCCATATCATGGGAGTGTATAAAAAATTACTGGTCCGCCATCTTGGGTTTTTCGGCCATATTGGATTTAAAATAGATTAGAAAAAAAGATTAAGAATTAAAATTATCGTATCTAAATCGTTCAAACCATTTTGGAGATAAATGTAAACATTCGTTTGCCAGAAAATGTTCATTTAAGCGCCCCTGGTGAGTCAACACCTGGTGTTGACTATATGAGAACTATTTCTAATGAGTCATATACCCTTTACAGAATACCTTATCTAAATCGGTGCACCTGTAATAGAGTTAAATGGGAACTTTCCTTTTCACAAAAATGTTAACTGTAGCGCCCCCTTACGAGTAAACATCATAACACCTAAGAACCATTGCTGATAAGTCACAAACCCTGTACAGAAAACTGTATCTTAATCGGTCCACCCGTTTTGGAGATAAATAGGAACATTAGTTTGCACACAGAAACAAACACTTAAATAAACAAACAAACAACCTCCCAACAGAAATGCCTTCTCTGTTCTGTCACTAGTGTCTCGCGGGTAAAATTGAACATTAAAATTCATACAATTGACAGTTCATATAGTCAATCTGTAATTATTTTGCTGGCAACATTTTAAAATTATTTAAACAATCTCTACTCTGTGTGACCGTTTGATCATAGACTATTATGCGTTTGATGGTTGACGTGAAGTAATTAACGTAATTAATGAATGTCTGTATAGAATAACTACAAAGTTTTCGCTTTATGTGTTAATAATATTATTAAATTACATAGACTTATACTTATATACTTTAGAAACGTTTTTAATGTCAGGGGTGTAAAAGATTTAGTGAAAACACGTGATATCGTCATCATCAGCTCTGGAATCATCTTTGTTCCATAAGTAGACCCTCTCGAACAAATATAAAGCTACATGATGTTTCTCATCTAAACAGAGTCCACAAGAAAAGTACAGATAATTTTTTTTTTTTCAAAAATATACAATATTTTTCTCACTTATTAAAAAGTAAAGTAAAATTACAGCCTATATACGTTCCACTGCTGGGCACAGGCATCCCCTCATTTCTGAGAGGGTTTTAGGGCAAGGAAGTATCCGCCGCGATGCCCTAATGCGTGTTGGCGAACTTCACATGTCTTCGAAATAATTTTTTTCTTATTCCTCAGACATGCAGGTTTCCTCACGATGTTTTCCTTCACCGCCGAACACGTGGTAGATTAGCACTTAAAATTGCAATTAACAATTTCATTGGTGCCGGCGGGGATCGAATTCGGGTTACTCGCGTTCTATTATATTTACAGCGAGCGTTAACCATCTGAGCTACCACGGCTCGCTTATTAAGATTCCAAAGAACTACGATAATTTTTAGAACAAAAAAATATCAAAGAAATATTTTAAATCATTAGCCGTTGGTTAATAAATTGCTGACAATATTTTTTCAACAGATTAATAAAGTTGGCTTTAAATGTTTTATTTCACTACATGTTTAGAGAAAATTTAATAGGCCTTCTACACGGTCGGGACCAACCACCAACCGTCGTAACCTTGGTCGAGTTTATGTAAAAATGGACAGTGTAGACATCGGTTGTCTGACCAATATTTTGGTTGAGTCCGACGGCTTTGGTCGCGAGCGCATCCCTCACGACACGTCGGGTCCGTGGTTGACATCGACCGTGTGGAACGCTGTCGGCCGACGAGAGCGCCTCAGTGCGCGCTTAGCAGTCGTCGCAGGCGGATGTTAAACGGCACTATGGATACGAACGGAAGCAAAGAACGTGAGGTCCTAACCGAATTCTTGTCACTGTACTATGATTTACCATGTCTTAAAGTACCATGCCATATTTGTTTAAAGTAATGCGCTTTTTAAGCCACAATTTTATACATTTTCCTTTTTTTCATCTTCATTCAAGCATAGAAACGTTAAAGCTAAACCTATTTTTTGTTGTATAGAAAAGCAAGGAGCCATTTTTAAAAGTAACTACCTTAAGTCTTTACTCTTTAAATACTAGAGACAACTGACTAGTTGAGTCAACCACCCGACCATGTAGAACGAATACAAAAATCGGTTGACCCGACCAAGGTCACGACGGTTGGTGGTTGGTCCCGACTGTGTAGAAGCGCTTTAATGTCGACGAAAAATAATAACACTTTACGTTTAAATTAAATTTGTATGTTAATATTTTATTTTATCCGACATGATTAAACGTACAGGGAATCCATGAATACGAGTTGCTCAGAACCTTGTTTTACAGAGGCCTGTAGTGCATTACCTAGAAGTTTTATATATCATGCGCGAGTCCCGTGTGACTCTGCTGCGCAAGCGCGTTTAGCATAAGTTAGATTTTATAAGAAATGATTATATTTGGGACTCAATAAACGACCGACACACGGTGAAGACGTATCTTTTCTTTTCCCCACATGTACCATGCCTCATGGCGACCCTGCCAGAATCATCAGAAGATGCCAGGATCCTAACAAAGAAATTACCCACTAAGTGAAAAACCAATGCAAAAAAAAAATTCAAATTCGGAAGAAAGAAGAAAACCTTATAGAAGAAAGAAGAAAACCTTACAGAAGAATGAAGAAAACCATATAGAAGAAAGAAGCACAAATTCTGAAGAAAAAAAAAGAAGCGCCCTATTTTGAAGAAAACAAAAAAAAACCAAGAAGAAACGCCAGAAATCCAAAGAGAAATAAAGGTACGAAATGGGAAAATCGCAGTCGAAAGAAGTAGTCATAGCACAAAACGCAAATGGTGCAGCATCCGCAAATACAAGCCTAGAAGACGCTCACACAAACCACATCATACAAACCCTCATGATTGTATCCGTGGTTATACTGGCTGCAGCAGTTATCTATTACCTGATAAAAAAATGCAGGAAGAGTGCCGTGAAAATTCTGAGGGGAGAACTCAACGCAATCTCGCTTGAAAACATCGCCCGCCCTACAACTAACTAGAAGATCTCAAGAGTGCAGTCCAGGGTAATACCCAGCCCAACATCAAGAGGTGTCCCCATGCAGCCACACATCCTGTTTGCAGTGCTGTTCCCGCTTGCTCGCGCCGACCTAAAAATGGTTACATCCACAAACACCATCGCCCCGCCCTTGTAATTACTATGTACGTGATATTTTAACAAGTAAGTGAAATTATAATTTTTTAAGTGTTTTTACATAGTGTGTAATAATAGTTTCCTTTCCCTTTACTGTTACAAATTATATTTGTCGATTTTTTCAATGTCACTGGCTGAACTAAATAATGTGTACAGTAGTTTAAAAGAAATTAGAGATTATCTAGTGAAAATCGGACCAAAACGTAGAGAGAGTTCCGATACAGCAAAAGAAAAAGTTAGTGAAGCGAAAAATCTGTACAGTCGTTTGGAGTATATTTCGTCTAAAATCAAACTAAAAATAGAGAATTCTGAGATAAGTAGCGATGATTTTCAGGTTATTAATAGATGCATAGACGACATACATATCTTGTACAGTAATATTTTAAATTTAATGTATCGTGAAACAGAAAGTTCCAATAACTCAGCCAGCATGGGTGCCTTTGATTTAAAAACGACAATAGCCCTATTGCCAATAATGACAGGCCACGAAAATATTACTACTCAACTGATAGATAGTATTGTGATGTATAGTGATATGCTTAACGAAAATGGCAAAAAACAATTAATTGATTTCGTTTTGAAAACTAGACTGACCCCTAGCGCCAAGCTGAGGTTAAAATCTAGCTACGAGTCCGTGAGTAGTTTGGTTTTAGATATGCGCACTCACTTAATTCAGAAGAAATCCGCGGTAGCATTGCAATCGCAGCTTAATAGCGCAAGCCAAGGCCGTAGGTCTATTGATAAGTTCGGCTCTGAGTTAGAACAGTTGTTCGTCAACTTGACTATAGCACAGGCTGACGGTGATGACAAAAAATACGAAACACTTCGTCCTTTGAACGAGAAAATGGCGATTAAACGTTTCGCAGACGGATTATCAGATTCGCGTTTGAGCATTATCATAGCCTCCCGACAATTCCAGTCTCTTCCAGAAGCGATTCAAACCGCGCTGGACGAGAGCACATCATCAACTCGTAACGAGCATGTGTTGAACATTTACCGCAGTCGTGACAATCAGTTTAATAGAAATAAAAGAGGCTCTAATAACGCTCGCTCAAATACTAATTATAACCATCAGAGAGTGCAAAGCGGATCGAATTCCAGGACATTTTACAGGGGTAACTCTCGAGGGCTCAATCGTGGTAGGTACCAACGGGGTACTTCGCGAGGCCGAGGTTGGTACAACCCATCTCGCCCAAATGTAAACGCCCGCGTTTCTCAGATACAATCGGAGCACATTGAGAGCGTGGAACGCACTCAATCTGCACCGAATAGTGAGTTTTTTCGCCCCTACAATTAGTGATCATTTCGTTTGTAATTATAGCATAAACAATGTAGTAGATTTAAATGTAAGTAATAATAGCAAGGTAAGTCTTTTAGTAGATACGGGCGCGAGCATTTGTGTTATGAAATATGAGTGGCTCCTCGATAACCAGGAGTATTTAAATGAGTTACATTATGATAAAATAACAATTAAGGGCGTTAGTGGTAAATTAATTTCAGACGGTTATATTTACTTAGATTTAGTTTGTAATGGCATAACTTTTAGAGAGAAATTTTACGTTTTTAAGAATCTCTCTTGTTTTGCTAACGGTATATTGGGCGATAATTTTTTTAAGCGTTATAATGCGATAATCAACTACGAAACACGAACCTTACAGTTATCGAATCAGGGTTCCGTAGTTTGTCTTAATATGGGTAGATGGAGTGATAGGTATAGACACGTCATACCCGCCCGTTGCGAAGTTATCAAACATATTCCTTGCACTTTAAGCGAAGATAGCGTTATTTTAGCTCAAGAAATTGAGGAAGGGATTTTTATCGCAGGAATGTTAGCTAAACCATTAAATAAAAGTATTCCTATTAGAGTGTTGAATACGAGAAATGAGGATATTGAGATAGATTTTTCAAAGGTCAATGTCCATTCCATTAGTAACTTCGAGGTATGCCACCTCGAAAGCGAATAAAAAACTGTTGAGCGAATAAAAACTTTATTCGATTTACTTGATTTGAGTTATTTAAATACGGAAGAAAGGCTCAGTATTGAACAAATCTGTGCCAAATACGCAGATGTTTTCCATTTACCAGGTGATTCGTTATCAGTTACGAACTTAATGGAACATAGCATAGTTTTAAAAGATAACGTGACCCCAGTTTATTCTAAGCCTTATAGGGTTCCTCAGGCGTTAAAAGGTGAGATAGAAAAACAAGTTCAGGAAATGTTAAAAAACGACATCATTGAGGAAACCGTTTTGGAATGGTCTAGCCCAGTACTTTTAGTACCCAAAAAGGTCGATAAAAATAACGAAAGAAAATGGAGATTGGTCATAGATTACAGGAAATTAAACGATCGAATTCAAGATGACAAATTTCCGCTTCCCAATATAACGGAGATACTTGATCCATTGTCAGGCAGTATTTATTTTTCAAAATAAGACCTCTCCCAATCTTATTATCAATTGTCCTTAAATCCAAGTTCCCGTAAATATACTTCTTTTACATTAAATAAAATGTATCAGATTTCTTTAGATAATGAGTCACGAAAGTACACTACTTTTACGGCAGGAAAACAGTATCAAATGAAGCGGTGCCCAATGGGTCTCAAGACAAGTGCTAGTGTCTTTTCTCGGCTGATGACTATAGCCATGGCAGGCCTAAATTACGAAAAATGTTTTTTATACCTAGATGATTGCGTCGTAATCGGTTCCAGTATCGATATTCATAACAAAAATCTCATTAGCGTATTGAATCGATTAAGAAAAGTTAATCTCATACTAAACCCAATTAAGTGCGAATTTTTAAGAAAAGAAATAGTCTATTTAGGTCATAAAATTACTCAAGACGGAATATTCCCAGATCCCAGTAAAATTGACACCATACGTAATTACCCACGCCCGACTTCTGCTGACGAAGTAAAACGACTCGTCGCGTTCGCCAACTATTATCGTCGGTTTATTCCACGTTTTACTGATATTGTGTTCGCATTGAATGCATTAACTAAAAAAGGTATTAGATTTGAGTGGACTAAAGATTGCGAAAGTTCGTTTATTACATTAAAATCTGCTTTAACGAACCCTCCAGTGTTGGACTATCCCGACTTTTCGGAAAATAACACATTTCAGTTGCAGACAGACGCATCTAAGTTAGGCTTAGGCGCCGTACTCTCAAATAGCAATGGAAAGGTTGTCGCTTACGCTAGTAGGAGTTTGAACCCGGCAGAAACTAGATATCCAATAATAGAATTAGAATTATTAGCTATCGTGTGGGCAGTCCGTCACTTTAGGCCTTACTTGTACGGCAGAAAATTTAAAATCTTTTCGGACCATAGACCCCTTGTTTACTTATTCGGTTTAAAAGACCCGTCTAGTCGTTTAACAAAATTCCGACTATACCTTGAAGAATACGACTTCGAAGTAGAATACGTCCCAGGGCGAAATAACGCAGCTGCAGATGCGTTAAGTCGACTCCCGGTGACGTCACGCGATTTGAAAGAAATGCAGGAAAAAGTAGTATCCGTTTTAACTAGAGCTCAAAGGAAAAAGTTAGAGCCCCAAACGGACACCGGACAGATAGACAAACAGCCTCCAGTTAGTAGGCCTGATCAACCTACTACTGTAGAGTTGTTAAAACGACCCAATGACATAATAGAGTTGCGTTTTCCAGGAAATAGTAACGAAAAACATTTGAATAACGCGTATAATATTTTGTCCGACGCTAAACTTTGCACGTATAACCCGTCGTTATCGACCATATTTCTATATTCTCGATCGTTATCGTCTCTAGAAGAGTTAGCGAGAGATCTAGGAAAAATGTGCATAAAATTAAATATAAAAGAATTACTCATAATTAAAAACAATAGTAATGAGAAAAATATTAAGAGTTTGCTGCGCAGCATAAAAATGTATAAAATAGCGTCACCACGATTTTTGATTATTAAAGACATTAAGCGAATAAATAATAAAGAAGAAATTACCACGGTACTTAATAACTTTCACCTGTTACCAACAAGTGGTCATGCAGGCATGAATCGTATGTTAAATAATATTAAAAAATATTATTTCTGGCCAGGTATGAGCAATGACGTCATGAACTATGTCCGCAAATGTAAAAGTTGTCAAGTTCAAAAGCATACTAACAGAAATATTAGAGATCCTCTGACAATCACTTCAACTGCTAACTCAGCGTTTGAACAGGTTAATTTAGATATTATGGGCCCTTTAGATATAGATAACTATAATAATAAGTATATTTTAACAATCCAGTGTGATTTAAGCAAATTTGTAGAGGCTTATCCTTTACCTAGAAAGGATAGCGAAAGTGTTGCTAGGTCTTTCGTTAATAATTTTATTTTGCGTTATGGAATTCCAAGAAAAATTTTAAGTGACATGGGGACCGAATTTACCTCATCACTTATGTCCGAAGTTTTCAAATTGCTACATATAGAAAAAATCCATTCAACGCCTTATCATCATGAAACCTTAGGAGGCATTGAAAATACACATAAACATTTAGGCGCTTACCTCAGAATTCAGTGCAATAATAACAAGTCAGATTGGAGCGAATGGGTTCCTTTTTGGTGTTTTTGTCAATGTACAATACAAGCGTTCATTCAAAAACAAAATATACTCCATACGAACTAGTTTTCGGCAAAATTTGTAATATTCCTAGTAATTTATCAACACATGTTGACCCACTGTATAATTTCGATGATTACCCTAAGGAGTTAAAGTACCGTTTACAAAAAGCACAGTTGGATGCTAAGGAAAATTTATTAATAAGTAAAAATTTAAGAAAAATTAAGTATGATCAAAAATGTAATAAAGTACAATATAAGCCAGGAGATTTGATCTTAATAAAAAACCAAACAGGTAACAAATTAGATTGTTTGTATGAAGGACCTTATAAAGTTTTGGAAGAATTACCACCTAATGTAAAATTTCTGAAAAATAACAAAGAAATTATTTTACATAAAAATAACACAAAGCACTTGTAATGTTTATCTTTGTAATCAAAAAAAAAATGTTTGCCTTTCAGACAAGTACCTATACATTCATTATGTTATTAGTCTTAAGTTATATGTACACTAATCATTTTTTTTTTCCTGAAGAGGGTAGTGAGGTACCCCTTACTTTTCGGGGGAGATGTAGTGCATTACCTAGAAGTTTTATATTTCATGCGCGAGTCCCGTGTGACTCTGCTGCGCAAGCGCGTTTAGCATAAGTTAGATTTTATAAGAAATGATTGTATTTGGGACTCAATAAACGACCGACACACGGTGAAGACGTACGTTTTCCCCACATGTACCATGCCTCAGGCCTGATATGCGACGATATACCTACTTCTTTTAAGATGATGGATAGGGCAAAAATACGAATACATAGACCACCTGATGGTGGGTAAATATAGTGACCGATACCTTTTTATAGAATAAGGGTCGTTAGTGAGCATACAGTCTACCTGATTTAAAGTGAATGCTGTTGCCTATAGTCATCTACATATATCCTCACTTAAGAATCCAATTGCAGATGTGTTGTCAACCACGAAGACTGAGATGAAATGCCTTGTTTTTGGTAAAATGTGTCCCCGATTTTCTACATTCAAAATACGTAACATGGCGGCATAAAACTGCTATTTTAGGCTGTTATTCTGTGAGAGCATGGTCCTACCCCGGTTGAGTCGACTCATTCGTGATACAACTACAGTATAACTGCAGCGTGGCTCCATCACGGAAAAAGTCTTCTAACTCTATACTTGATTTCAACTCGTCCACCTAACCTACTGGAATCTTAATGCCTTTTAACACCTGATAACAAATGGAATGTTTCGTTCTACTAGAAAAAGGTTCTGGTTTCTTGTCATATATCTAGCAGAATCGTGCCGCTATGTTCCGCTAGCATTCTGTGACCGTATAGTATTGCGGCTATTTTGTTAAAACAGTCATATTAAACAACACGAAATTTTTAAACTCTTTTTAATAAATGGAATTACGTTAAATATTTTTAAAGGAGATTATTATAAATATTGCAAAGATTGAGACAAACAAATGGAAAAATTAACAGCGCAGCATATATTTGCGACGTTGCAGAGTTTGAATTCCGTGGGTTTGAATCACAACAAAAATAAGTAATTGTATGACTTTAAATAATAATCATTGTTCTGTGTTTCCTTGTGTAATTTGTGTTTTTAAACCACCTCTATGATACAGAAAAAATATTATGTATTAGAATCGCATTTGGGCTCCGCAAATGTGATCACATCTCTGAATTTCGCAAACAGCTCAAATGGCTGATTCACCTTCGCAGTAATATTCACATTCACTTCGATTTGTATGGCGTGCATCAAACAGATCATCATATTCACTTTTCATTATTTGTAACACCGTTTCCAGTATATTTCCCTTACCCATAACCGGTTCCTTCGATCCTCTATCAATCATTCTCTCTTTACTTCTTTGCGCTCTACAACTACTATGTGCTTATAGAACTATTTACCTCTCCACATGCGTCGTGTTAAATCCCTCCATTTTTTCAGAAGTCTTGTTAAATCATACCACTTAGAACGCTATTAGAGATAAATAACCTTTCTTTTTCGTACTCTGTTCATTTAACTACTTTATCTATACTATATGTATTTTCATATTCTTTTTGTACGCCCCCCTCTATTTTTAATATTGTTTATATCAGTTTCTTACGCAAAGATTGTCTAGAAGAGATCATTTTCAGAGTGATAAGACCGCCGGTTGTACATATTATACTCTATATTTAACTCTACTCGTTATACTATGTTTTAGTTTGCAATAAGGAATAAAAAAATATTTATTCTACTGTGACGTCACTGATAAAAAGTTAGCATTCCAAACATCGCTAACGTTTTCCAAAATAAGAAAATGACAAAAAAATCAAAAATGTGGTGGCATGACCCCACAAATATTTTATTACTACAAACCTACAATTATTAATGTGATTACCCCGTTGTTTTCATCTCGCAGCCATATAATCATGAATTTCTTATATTATTGAAACTTAAAAACCCAACAGCTTATATTTTAACATAGTATATTTTACTTCCGAAAAAAAATAATTTTCAAACTAGTGGTAGGTTCGTCTTAAAATTTTAAAGTGTGTGAGCAAACCAATAGCAATCTCTGCAAGTACTGAATAGTATTCAGCTAGTAATTGCTAAACATGCATGTTTGAGAAATAAAAAAATCGAAAATATTTGAATTCTGCTAACACGCATAGGGCAGCTATAGCTATAGCTAAAATACCCTATAAAATGTGAGGACGTCTGTGACTAGCTGTGGGAAGTATAGAGACTGTAACATTATATAATTTTTACGACTTATATTCGTATATTATATCGTCATCAGTGGAAACACTTGACTTAGGTATTGTAGACCCGTCATAAACAAGACTGTAATTCTGCTATCTACGCAAATACACAAAACATTCTAAGACATTATTCTTCCATGCTCATGCATCCGGGAATCGTAGTTTCATTAATGTTAACTGAATCTAATACTGAAAAAGGTTAAAGTCTATGCTTTCTTAAACAACACACGGCTTATGTAAAGAATCGACGTTCTGGAAAGTCTGCAGTCCGTGAATACGTATAGGATTGCCCCGATAATACATCAGATTTGATAGACCACAAATCTTCGCGAGGGAACACAGATTCCTTCCAGGGATGGTTCGCGAAGCTACTGAAATCCAAAAACATCCGAATTTCAATATAAGAGATGGCTGGGTGCTACGTTCCGCTTGGGATTCTATAATTAATAAAAATTATTCCCAACTTAAACAGACAACCAAAAATCTTCAATATACTAGGCACTATAAGTCCGTACTGCGTAGTCGGAAAAAATAATAATTTGGATGTAGCCGTGGTTACCTATGACATTGGATCGTCGAATACCTCAGTCTCCTCATGACCATGGGCGCTGTAAAATGCTCGAAATGTCGGGAACATAAAATAAGTTAATATACGCGATAAAATCCTTAAAATTATTTTATTTAAAGGATAAAGTTGGTTTATTATACCGCTTTGATAATATGCACAGAATGGCTGGTCTGTATGGCAAAACGCTACTCTCTGCAATTTATTGAATTTCTGCATAATTTCTAACACATGCCACCACTTGTCAGAGTTTAAATTGATTAAAAGCGAACGTGCGAGCAGTATGGACGAGAATTTATAACTTACTCTAAACTTGGATCCTATTTGTTTCAGAAGTGTATCAAATTTTTATGAAATTCGTTATAATATCATAATTAGAAAAGCGATTAGAGGATTTTTCTTTCAAATATTGTATCTTAAATTAATTTCATCATAACCATCGTCATTACAGCCTATCTCCTTTATAGATTGCCTCAATGGTCTAGCAGTTGTAAACGCAACTGCTAAATCATGAGCACGGGTTAAAAATTATTGCGATTTTCTGTCATTAAATTCTCAGTAGCTACCTGGAGTCAGGAAGTAGGCGATGTTTCACCCCCGTGCCTCGGAAAATACGTAAACGCCTTTGGCCCACCGCCTGATCTCTCTCCGGTGGTATCAATTTACCGTCCCATCGGACTATGATATTGAGGAATTAGAGAGTTCACTTGTGCTTGCATTTACACTTAGGTACTATAATCCTGTTACGGGGAGATGGCTAGCCTCCATTGGGGCTGGCCGCTGTAACCGAAATTCGGTTTGGACGACATTCGGCCGTGGCGATAAGTTGCCTCATCGGGAAATATTCAGGAAGTTTTCCTATATTACCTCTTACGACACCAATAAGCAGCGAGAATGTTTTCGATTCTAAGTAATCGATGATGTTATTGTTCTCTGTTGATAGCGGTTAGTATTGAATGCTTGGGAGATCAACATTATCATGTGAATAACCATTTTTTTTGAGATATTGATAAATTTTTTTGCAACAATGATGTGTAATAAAATAAAAATTTATTTATACGACGTAAATTTTACCATTATTTTGAATATAATAATCATCATCATCATCATTACAGCCCTTCACAAGTTAACTACTGAAATATGAGGAAGCTCTAAGTCGCTCAGCGAGCTATGCAGAAGGCTATGCATAGGTTTTTTACTGCCCGATAGACTTAAAAATGAGGATATATAGAGTTGAACTAGTGTAATGGATATTTAGAATATAATTTATACCCGATAAATTTTTACACGCTACAGGCGATCCGGTAAACGAGTCGCTGTAGGCCGTACAAGCACTCTTTCCTCTCTTACACTCTTTATATATATATATATATATATATATATATATATATATATATATATATATATATATATGTGTGTGTATGTGTATACATATCTATCTCTCTCTCACTCTCCCTCTCTCTACATTTGGAGCTGAAAACATTTTACGATCGTATCCATTTAATATATTATGCCCTAACAATATTATCCCAATATTTCAATATTTCTTCTAAAAGCGTACCGTTAATAGGCAGCGTGTACAATGTCATTAGCTTGCTAAAATTTTGACTCTTCCATTTATGCCTCGTAATCTAGTTGTACAATAAATGGATTTCCCCCTTAATGCAGATCATTAATTAAATGTAGCGCACTAATAGCGTATCGCTTATAGTCTCCAATGGAATAGGTGGAGTCCATAGCGCAGTAAGCCACTTAAGCCAATATTACCAAAAAATATGGGTTTAGATAGAAAATTTGAACTTATATTTAAATATAATGGTATGGGAAACGATTGCCTACACAATCATAAACTTAATATCATATTAGTTCCCTTTAACGACATGCTAGATAACTACCACAGTCAGGTGAAATACCGTCATTACGTTTTACATGAACATTTTCGATAGTATGAATTTGTACGTAGTATTAAGATGACAAATATTACAACGGCTTAATAGCCAGTGGTGCTGCAGGTTGGGTTATTCCATTTCCGTACTTCCGATCTTGTTTTTTATAGAATAAGGGTGACAAACGAGCACACAGTCCACCCTATGCTAAGTGGATGCTGTGGCCCATAGACATCTACATTTATCTTCAATTGAGAATATAAGTGCAAATGCGTTGCTAGCCCCGAGGACTGAGATGTAATGCCTCGTTTCCTACCTTCCTTTTCGCTTTGGGAGAGAAAACGAGGGATCCATCGACAACAAAGCTTCCCCACTCCAAGGTGTTAATGTAGGATGGTATGAATGCTCCCCGAACTAATGTCTACAATATTATCGATCTCCGTATATGTGATTGGTGGGTCTTCTCGCACCAACATTTCAGTAGTCCATACATTTCTGCCGTTACTGCTGTTTGCGGGGCCCCTGTTATTTGTACATCTTTAAGGCTAATTTTACCCCTTTGGAATTAAGCAAACCACCTATAAGTTGTTGCGCGTAATGGAGCTGAGTCTTCCAATGCTGATTGTAACATTTGTAAGCTTAATTGTTCGATTCAACTAAATTTAAAATCATAATAGATCGTAAGCGCAAATGTTCACGATTACGCTCCAACTTTTTAAATGAAAAGCGCGGGAAGCGTTGCAGGAAAATTAATAGAACTTTGTTTTTTTTTTTTAATATTGAGCAATTGGCTTATAGAATTTTATTTTTAAATAAATTTGCTTTTTGGAAACATATAACACGCGTGCGCTCCATTTTTAACTTTCGAGCATCTCAAAACTTATTGAGTGACCTACGTAAATCAAACCAAAAGATGGGCAGCAGCGTCTTATAGTAACTACAAAATTAAATAAAAAAACTATGGTTGCCAATCATTCTGCCAATCATTGCAGCTATTGCAAATATCTCCTCTATGATGCAACCTTTGGAGAGGCATATGTTTAGCAGTGGACTTTTGATGAACTGTAATAGTTACGGTAATTTTTGAAAAAAAAACACCGTGAGGCTTAAACCTAATTTTAATGGAAAAGATGACTGGATGCTACTTTCTGCTTGAGTTCATATACAAAATGAAACCCCAACACAAAATATGTGTATTTAAGAATTTACAAGTTCTTTTTTGTAGATCGAACCAAAATTTAGAGCTTTGCGCTGAAAATAGTGGGGGCTAACTTTGATATTGAGACGTTTGTCAACTCAGTCCCCCCAAGACCATGGGTGCTGCAAGTACGCGAAACGTTGGGAAACATTTTAAAAAATCCTGAATTTATTTACACGTTTATGTCGTGTACGCGTAAATATATACCTTTAAACAACACCTATTTTTTGAGGACAGTCGAGAAATGTTAGCGTTTTGAGATCAAATAGTAAGTAGTACACCAATGAATCCCATCCATCAAAAGCTGAGGGCCGATATATTTTATGACAAATAACAATGATTTTTCTCACTGTTACTAGACGCCCGAAGCGAACTAGATTTTTGACGAAATAACTTGTTAAAGTTAAAGTGTTAGAAGTGTACAGCTATCATGTATATTTTGTGGGACGGAAATGACAAAATGCCTCGGGCGGTAGCGGAAAACCTTCTACTAGAGATTGCTTCTACATTCTTTGCTCTACTGCTGAGATGAAATTTTCAGTAACGTGTCCAAGACATTTTCTATTGCCCTTTTGTTACAGTGCTTATACTCGTACGTGCTTCCAATAAACGGTAGTAGGCTTTTCTTATTTGCAGTTGTTTTGGTATAATATATTGGTAAGTGTGAAAAGAAACGAAGCCAGTAAGCGCTTAGTAATATATTGTTTAACCCCTACCAACATTACGAATGCGAAACTATGCTTGTTGTATTGTACTTATTTCACGCAGCGATAGAGCAACGGATCATAATTATTTTTGCATAGTATTTTATGTCCCAAAGAACTAATGTCTTATTGATTTGTAGTGTAATTTCTAAAGGATTTTGATGAAATTAAATTTGACATGACACACTTGACAACACACGTTGTCTAAGATCCTAGAAAAACATACTTTAACATAAACATTTTTATCTCGGAAAAATGCACGGTAATTTTTTATATGTCTGCAACATTTACGCGGATGAATCTGCGGGCAAAAGCTAGTTGTAAATATAGAAGTAATATGATTATATTTATATTATTATATTTTATGAAGTATTCAGGAAAGACTACTTGCAAATAAAACTATAACTTTATATGCATTAAATAAAGTTATCTTAATTTAAAAAAATGCTACCTTCTTTAAAGTCAGTTAAATTTAAAGATACAGCCTAAATTCGTCCCACTGCTGAGCACAGACCTCCGCTTATTACCGAGAGGGAGGTACACATACTTTATCTCTGCATGATGCAAAGGAAGACTTCTTAAAAGAAGGCTATCTATAGCCTTCTTTTAAGAAGTTGATTTAAGAAGACGTTGCCATCTTTGAGGACTAAAATGGAGGCCTTATGTAATTATATTGTAATTATGCTGTAACTATATTAGCTATTTTACTCTTAAAAACAACAAATGAACTACTGGCGATAGAAATAGGAAAGCGGTTACCTCTCTAAACGAAGAAAATAAACAGAAAAAGAATACTACCACTAAAGAAGATTCATTGGGTTTAGCAATGTATTTAAAATGTTTATCATAATCTTCTTCTTATTCATAGGCCCGTTAAAGTCTATTGCTAGATACAGGCTGCTGCCGCTGTAGATCAAAATCGCCAGGCGGATTGTCGATTGCAGTACCAGTCATCTGGCACCTTTGACGCTGCTCTACATCGCTGGTCTGAATATTTTACGTCTGACCTAAATGCTTAAGCTGCCATAATATATCGTAAGCTACGAGATCTTCTTGACATTTCCCATAGTCATCTCTCATGACACCCACGGGATGACACGCTGCCATCACACGGTAGTTTTGGATTTTAATAGTGATAATTAAATAAAACGAAACCCTATTATGTACATAGAAATAAAATTGAATTTAAATCAAGTAACTACCTTATACAATACAATACAATACTCTTTATTGCACACAAAATAATACAAAGAACAACAAAACTTAAATTGATAAATTTATGTACAATTAGGTGGCCTTATCGCTAAACAGCGATCTCTTCGAGGCAAACCTTGGTGAAGGAGATCTTTTACATAGAAAAATATAGAAGTGTGCATAAATAGTAGATAAAAAATTATACATAACACATAACAAATATATACATACATAATCATAGACATATATACATATTAATACATATACATATTTATAAATATTTTTATAACCTTACATTGAGCTGCGGGGGTTTCTGCATGCCACTTACAAATGAATAACTATTTTTAAATGTTATCTGTCGGTCTGTCTATCTCTGTCTTTCCTTGTATTTGTCTAAGCTAATTTTTGGAATGGCTAAACCTACTATAATGAAACTTTACGAACAGATAATGCCAGGAGTAATCTAAGCTATACTTTATACGAAAAACTCGAATATTAATAAAAAGTGGGAAAATTTATAAATAAATGGCCTTTTAGTATCTGACATTTACATGAAGCCTATTTCCTATATATCTAGCTCTATTTTAAAACCTCATAATGTGTAAAAAAACACGAATGGCGATTCACAATGCTGTGTTAGTTAGCCCCTAATTTAACTTATGGTAGTCAAAATTCGGTGTGGAGAACGTAGCACGAGAGTAAAATAAACGCAGTGGAAACGCGGTCGTTAAGGTGAATATTAAGGCTGAATCTGAGTGACAGGGTGAGTAATTATGTAATAAGAGAAGAATGTGGTTTGCAAGATAACGTTGTAACCAGGATTAAGAAAGGAATGCTTTTTTATTGGGTAGGATGACAAACAAGCACACAGTCCACCTGATGGTAAACGGTTGCTGTGGCCCATAGATATCTACATCTATCCTCGGTTACGAATCAAAATGCAGATGATTTCTTATATTTACGCGAACACTATACATTGAAATAATACTAGTTTTTACAGATTTTATCGCGTATATTTAACTATAAAGGCCCGACAAAAGTACGGGGAGGACTAAGATGTTCAACGTCCAAATGTCATAGTTAACAGCGGTTACCGTAGATAAAAGTTTTACATTTGTTCCGATCCGATTAGTATAATTCTCATTCATTCTCATTCATGCTCATTTTGCAAATGTGTAACTTCATTAAATTTTAAATGCAAGCTCACTAAGCAATAAATAGAATAAATTGAAAATATGAATAAAATTGCTATTTACAAACGAGTCACACATTTAGTTTAATATAATATTTTTACAAATAACTTTCATTACTGGTTGGTGTGGTTGTCTAAAGGAAGTGAATTATGTAATCGATAGAAAAGAAAACTTTTGTAACAGTTAAGATTAAATCCTAACAGAAAGCAATTCATAGTAACATAGAAAAATTATTCAATTGACTTTGAAATTGACACTTATTCATATAAGCAACCCTTACTTGATGATCGGGTAAGAGCTTTACTTTTTCATTTTCAAAATCACCAAATAAATATCCAAAGTCTGATCAGATCTAAGGCAAAACTAAAGAATACACCATACATAGTATCGGTGTTTCTCACTAAAATGCGACAGATTACATACAAGATGGCTGACAGACATTTCATCGCGCATCGACATGAAAAATGTTTGAACTCTTGATGAAACCATAAAAATTAGGCTTCCCGATAGTAGCCGCATAAAAATTTTCACTGAGGAAGATTTTATGTGCAAGATGTGATGGTACAAGAACGTGATAACAAATATACAGCACTCGCAGGCTCGAAAACCCAGAGTTCGTAATTAGGCACTGGAGACGCCAGTAACTTAAGGTATCTTCGATAAAGATTTAGTGGACTGTAATTTTGGTGCATACGGCAAAGGGGAAAATAAATAGGTGGGATAGCACGCACTGACCTGATGAGGGCTGCCGCGCCTTCCTCCTGGAGTGTCTGCTATACAGCTAGCTCGCCACGTGGTTCGGCGCACACGCACTCTCGGAACAGTCTCGTGAAGTCGCACACTCTCCACCTTTGCCCTTACGGGGGCGTCTCACACTTTTATGAGTTACAAAGACACAATGTCTGATGCGGTGAATATTAAACATAAACAGGAGAACTCAATGTTCATCCTGCGCGGTTTGCAGTTAATGTACATAAGACGCGACGGGTGGCCGTGCGTTGCGGATGGCGTAATATCACTTAGTATACTGACGCGCGCCGAGATCCTCTTTTTCACCTCGGCGGCAGCGCGTGCGGTAGGAAAGGGAAGGAAGTAAGGAAACAAAAAATATGCACTAGTCATGTTGATAAAGTAGATATAACTTAGGACGAACTCAATGCGATATGTAATGTAATGTTGATAAAGTAGATTGTTAACTGGCGTTACCATTTCCTCCCGCCCTTAAAGGGTCACCTTTAAAAGACAACCGTAATATAAAAGTAAAAGGAAAACAAATAAATAAGCGGTATATAAAGTGAGAGGATGCGCTCAATGCGCATGTCTCATCTACTAACCTTACTTGGTAAGCGAGAAAATGTATACATAAATATAATATTGCGGTTTAATACTTTTTTAATATATATAAATATAAACTTAATTCCTAATTTAGATAAATAATTATAATCAAAATAATCGTGATTTATTGTCTTGGGAGAGGGCAAATACGAGCAACAGGACGGAGATATGTTCCCTTAGTAGTTCTCACGATGCGGCGTGCTGAAAGGATCCAAAATTTTTGACGGAGCAATGACAATAACAATTCAGGCCCAGCGTGTAAATTTTTAATATGATAATAGTCAATGATCATGTTCACTACATGATCACTGCGCGGGAGTATAATTGGATGTTTTTGCGTGTAATCTAATGCGGAGTTCGAAAGACGACCACCAATGCGGATTAAACCATTCTCAATAAAAGGCCTTAAACGATTGAAAGCGGGCGAGCAAGGTTTGTTACCTTCAATATTTAAATATTCCACTGCAAAATGCTGTTTTTGCAGGGCGCGGAGGATTATAACCTCAGAGAAACTGAGATCATCAGCAGTCACTACAGTAGTGCTGCGGCGGGGCAATAATTTAGCAAACTTACACACGTACGCAATTTTACATAGAAGTTTACTCCAAGAAGAGATGCGGAGTGCGAGCTCATAAATCGCAGAATTACAGACGGATGTGCACACAGTGTGCGACAAAATCTTCTTCTCAGGCATATTTGCAATAACCTCATTGTCTAAAGTACGAAGAGGCCATTGAGATGGATCTAACGAAGTCCACTGAGGCCCATGGAGCCACAGGGGGTTTGAAACTAATTTATTTGGCGTAACGCCACGTGAAAGTATATCAGCGGGATTCTCAGTACCTGCGACATGATAAAAGTTATCAGCGCGAATATTGTCGGTAATCTGAACAACGCGGTTTGCAACAAAGGTCTGCCACTTGTGTGGCGAACTCTTTATCCAGTACAGAGCTACTTTTGAATCTACAAAGGCATAGACTGATATTGCAAGGTCAAGAGAATAATTGTCGAGTACTCTGCGAAGCAATTTTGAGAGTAAAACCGCTCCACAAAGCTCAAGGCGTGCAGTAGATAGTGGTTTCGTCGGTGCGACTTTAGTCTTTGCACAAATCAACTGGACGGTGTTACCATTGACGCTCTTTACATGTATGTAGAGTACGGCACCGTATGCGTGCTCGCTGGCGTCGGAAAACCCCAGGAGTGACGCAGTACAGTTTTTGGATACACCAACATGTCGCGGGATACGTAAATCATTAAGAGCTGGTAATTCAGCACAGAATTGCCTCCACATCTTAATAATTGGCGGTGGTGGTATGTCGTCCCAATCTAAATTAAATTGCCAAAGCTGCTTTATTAACAATTTGGCGTACGCGACTGTGGGAGCAACGAAACCCATTATGTCCCACAGGCGAGCGACAGTAGATAAGATGGCGCGCTTAGTGCACGTCACATCAGCGGGAACAGATATCTTAAAATAAAAGGCGTCACTATCGGTAGACCAATGCAAGCCTAGTATTTTATGTGGCATTGATTTATCGAACTCTACTTCTCCTGTAATTTTATGGGAAGTAGGGAGGTCATCTAAAACAGATCGACGGTTGCTATGCCATTTTATCAGGCCCCATTGGGCACCCTTGAATAAGTCTATCAGCTGCCGAGAGGTCTCACTGGCCTCGGATTCACTGGGCATAGAGAACGCGATGTCGTCCATATATAGCGAAGTAAATGCGATACGACTCGCAAGTGGATACTTTGCGCTGTCGTCATCAATGAGCTGTCTTACCGTGCGCAATGCATGGTATGGACTCGAAGTTAAACCGAAGCACACGCGATTGAAGTGGTATAACACAAGTGGGTCTTGTGGACGGAAGCGGTATAGGAAGCATTGGTAACGACGATCAGAATCGCGAACAACTATTTGCAGAAATTGTTGGCGACAGTCGGCTGTCATAGCGATTGGATGTAAGCGGAAAGTTAAAATTATATTGAACAAGTCGCCTTGCAAATTTGGTCCTGAATGCAGAATATCATTTAATGATCGCCCAGTGCTAGTCTTACTGCTAGCATCCAGGACGATGCGCAGACGCGTTGACTTCTTATCTTCGCGTAAGACTCCATGATGCGGTATGACATATATTGGAGCGGGTTCATGAGAGTCATACGGCGGTGCGGGGGATATATAATTTTTAGCTAAGTATTCCTTTATGACGTCATCATATGCTAACCTTAATGTAGGCGAGGCTTGAAGTTTCCTCTCCAAACACATGAATCGTCGTCGAGAGGTTTCATAAGAATCTCCGAGAGAGTAAACGTCATCTTTAAATGGCAGGCCAACAATATCTCTACCAGTAAAAGGATCGCGGGATGTCGTAGATTTATAAAACTCTTCACATTCAATGTCTGAAGGACACTGAATGGGCGGTGCGGAGGGTGGCTCTTCAAGCTCCCAAAATCGTTGCACTAATTTGTCAACGATAGGAGACTCTAGAACTGAGCAGCACGTCAAAGAATGATTTACCTGAAGTGTCGGCACTGAGCCCATAATAACGTAACCAAATACCGTATTCAAAGCCGAGGGCCCGGACAAGTCGTTAGACGAATAAATTACGTCTGGACATAGTAAGTGCGGGAAAAGGGATGCGCCTATCAAAACATCAATTTTATTAGGCATGCTATAACATTCATCAGCGAGTCTTATGCCATGGAAGTGTGATAAGACAGATGTGTCTACCACAGCAGTGGGCAAAAGGTCGGTGATTTGATCAACAACTAGCGTTGAAATATTGAAGTTAATATTCGAGTCGAATCGTGAGAAAATTTTAATATCAATCGATTTCGATTTTACAATTTTTTCAACTCCACCGAATCCCTTTACTACAGTACATTCGGTATCGTGTTGTTGAACGCCTAAACGATGACAGCACTCTTTAGTCATAAAATGGCTTTGAGCCGCGGAGTCTAATAATATACGAATAATTTGTTTCTCTCCCTTAGCATCGTAAGCAAATACTTGAGCGGTTGATAATAAAACAGTTCTCTGCGAACGACTTGCGCGCGCGGGAGGCGGTGAACGTTGAGAAACATTCTTGAACGAAGTACACAGCGTGACGTCTGAACGCGCACCTGCGGTGAGGGGTGGCGAGTGCGGGGGTTGTAGACTTCAGTGTAACTGGCTGAAGCGGTGGAGAACGCGCCAGCGCAGGGGAAGCATTATCGCTTCTGCAGTGGAAGTGCAACAATGTGTGATGTTTAAATTTACAAACTCGACAACTATAATTTGAAGAGCAACTAGACACTCGATGACTTAAACTGAGACAATTCACACATGCATTGTTACTCTTTACGCATTTAAATCGTTCCTGCGGCGTCATTTTATTAAAGTCTGCACACTTAAATAGGTGTTGATGCACAATATTATCGCACAGACACTTTGAGCAACTAGTCGTCGTGCTTACGTACGCCTGATACTTCGGCGACGAAGTATTATTACCGTTACCTCGTCGATTGTTTGGTGCGCTATTAGAATTTGTACTAGAATCGGTGCGTTGCAAAACTTTGGAGCGGGTCTTAATAAAATTTATTAAATCATCAAAGGTAGGTACCATCGAGTTATGACCATATTCGAAAGAGCGAATGGTATCCGGGTCCAGCTTCTTAAGCGCGATATGAAGAACAATTAAGTCCGCGAGATTATCTAACTTTAAGTTTTGTAAAGCGCGCACTGCACTTATAAAGTTATCAGTAAATAAATCAAAATTATTTGCGGTGGCCGATTGCAATGGCTTAAATTCGAACATCTGATTAATATATGTAGATGCTAGCATACGCCGGTCTTCATATTTGTCAACGAGTGCTTGCAATAAAATTTTATAATTTTCAGCGCAAGGAGTTATACCTGAGCATACAGATAGGGCTTTGCCCGTTAGTTTACCTAGCAAATAGTATAACTTTTCAGCGTCGGTAAGCGATGTGTTGTCATGGACGGTTGATTTAAAGCTAGCATAAAATAAAGGCCATGAGCGAATGTCACCCGAAAATGGCATAAGTTCGATAGGCGGAAGTGTGAATCTGGCTTTAGACGGTGTACTAGTACTTTGTGAATTAGATTGCGAATATTGTAAATAAAGCCTATTTATTCTACCGCAAAGAGACTCAAACGCAATGAGGCTGTTATAATCAGGTTTAGCAATAGGGTTTATTTTTAATAAATGTGAATTATAATTATCTAAGACCTGTTTAAACTCAATACGTAAAGCATTAATATTAGAACTTCCATCAAGAAAACGCTCCATCGTGGAAGTGTTTATGTGGATGTCCGAGGACATATCATATATTTTTTGCACTATTTCAAATAAAGCATCTCGTTTAGCTAACAATCAAACCAACTCAGCATCAGGTGTGCCCTCATTATCCGAGGAATCGCTATTATTCGATGCTATTTGTTTTTTAGGCGGCATTACAACTTAAGTTATGCGGCAAAAATAATATAATTATAAGCGGGTAGTCAGTAAGCGACCTCGCTACGCGGTTGAATTATTAAATATTAGTTTTGTTAACGATGAACTTTAATTGTTAACTTTTATAATAAATATGGAGTTATTTATAACGAATATAATGCTTAAATATATGTGCAAACAATAAATGTAATTTAACAGTATAATCTGTAGATGTAGTTAAAAGTTGATGACGTGATGTGAACATACAACAAATAATTTATATAGATAATTATATGCTTATTCATTCTATGAATATAGTTTTAAAATTACTATGAATGTCACCTATTAGGACCTAATAGGTGACATTGTGTTCTAATAAGGGCGGGGTTAATCCGAAGTCGGATTAAAATATAAATAATTAATTATATAAACGCTTATTACGATAACGATCTAATAAGGGCGGAAAGTCAAGGTCAATCCAGCGAGAAGTGACCATTAAAAATGGAAAGTCAAGGTCAATCCAGCGAGAAGGATCATTAAAAATGGAGACGCCAGTAACTTAAGGTATCTTCGATAAAGATTTAGTGGACTGTAATTTTGGTGCATACGGCAAAGGGGAAAATAAATAGGTGGGATAGCACGCACTGACCTGATGAGGGCTGCCGCGCCTTCCTCCTGGAGTGTCTGCTATACAGCTAGCTCGCCACGTGGTTCGGCGCACACGCACTCTCGGAACAGTCTCGTGAAGTCGCACACTCTCCACCTTTGCCCTTACGGGGGCGTCTCACACTTTTATGAGTTACAAAGACACAATGTCTGATGCGGTGAATATTAAACATAAACAGGAGAACTCAATGTTCATCCTGCGCGGTTTGCAGTTAATGTACATAAGACGCGACGGGTGGCCGTGCGTTGCGGATGGCGTAATATCACTTAGTATACTGACGCGCGCCGAGATCCTCTTTTTCACCTCGGCGGCAGCGCGTGCGGTAGGAAAGGGAAGGAAGGAAGGAAACAAAAAATATGCACTAGTCATGTTGATAAAGTAGATATAACTTAGGACGAACTCAATGCGATATGTAATGTAATGTTGATAAAGTAGATTGTTAACTGGCGTTACCAGGCACAAATAATGACTACAATTTGAATTTTAATCCAGGACCCACGAGAGAAAGAGTTTATTTAAATATCCGAATTATTCTTATAAATATTTAGAAATAGCACATTACTATTATGTATAATTATAATGCATCCTCTTAAACAGACAATGCTTACTCAGTAATCTCACCTGTAATTTCCAATGTTTGATAAAAAATCATTCTAATATTAATTAGCCTAAGATTTCAAATGTGATTTGGATGAAAAATTATAACAAACTTCTGTGAAGTTATTTTAGGTTCCGTTCACAGATTATTATGGATTCACTACGAAACTATATCGATTACATAGATTTGTTATATTACAAACGTTTGTTTTTGCAGCCTGAAAAATTACAGATAATTTCATATTTTCACAAGCTCTTGGAATTTCCAAACGGACTAACATCTATCGGACGGTAAAAGGTTACTGTAGTCCATTGACACCTGCTACCAAGTTCATGGTCATTTATATGTATCATACAATGCATGTATTTTCTCAAAATTATAACGTTTTGTGATAATCATTGACAAATGAGTACAAAGTTCACCTGATAGTATTTGTATATCTGTATAAATCAAAAGCTGGTACGTTATCTCAACAGTGGTAGACCCACGTACGACGTTGCCACGTGCAACAGCTGTCCGGCTCAAACCGGGGTGGTACCACGACCTCACAGAATACCGTCGTGAAGAGGAAGCTCTGTTTTCGCGTTTCATCTGATGAGTGCAGGTAGCTGCAGACCCAACTCCCCCCATCCCCATCAACATGGTAGCGGAATTAATGTCAGACTACCCCAGGAGGGTACAAGCACCCTGGAAAATCCCACGCTAAGCATTTCAGCAATATCAGGAGACTTCACTCAAACCTAAACCCCGTTCATTAGGTACTTTTCTCGAGACGGTGAAGTCGGTTCTGCTCTTTCTGAATGAGACGTATCCTCTCCGGCTAATGCTTCGTATCTCTCCTACCCGGGGTACAAACTAGAACACTCCTTTGTGCCTCGGTCTGGAGTTTGCGTATACGTCAGAGAGGATATTTCTATTTTCGACGCCTCGGCAGCCTTGAAGGTTCAGGAAGGTTCAGGTCCATCCTTTGGCTACGCGTAGACATCGACGACTATCATTTTTGCGTGGTAGAGCTATGCTGCAGTTATATTAGTAGTATAGTTGTAGCACGAATAGGTCGGCTCGACCGGGGAAAGACCACGCTCTCACAGAATACCAGCAGAAATAGTAGCTTAATGCTGCTATATTTCGTATGGTGAGTGTAGAGAACCGGAGACTCTTTTTCCTGGAAACGAGGCATTCCATCTTAGTCCTCACGGTTGACAACGCATCTGCATTTTGATTTGTAATCGAGGATAGATGTAGATGTCTATGGGCCGCAGCAACCACTTACCATCAGGTGGACTGTGTGCTCGTTTGTCATCTTATACTACTAAAAAAAAATTCACGCATCTACGTGTGCCTCTATAGGTCCCACTACCATCACACCACTACCTCTATAGCTAACACTATAAAAGATTTTCCATAAGTGTACGTAAGACCACTGTATAAACTTTGTAAAACTATCATAATATTAAGATATAAATTATGTAAATGAGTGATGTCCCTAAAAATATTTACGACAGGAAAAGCGTAAAAGACAATGAAAACTTTCTCGTATAATTTTTATTGCATACTATGTAGAAGCGAAACTAAAAGGGTACTCAGTATTTCTCCCTGATACTCAAAAAACGTTGTTATCTAATATCTCGAATATAGCGTTCCAAAATTTTAAAAACTTATATCATTCAAATCATACAATTTTATGTTTTGACAATTTTTTGTCACTTAAGCAAAACAAATTAGCTTATTAGATTTTATTTTTATTCCAAAACACGGATACTAAATAATGTAAACTTATTTATTAAAGAATATCATACATAAAAAAGTATTTTATAGTGTTAAATCTCCTATGATTTAATACTATTATAGACCTTTCGACATGTATACGTTCTAACATATGATATTCTTTGTAAAACTGTCATAAAATTAACATATAAATTAAGTATATATATACGAGAAATAATATATCGTAAATATAAGTATATATATCGTAAATATTAAATATGCAAATGAGTGGTGTCCCTAAAAATATCTACGACAGGAAATGCTGAAGACAAATAAAACATTCTCGTGTAATTTTTAGACCATGCTATTGAGAAGCGAAACTAAATGCAATATGAATGTCAAAAATGTTAATATTTTTTCTTGATATTCCACACTGAGCTTACTCAAAAAACGTTGTTATCTATATCCCAAATATAGCGTTTCATAATTTTAAAAACTTATATCGTTTAAGTAACTTTATGAAGAAATAAACTAAGCGATTAATTACTACATTTATTGTCTTAAGTTTTGACAGTTTTGTGCCACTTAAGCTGTATTTTTAATTTTTCGTAATTTTTTCTATGATCTACGTTTTTGTTTATAAGATAGGCTGACAAGCGAGCACACAGTCCACCTGATGGTAAGTGGTTGCTGCGGCCCATAGACATCCACATCTATCTTCGATTACAAATCAAAATGCAGATGCGTTGTCACCCGTGAGGACTAAGATTGAATGCCTCGTTTCCAGTAGAAAGGGTCTGTCTTTACTATTTCACGCTGGTTTTCTGTGAGAGTGTGGTCTTACACGTATGAAAAGGATCGTGGTATACCACTAAAAAGAACAATTCATCATATCTTCTCAGTTTCGGGGTATTTTTCTTGTTGCCTGAGCCAGTATTGAAATCCTTGTCGTCGTCATTACGAGTGACGTGCACTTTCGTGGTTTCTTGGATGAGAAATCCAAATTGGCCTTTAAGAAGCTTGGCATGCTCAACAGAGCGGAACAGTATTTCATGCCAGCACATCGCTTGCAACTTTACAAGCCGCAGGTTCGGCTGTACATGGAACACTGTTCCCATTTCTGAGCTGGGGCTCCCTAGTGCCAGCTCCTTCCATTTGATTGCATCCAGCGCAGAGCCGTTCGAATCGTCTGTGACTGAGCTCTTTCCGATCAGCTTGACTCACTGACACTGCGAATAGATGTTGCATCTCTTTGCATATTTTATCGCATTTACCACTAGGAGTGCCCTGAGAAATTCCACTAATTATATCTCACTAATTATATCAATACATAACTAACCAGCCGCACAATTTCATCATCCAACTCCAGCCGCAAAATTTTACCATCGCACATCGCGACAGAACTTGCGATACCATCCATGCCATCTGGGTGACTGGCGGTCCACCACTGTGCGATTTGAAAAAGTTTTCTTCCTCGCACAACTTTCTTATGGAATTGACCACTACTAGAGATTTTCCGGGCCAATACGACTTAGGCATCTTCAAGAAAGAGCCTACTCCTTTTTAAAAGGCCGGCAACGCATTTCAATGCCCCTGATGTTGCAGATGTCAAGCCGTATGTTTGTTTGCCCCTTTCCTATAAAAAAATGAACAATGCTCTTTTGAGAAATTAAAGTAATATGTTAATCGAACCTGATATTCTTTGAGGCAGTAAAGGAAAAAATGTATCATGCAAGTATATAAGGATATTTTCCGGACCAATACGACTTAAGCATCTTCAAGAAAAGAGTCTACTATTTTTAAAAGGCCGGCAACGCATTTCAATTCCCCTGGTGTTGCAATTGTCATGGGCGGTGGTAATCACTTACCATCAGGTGAGCCGTATGCTTGTTTGCCACTTTCCTATGAAAAAATGAACAATGCTTAAATTAAAGTAATAATATGTAAACCGAACCGGATTTTCTTTGAGGCGGTAAAGGAAGAAAGGTATCATGCAAGTATATACGGATTCACTCCTATTCAAAATTCGTCTCTAAAATCAGAAAAGGCTCATATAGAGCTGTGATAGTTATGATAACACTTATTCGACAATTCATCTTATGGCATATTATATAGAGTGAATATTTGCCATAGTTGGTGCACTTCGCAGGAAGGTGGGCAACCACAGCTTTTTTATAATTTTGACTGGAACTGAACTGAAAACTGGAAAATAGCATTTATCTATCTACTGTATTATTTTCCCAGTGGCGCCCCTTACGAATCCACACCCACGGAATGATTGTGCAGTCGCATCACCAGTTTTCTTCCAGATCGAAGTATCAAGGTCGTAGTAGACGTAAGTACACGATCTGATTACGGGCCTTCCTGGTGTTTTACAAGGTTGTGTGCTATCACCTACGCTGTTTCTTCTGAATATAAATGATATTTCGTAAACCAGTAACATTAATTGCTATGCGGACGACGGCATTAATTGTACTTTATACACAGGCTGTGCCGATAATTCTCGGTAAAACGTAGCTGAGTACCGGAACAAACTTGTATCTAAAGTTGAGTTTTTGTTAAACAAAGTCTCGGAATGGGCGCGACTAAATCTAGTGCAGATGTAGAAAGTAGCGTAAAATAACGGGCCCTATTTGAATTAAACTAAATACGATAAAGGTGCAAAACTACTTCTTAATTAGAACCTTTTCGCTCGTTGCTGGGCATAATAAAGCAAAGTTACTATGTAGTATCTGTAACACAGCAGATAATATTTAACCGTTCTTCTTATATATATATATATATATATATATATATATATATATATATATATATATATATATATAGATATATATAAGAGGATACCCTGATTTATCGGATAACCGACTCATCAATCAACGTACAATCCAAACCGATATACGTCGAAATCTAAAAATTAGTCAGTAGCTGCCTTTTACAAACAACAACACGAAGAACAAGTATTTTTATGGTCTACAAGTAATGAATCCTGGTCTGGATGTTAGTCCTTGTGCAATTTATATATACAAACTGCCTGCATGATACAGAGGAAAATACCTAGCTACTAATTGATAGAATCAGGCGTTACTTTGGGGAAATCCATTATAATAAAGATATTAATAGTTATTTTGCAACCATCCGCTCAGTTAAATGAAATGATGTGTCTTACCCAGTTTGAAGAGCGCCCACTCCCAGCACCACTACTCCCAACACCACTCTTCTTGGAAAGACACACCATCAACGATAATACCGTATCGTAAGTATTAACGTTTCATGATCCAGAATCAGGTATTACTAAAATTTTTCTAGTAGTGGTATTCAAAATGTATGCATTCTTTTACTAAATCAGTTTCTAAATCACAAGGATACATTTATTCCAAGAAAAGTGCTTTTTCCGTAAGAGTTGATGACAACAATTCACCCTCTTTGCTCAAAATTCGGTATAATCATCATTTATTAATTCCAAATTTTAAGGACTTCATACCAACAATCTCTATTACTTCCTCGTTCTTTATAGTCAACCAACGTGTCAAATTTTAATCACAATTTTTGGCGTTGTGCTGAAATTAAAAAAACGTAGATCTCTTGGAGAAACATGAAGTGACGAAAAACTTTTGTGCAACATTCAGCAAGCATAGTTGCCACTAAATTCTAAAAAAAAAACTGAGCTCCGAGATAACGGTGGTAAATATTTCTTCAGCTTTTAAAAAAAATTGTCTCACATGTGCTGCCCCAAAAATCTATCGCCCTAGGCTCCACTACCCACCTACCCAGCCTGATGGTAAATCCACCACCACATTTATTAACAGCCATGTTTGTTATTTTCTAAGAATGTTCGTGTAGCTCTCCTAGATCTTTCATTTAACATAGCGTCTTTGAGGTAAACACGTGACCCTTAACACTTCAACCCATCTTATTAACACGTAAAGAAAGCTCGAACAAGCCGGCAGCAGATCTGAAACTGGTAAATGTAGGCCTTAGGGGAAATAAAGAAATCGTCTTACGCCGCGACAACGATTCTGCACAAACCTTAAGAGCAATGCTTTTTTTTAGGTTTGGTTGCTATTCATACTTCCAGGCGTTATTATTTGATGGTAAAAGAAAGTGCATTTTAGAAAGTACGTTAAGTTAATTCACATACAAGTCTCTACTTATACTAAAAAACCGCTGTAATAAAAAAAAATTGTGAAACTATTTTTGGTAGTGTTCAACATTTAATTACATACGGACTATCATTTAGACCTGGAACATTTCTGTTAAAAGTCCACTGCTAAACATAGCCCCCCTTTCCTATAGTGGAATATTTGCCATCGTCACCCCGTTAGGCAGGCTTTCATTTTATCAGCAGTGCCTAAAATTAATTGACCTTAATTTCTTCTCCAAATGACGTCATAAAGTAGTCTAAATGAAGTGAAGCATAAATATTGTTATATAAAGCCACATTCTCTATTTCTCTATTCTATGTAAAAGTAGCAACATACTTTTTAATGTTCTTAAAGAAATCAGACCACACTTTATTAACCGCAGATTCTTTTTAAGACAAATCCAAAGCCAAGTAAGAAAAATTGAACGTTACGTAAAACCTAAGAATAGGTAAATTGTCTTTGACGGCAACAACTACGCTGGAAAAGGTTTTAAGTTTTCAACGTTGTGATCAATTACTTAGAAATTTTATTATGATTGCTTAAAAGGGTAATGGTTTAATAAAATAAGCATTTCTTTTATTAAACCAGTGCCCGTCTGTTTATGATGTTATTCAATGATTTAAATAGTTTTTTCTATAAGGTATATAAGTTGAATTACAGCCTTTATACGTAACTTTACTGGGCATAGCCCCCCTCTTACATCTTCAGAGGGTTTCAAGAAAAGAAAGTATCCGCTACGCACTATGCATAACTCTTCTGTATTTTATCACGATAATAGAGACAGTGAAAGTCCATTACAGCGCTATTAGTCCACCGCTGTTTTTATAAAGATATAGGGTTTATAGACATAGGGTGACAAACAAGCAAACAGATCACCTCATAAGTGGATGCTATGGCTCATAGACATCTACGGTTAACCTCCATTGAGAATCAAAATCAGATGCATTATCATCCTTGAGGACCAAGATGGAGTGTCTCGTAACCAATAAAATGGTCTTCAGTTTTCAATAACCACCATACAAAATACAGCAGAATTGTTCTGTTTCACGTTAGTATTCTCTCAGAGTGTAATCCTATCCAGGTTAATCGGAATAATTCGCAAGATATTACATGCAGCAGCAAGACTTTATCACGTAATTTGACGGTATTTAACTTACATATTTATTTTAGCGGTGCTTGTGTCGTGGACCGATTTCAGGTTATTCAAGACAATTAGTGTGTGCACTGTATCTCTACACTGCCTGTCTTGTCATGTCAAATTAGTTAAGGGCTTGAAAATTCCAATAATTTCATGAAACAATAATTTACGTCTTAAAGAAACAGGTAAGATTCAAATCACCGTCGTATGAATTGTTACATGACATGAATATAACGTTAATTTTAATTAGAAATAGTCCTATTACAGAAACACATTGGCACATATTTCAGCGGCACGGAAAATTATATTAGAAACCAGTTTCCACGTAATAGCTTCAGAAAACGGTCTAAACATTATGCTTAAAATAAAACATAGTGTTATAAAACTTAAATCCTCGAAATCGGCCGCTATTATGTGGAAATGATTATATCATATTTAGTTATTTGAAGTCAGTATTTACTTTTTATTGAAAGTGTTATTTTTTCAATCCTTTTGGGTGAGCTAGGGAATCACACCATTTTGTATGTCGTCTATATAAACGAAAATGGAATACTTCGTATTTTATTATTTAAATTGATATGAGACTACCTATAAAGTAAAATTTATTTAATAAAAATGAACCTGTTTAACCTTTAAATCGGTTCACATTTGACGAAAGTATCGAGTTACGTAAATACAATGTGAACAAAGTATAGTTGGATTAAAAACCTCCCGTTTTTGAAGTCGGCAAAAAACTAAAGTTTGATAAGAACAAAATAACAGCTATACTATAGTTGCAGCCTAAATTCATCACCTCAACCGGAGAAGAACTAGATAGTTACAGACGATGATCATAAAAAGTAGTGTAATACTACTGTTTGGTATGTTTTCTCAACATACCAAACAGTAGTATTACACGAGAACCGGAGGCCATTTTTACTGGCAACGAGGTATTCCACCTTAGTTTCTTTTACTAATATAAAGTTATCTGTGCCTTTGTTTTCTAGGTGACAACATGTGAGTTAGAAGTTCAAAGACCACACCACCCACTTGTTTGTCTTTTCCTTCCTTTCCTCCACTCTTACCTTAACTAAAAATAGTCAATAGCACGTAGCTAACTTTTGAGATAATATTAGTACGGCAGTATAAGAAGTAAGAGTATATTTTTAACAACACATAATTTATTCAAAATGTTAGCTTCATAACAATTGTCCTATATATCAGCTTCATTAAATAATTATTATGTGACGATTGTACAGTGTAATTATTATTTATATAAAACCGAAGTAACAAATTAACTAAGTTAGTTAATTTGTTGCTTCTGTTCACAAATTAATCAGTCAGATGGAATATTGTCCACTTGAATGATCTAAACACCTGCAACCCTGTTGGCACCTGTGAGGACCTCACAGCTTGTAATTATAAATTCTGACTTACTTTCCCTTCAGACTGGAACAGAAATAAGTATAACTAATACAAAAACAAGTAATAAGTAAATAAGTGGCTGCGTAAGACCACGCAATACCCCATAATATGGGGTATAAACCAACAAAACGATACCGATACCGATGATAATATAATCATCCCATGGGTATCGTTTTATTGTATACAAGAGACAGATGGACTGAAGCATCGTCTTAATTATTACCGAAAACGAAAAAAACTGCATTTGACAACCCGCCTCTGCCTAGCGTGGCGGCTATGGCAAAATTATCTATGAGGATATTAATGGGGAAGGCTTAGGCTCTCCTGCGAACATATAATAGGTTATAATAATGATTATTTTGACGATTACTTAGCCTCAGCTAAGTATAAGTAATGAAATTCAATGAACTACTACTCTATAACATACGACTACAATTCTTTTAACATAATATGTAATTTCATAAGTTACATTGTCTCCGTCAAAAATATTTTTCTTTATATACGATAACTAATAAATATTAACAATGTTTTAAATCTATGTAATGTAAAGAAAGGGTAAAATTTAAAAAACTCTTATCGGTCTTCGCTAAATCCAAAATATCCTTTGGGAAATTACAGTTTCAACGAATTAGAAGCGACTCGAATAAATTTCGACAAAACAGTAGGAGATATTTTTTAAATATGTTCCGTAAATCCATATAAATTTATAGACATATAACAATAAGGTCTATGATACAAAAGCATTACTATAAAAGGGCTCTAAGCATTACAATTGTAGAGTTGTGGGTTGAAGCCCTATATATTAAAGACATATAATAGTAAGGTGTATGATACAAAAGCAATACTATAGAAGGTCTATATGATGAATTAGTATTATAATAGTAGAGTTGTGAGTTGGAATCATATATGACTTATGATAGTATGGTCTATGATACAAAAGCATTATTATAGGTCTCTATGATGAATAAGCAGTACAATAGTAGAGTTGTGGGTTGAAGTCCCATATATTAAAGACATATAATGGTAAGGTCTATGAAATAAAGCAAATATGTAGAATAATAAAATAAGTAAAAGCATTATATTAATAGAAATGGGACTTGAAAAGGTTTGTTATAGTGGGGTGTATGCTGCTTCACGAACAACTGAGATCGAGGTAAACTAGGACTCGCTAACCGATGTGTCCCAGACATATCATCCTAGGTAGTAAGCGGGTTTGTTGCAGCAATACGGATTTCCCCTGGACATCGCACACCCATACCATTTGTGGACGGTGTCGTAGCGCATAGCGATACGTCGTCTATCTTTCGGATAGGGATGAGTGTGTTTGGTAGCACACGCATTAACGAAAACCTGCAGCAGTGGGCTCTTGAGGGGGAGAAGCTGGTGCGATAAGCATACCGGTCTGTACCTGTGCTCATTGAAGGCAACCTGGTGCAGACATTCATCGACGGTATCCGAGACTTGAAGTCAGAGCTGCTATGAGCCTCGGGCACCACAAGACGCTTAAGGATGCCTTGAGCCATGCACTAGAGGTGGAAGCTGTGCGGCAGGATCATCGTACCCATCGAGCCGGGGAGGTTGCAGCAGCTACAGGTCGTGACCATAATAAAGGATACAGCCCTAGGTGCTATGGTTGTGGGGATAGGGGCCATTTTCGCTCCAGCTGCCCTAAGCGAACTGTAGAAAGGGAAGGTGATCGATCTCGAAGGGGTAGTGCGGCTAACGGCACAGCTTAGCAGCGGCAAGATCATCGTTGCACTCACGTTAGGGAGGTTGCAGCAGCTACAGTTCGCGACCACAATACAAGTTACCACCCAAGGTACTATGGCTGTGGAGAAAGGTCCATCTTCAATCCAGCTGCCGTAAGCGAACTGTAAAAAGGGAAAGTGCTCGATCTCGAGAGGGTACTGCAGCTAACAACACCGTCTACCAGCAGCAGGAACACGACTTTATTATCACACATTGCAGCGGGAAATTTCATGGCAACGCACATACATTATCAAGAAGACCTTGTCTTGAAGATTGCAAGCATTGTACTAGGCAAGGTAGTAAGGAAGTGGTATCTGTGAGGATTCTCAGGACAGACAACCTAAGCAACGAGTGAAAAGATCATTTACAAACATGCACAGCAGGAAGGTCCGGACATCAAGCCGATTCTGGAATAGATAAAGGCCAGTGCTCCCAAGCCCAAGTGGAGCGACGTCTCAGCAATGAGTTCGACCATTAAAAGCTATTGGGCCCAATAGGACAGCTTGCTGATTCAGGATGAAGTCCTGTGATATAAACAGGAAAACGGTCGAGGAGACAGCTGTCGTTTGCATATGGTTGTTCATAAAGCTAAAGTGCCGGTTGTTCTACAGCTGCACCATAATGGTTGTTCAGGAGTCCGTCTGGGAGTTAAACGAACTCTACTGAAGATCCGAGAGTGGTTTTACTGGGTCCATTATGGTGACGATGTCGAGGAATGGTGTCGTATTTTAATATTAGGTATTTCTAAGACCATCCATGTGGATCGACTGGCGCGTTATTATGGGGCAGATAATGCTCGGGACGAGCATGTCTTAGGAGGGGGCATTGTTGAGCTCCACAGTTGATACCAGGTAATGCCCCTAGCACCATCTAGTGTCAGGGAAGTGCAAGGAGATCTTTCTAGAAAACGCCATTCCCGAACTTTCCACCAACAGTGCCATCTATTCTCGAATAGAAGAACTAACCTTTCTAGAAGATCCACACTTGAACTTTCTGCAGCTCGTCGATCGGGGCCGGTATTTGCTGGAATATTCCGGATATTTCGGTGGAAAAAGCTTATGTAAAACCGTTAACCGTTGTCTAGAACAGGTAAATGAAATTGTATACTTGGGGAGTGCTTTCAGCCGGGATAATAATAATAATAATAATAATATGATAGATGCGCAACAAACAGCATATGTGGATGCTGCCGTCAACATTCCATTTGTGGCTAATTCAGACGATGATGGAATAGTCTCTCACGAACTAGAGAAAATGAGGAGCATATTGGAAGAGTCGATGCTGGAAACGCGCAGCATGCCTCTCGAAAATCGTCCGCGACTTCCCCTCATACCCCTTAGCAAGCGAAATCGGGCTGTCGTGCGGGCTCTTAACCCAATACTGGTGACCTATTTGGAAGCCAGCCGGGACCTTTGCGAGACGGATTCAATTCTTTTTGGCGCCGCACTGGCAGTATGCCGTATTATTGGCGCCAAATTTCCCGTGGCTGGACGTGCTACTCAAAAAAGTAGCACCATCCCAGCCTGGAGAAAAAGAATTGAGGACCGTATCGCAAAGGCAAGGGCCTTTATCGGCAGACTGACAAGCTTCAGGTCGGGTAATAATAGACCGAGGATTATGCGCACCGTTAGGATGGCGTTTGCTGGGACAAATATCAGTTTCCCGGAGCGTCGGTGCTTCACGTCAGCTATATGTTCGTGAAGCACCGACGCTCCGGGAAGTCTGCAGTCTGCGAACATGTTCAAGATCGTCCCCACCATTACATTCGATTTGATAAACCACAAATTCTCGCAAAAGAACACCGATTCCTACCAAGGATGATACGCGAGGCTATTGAAATTAAAAAAACATCCAAATTTCAATAGAGAAGATGGATGGGTGCTGCCACCTGCTTGGGATCCTATAATTAACAAAATTAAACCCAAACCTAAGCATACCACTGCAAGACTTCATGATACTATAAGCTCGTTTTGCGTAAATCGGACCAAAAATTAATATTCAAAAACTGAAGGTAGCCGGACTAACTATGACATTGGGACGTCAAACATCTCAGTCCCTCCCGTGACCATGGTTGCTGTAAAGCACCCGAAACGTCGGGAATTAAAAATAAGTAAAAGTAGTGAAATAAACGCGATAAAATCCGTAAATTTAGTTTTATTCAATGTGTAGTGTTCGCGTAAATTTAAGAAATCATCACGTTTAACCAATCATGCGGGGAGATCTGTTCATGATTTTGCCTTGGCATATGGTCTGACACAACTGGTTACTTCGCCTACGTGGATTCCAGATGTGGAGGATCATGCACCTTCCCTGTTGGACCTTCTGCTGACCTCTCACCCGGACGGATATCAGATTTCCGTTGACGCCCCTTTAGGCACCTCGGACCATTGTCTGGTCCGGAGTGTTGTGCCACTCACGCTGAAATCGCGGTTGCATTCCGCAGGCTGCCACCGTGTTTGGCACTATAGGTCAGCCGATTGGAATGGGATGCGGTCTTTCTTTGCATCCTACCCTTGGGGGCGGGTTTGCTTCTCGCCGGACGATCCCAACGTTGTTGCGGATTCTGTTACTGATGTGGTGCTTCAGGGTATGGAACTTTTTATTCCTTCCTCTGTGGTGCCCCTTGGAGGCAAATCTCAGCCATGGTTTGGTCGCTCCTGCAAAATAGCATCATGCTATAAGCAGGAGTGCTACCAAGCCTGGGTTGATGCATCAGCGTCCCGGGATGTAAACACCAGCACTCTAAAAAAGAAGTATAATTCCGCCTCTAAGTCCTTCAAAAGAGTCATTTCCAAGGCAAAGTCAGAGCACATAGGCAGAATTGGCGAGAAACTAGTTCGCCTTCCTTCTGGAATCCGTGCATTCTGGTCTCTCGCCAAGGCTGTCCAGGGGAATTTCTTTCAGCCATTTCTTCCATATCTGCACAGGGAGGACGACTCACTGGCCCATACTGCAAAGGAGAAAGCCGATCTTCTAGGCTCTTTCTTTGCGTCTAACTCGACTCTCGATGAAGGGGGGAGTACGCCGCCGACCATCACGCGGTGTGAGTGCTCCATGCCGGAAGTGCACTTCACACAGCGCTCGGTTCGCAAAGCACTCCTCTCCCTGGACATCCACAAGTCGAGTGGGCCTGACGGAATCCCCCCAATTGTGCTGAGGACGTGTGCTCCAGAGTTGGCACCGGTTTTAACGCGTCTTTTCCGGTACTCCTACTCCCTAGGCGTAGTCCCAAAATCATGGAAGACTGCTTTCGTCAACCCGATCCCTAAAAAAGCGACCGCTCAGACCCGTCCAACTACCGGCCAATCGCCATCACCTCCTTGTTCTCCAAAACAATGGAGTCCATTGTAAACTGCCAGCTCTTGAGGTACCTTGAAGATCACCAGCTGATTAGTGACCGCCAATACGGTTTTCGCCGTGGTCGGTCAGCTGGTGATCTTCTGGTTTACCTAACTCACAGATGGGCGGAGGCAGTAGAGTTCAAGGGGGAGGCATTGGCCGTTAGTTTGGACATTGCGAAGGCCTTTGATCGGGTTTGGCACAAAGCGGTTCTTTCGAAGCTCGTTGTAGACGGTGCAAGCTCCGATTGCAAGCCTATTAATGCTGGTGTTCCACAGGGCTGCGTGCTATCGCCAACGCTGTTTCTTCTGCATATCAATGATATATTGCATACCCGTAACATTCATTGCTATGCAGATGACAGCACTGGTGACAGCACGGCCGAGCCAATATTTCTCGGGAAAACGTCTCCGAGTGCCGGGACAAACTTGTGTCTGAAGTCGAGTCTTTCAGTTCTTCTGTCGAGTCGTCAGAGTCTCGGATTGGGGAAGACTAAATCTAGTCCAGTTTAACCCCCAGAAGACACAAGTTTGCACGTTAACCGCTAAAAAGAACCCCTTTTTCGTATCCCCTAAATTTCAAGGCACTCCCCTTGTTGCCTCAGCCAGTATCGGAATCCTCGGCGTCGACATATCGAGTGACGTGCAGTTTCGTGGTCACTTGGAAGGGAAGGCCAAATTGGCCTCTAAAAAGCTTGGCGTGCTCAGCAGAGCGGGACAGTGTTTCATGCCGGCACACCGCCTGCAACTTTACAAGGCGCAGGTTCGGCCGCACATGGAATACTGTTCCCATCTCTGGGCTGGGGCTCCCCAGTACCAGCTCCTTCCACTTGACCGCATCCAGCGTAGAGCGGCTCGAATCGTCGACGACTGAGTGCTTTCCGATCAGCTCGATTCACTGGCGCTGCGAAGAGTTGTTGCATCTCTTTGCGTATTTTATCGCATCTATCACGGGGAGTGCTCTGAGGAATTGTTCGGATTAATCCCAGCCGCCAAATTTCGTGAACGCACTACACGGCAAACGTCCCGATACCATCCGCACCATCTGGATGCTTGGCGGTCCACCACTGTACGTTTCACAAGGAGTTTTCTTCCACGTACAACCTCTCTGTGGAATAGTTTACCACCGGCGATTTTTCCGGACCGATACGACCTGGGAACCGTCAAGAAAAGAGCTTACTCCTTTCTAAAGGGCCGACAACGAACCCGCTATTCTCCTGGTGTTGCGGTTGATCATGGGTGGCGGCAGTCACTTAACATCAGGTGAGCTGCATGCTCGTTTGCCCCTTCTTCTATAAAAAAGGTGATGTCACGCGCTCAAAATGGATGCCGGGGCGGTGGTCGTGGAACCAAGGAACCACTCCTCATTGACGCGGTCATTGGCAAAGTGGTGAAACGCAACCGTCTGAATTTCTCCGCCGCCTGGATAGACTACAGAAAGGCATTCGACTCGGTGCCCCATACATGGCTAAAGAGAGTCCTCCAGCTGTACAAAATTGACTGTACAGTTAGAGACTTCCTCGAGCAGTGTATGGGGCAATGGAGTACGATCCTTTGCTATCTGGGCGAGCGGATGATAGCTGCGGAGAACCACATAAGGATAAGAAGGGATATCTTCCAGGGCGATTGTCTGAGTCCAATCTGGTTTTGCCTCTCCCTGAACCCTCTCAGCACTTTACTGGAGGGCTCCGGGAGGGGATTTCAGCTTCAGAAAGGAGGTACAAAAGTGGCCCACCTTTTCTATATGGATGACCTGAAGTTATTCGCCTCCAGTCGCTCCCATCTTATGGAATTGCTAAACATCACCTGTGAATTTAGCAATTCTATTGGAATGGAGCTGGGAACGGATAAGTGTGCGGTCCTCCATGTTGAAAGGGGAAGGGTTGCTAACTCTGTGGGCATAGACTTATCTATGCCCGTCAATTTAAGGACCCTTTCCGAGGCTGAAACGTACCTATACCTGGGTATGTCACAGAACATCGGTATCGATGAGGCTGGTATGAAACAGTCAGTTTGCGACGTGTTTTATGCACGCTTGACCAAAGTGCTTAACAGCCTTTTGTCCAGTGTGAATAAGACACACGCATATAACGGTTGGGTCATGCCTGTCCTCATGTATACCTTTGGCATACTCAGGAGGACCCAGACTGAACTTAACGCCCTGGATAGAAAAGTCCGCACTACCATGACGTCCCATAGGATGCATCATCCGAGATCGTCGGTAATGAGGCTGTACTTGCCGCGAAAGCATGGTGGACGTGGTTTTCTGAGCGCGCTCACAATGCATAATCGCGAAGTGTGCAGCCTCCGTGATTACTTCCTGGCGAGATCGGATGATCCATTCTATAATGACGTCATTTCTAGTAATAAAGGCCTTACCCCTCTATTCTTAGCCGACGAGCATTGGCAGGACCCAGCAGTGCTTAGCATTTCCGACCGGGAGACCGTATGGAAGGAGAAGGAGCTCCACGGGAGGTTCTACAAGGCTCTACATGAGCCTTTCGTAGACACAGTAGCCTCCCTCCACTGGCTACGCTTTGGGAAACCGAGGGTTTTGTCTGTGCAATACAGGATCAGGTTATTAAGACCAACAACTATCGGAGATACATCCTAAAGGATGGCACCGTGGACATCTGTCGAGCTTGTCGCCATCCCGGTGAGTCACTTAGGCATGTCATCTCCGGTTGTTCGGCGCTTTCTAACTCTGAGTACTTGCACAGGCACAACCTAGTAGCCAGAATTCTTCACCAGGAGCTGCTCTGCTCGTGGATCGGAAATTGCCGTATTACAAGTGCTTGCCGGAAGCCGTGCTCGAAAATGATCGCGCCAGACTCTATTGGGACCGGGCCATCATCACAGACAGAATTATTCTTGCGAATAAGCCTGATATTGTGCTGATGGACCGGGCACAGTCAAGGATATTTTTGATCGACATTACCATTCCGTATGACGAGAACCTCGTGAAAGCCGAAACAGACAAGCAAACAAAATATCTGGACCTGGCTCACGAGGTGACCGACATGTGGGGTGGTCTGCCGACCGAAATTATTCCTGCAGTCGTCTCTGCAAACGGGCTAATCCCATTCAGCCTCTCGGGTCATCTGAGGCGACTGGGACTACGTGGCGGACCGCTCTGGGCACAAATGCAGAAGGCGGTGCTCCTCGATATCGCCCGCATCGTCCGCCGGTTTCTTTCCCTTTCCCCCTAACCCTCGGTCGTTTGGTCTCCCCTGCCGAGGGCCTCCATCTGGTTGGGCTTTTATTTATTTTTTTATTTTTATATTTATTTTATGTTATTGATATTTATATATATTTATCTTTTCATTTTCATTTATAATTATATATTTATAGAACCCAACCAGATGAGACAACTATATAGATACCCCACAATCATAATATTTCACAACTATCCTACAACGCCATCTAGTCCCAAGCTAATCAGAGCTTGTGTTATGGGTACTAGACAACTGATAAACATACTTATATATTTCTAAATACATAAATATTATAGATAAATTACACCCAGACACAGAACAAATGATCGTGCTCATCACACAAACATTTGTCCTGGGTGGGAATCGAACCCACGACCTCCGGCATAGCAGTCAGGGTCACTAACCACTAGACCAACAGGCCTGTCAAATGGGATGGAAGATGTGATTTAGATGTGGATAGGCGTGTCGCTACCGGAAACAAAGTCAATAGTGCCCTGAATGCATTAGTCCAAAGGCAAGGCGTGGTGAAGAGTGCACGCCTTGCAATACATAACGCAGTGTTGGTACCGACTTTGTTATATGGCAGCGAAACCTGGGTATGCCAGAAGAAGCATAAAAGCAAGTTGAATGCAGTGGAGATGCGATCTCTTCGTAAAATGTGTGGTGTATAGCCGACCGAAAGCGAAACGAAGTGATTCGCAATATGGCAGGATTGAAAGATGACCTTATCACAAAAATTTATAGGGGCGTACCCTAATGGTTTGGGCACGTTGAGCGAATGAGTGAAGACCGAATGGTGAAGAAAATATACAGAGCGTAAGTAAATATTAAAAGGTGTCGAGGTAGACCGAGACTAACTTTCGAAGACCATGTGAGCAAATTGCTCGAAGAGGGGAGGGTCTAGAGTACTCGGATACCTAGACGTGCATGTATGAAGAAGTTAATGAACCTGAAAGAAGCGAAAGAGGTATGTAAGGATCGTGATACTTGGTGATCTGTTCTCTCTGGCTACCCCGTTAGGGATTTTTCGTGAAGATAAGTAAGTAAGTAAGTAAGTAAAACCGTTGAGGGCCATGACCGGGGTTGAATTGGCAATATAAGCGAAGCTTCGGAGCGAAATAAAGCGAACTAAAGCGATCAGTGCAATTAGTTATCAATGTGCTTTAAGTTTTAATTGGTGTTCGGTGATTAAAGTGTACATTTTGGTAATTCAATCGGCAGTTTTTACTGACACGAACCTTAAGCTTGTAACAAAAAGTATATGTTGATATTAGTACCTACCAGAAGAAATTAAAATATGTAAAAACATTAAAATTACCTATTGAAGCATATTCGAATAACAGATTAACTTTTGCTCTACTTTATAAAAGCTGATGGCGTTAACTATTACTGTAATATATTACTTTAGGTACCGTCAGCTTCCTGCTACCTTCTTTTACGATACTACTACACAACGAAACAAAGTGATTAAAATTTTTTGTTATTTATTTTTATCTCCTTTTAATGTCATTACTTCATTTATTACATTAGTCAAACGACTCGTAAATTTATACGTGATCATCTAGTGGCAGTGTAGGTGTAATATCTATTGCAAAATATTGTAACGTGGTTGTAATCAGAAGCGATGGGGGGGAAACAAACCACATTGGTCATAGCTTCAACCTAAAATAAAAAAAAAATTTTGGTGGCAAAGATGGAACATTAAAGGAATAAGGACGATACACTTATGAAAAAAAATGAGTCTTTAATGACTGTGTGATTGAAAGGATTAAATTATGATTTTTTTTAATAGAATAAGTATGACAAATAAGCACTCATTCCACCTGATTGTAAATAGATGTACAACATCTATTTACAATCAGGTGGACCACATGTCTATGCTCGAGTAAGAATCAAAATGTTGTCACAACTCAGAACTAAATTAGAGTAGACTGGTAAAGAGAGTCTCCCTATCTCTACACTCACTGTACGAAACACAGCAGCATTAAGCTGCTATTTCACGCTGGCATCCTGCTAGAGCGTAGTCTTTCCCCGATCGAGTCGACTTACTTTTGCTACAACCCTAATGTAGCTAGCTATGGCAAACAGCACGACTCTATTTCTTAAAAAATATACGTTAATACAAAATAATGGAAATCATATATTTTTTGTTATTTTAATTTCTTGTCTTCCTATTTTCGTAAACAAAGCACACTGGAATGGAACAATGACTCTTTTTAATAACATCTCGTAATCGCAATGAAAAGAAAAATCCATTGTTCTTTTTACGAAAAGTTCGAAGTTTTATTTTTATTTCCAAAGTAGCAATGGGGTGGTCAATGGACATGTTTGCTGAAATTAGTAAAAGTGTAACAATATAAATGAAATGTATAATTTCAAAATCCTCCTGAACATAAATAATCTTCAAATGGCTGAAAAGGTGTTCTTGAATGATAGCTAAGAACATTTCTGATCAAGTCACCTTTCAAACAAAATAATATTCAAACAAAATAATCTAAATCTGTTCATCCTCTTGGGAGCTACGATGCCGCAGATACACGTTAAACATATAACACACCGTTGTTTGCGTCGCGGTCAGAAAATATTTAAATGTGACATATATTTGTGTTTCGTCGCATAGTTATTTATATTTAATTTAATTAAATAAAACCGACATCTTTAGCGTTTAGTATGATTTAGTGTACGTATTATGTATGTATAGTATTACTCTAAGAATTGCACTACTGTTTTACCTATATCTGCCACCAAACGGTAGTCGATCGATTGTTATTTTTTAGATTGCACAGTGGGGCTTACGTTAAGGAAGGAGCTCAAGATTTGGATCACTATGCGAGGCTTTATACTTTTTCCCCAAGGTGAAGAATATTATATATATAAACATATTAACAGAATGTAGGTATTTCTTAATACTTACTTACGACTTTATACCTAGTTTAAAATCCTTTTATTTCCCATAAAAAGTTTAAATACAGGTTAAAATTTCTTTTATTCTATTTTCAATATTTAAAAATGTTAATATAAAAAGCACAAGAAAAAACAAAATATCGCGGCAAAATTGTGATCATATCATCACTGGGGTTGTGGCTGAAGGGCACACGAGTAGATATCGTGTTACTACGCAGACACAGGATCGATTTTTTCAAATGACCGCCAGAAGACAACCCAATATCTCAGCAATGTTACTGCTACAAATGATCCAGGAGGACCAACAGCTGATGGTATGTGACCACATCGTGCGAAGGAGGTTGCATGATGTTGGTCTTCATGCTCGAAGACCACTACGTATTCCAGAATTGCGACGTGGCAATTGCGTTCAGTGGCTTTCTTGGACTCGGGAGCATTTATCATTTACCATTATTGGTGCTGTACACCGATTTTGTTTTATTATGTGCGAGCAGCTATGCAGGTCCAGGAAAGGAGACCAGTATCACTGCGACCTAAAAGATCGATAGTGATCGCTGCTGTGACTACAGTTCACTGCTAAGCCTGAACCTAATGAATAGAAGGAGTTGCTTAGCTGTGAGCAATTTCGCTTCTTCTGGGCGGAGTACATAGTTTCCCAGATAAGTGTTACGTTTGCGAATTAAGGGTCCGCAATCAACTAGGATGTGCAAAGGCGTTTTTTCCGTTATGGAACGGTACCTACACCCTTGAGTTGCTTAATCCCAGGATGGACATATGCTTTTTAAGACAACAGTGTCCAGTCAGGGCTCTTGCCAGAATGCGCAATTTGGTTTTACATTATTTGGGGCTTCTGTAGCGAATTTACGATCAAAAGTCCGGATTAGGGTTTTAGAATGTTTTGAGCGTGGTGTGTCAGACTAGATCTTAAGAAATTTATTATGATAAAGAGTTTCAAGGGTCAATCTTCTTGAGATTCCACAAAATGGATCAGGTCCAAATTGTGTACTCTTCGAGACCTCCCGTGCAAGTTTGTCGGCAAATTTGTTGCCTGCAATACCCACATGACCCGGAACCCATCTTGAGACGACCCTGTTGTAACATCCCAGGGCGTTTAAACGGTTCACGCAATCTCCAACTAGCTGCAAGTTCACCAAGTTTGACCTCAGCGCTAGCAGTGCTGCTTGACTATCAGAGTTTATATAAATTAAATGGTTGACGTAGTGTTTTTGCAGAATGAATGTGACCGCACAATGAAATATGGCGAAAATTTCTGCCTGTAAGATAGATGTGAATCTACTCAAATTCATACTAAGTTTGAATTTCAGGCGTTCCCCATAAATTCCAAAGCCTATGTCGAGAACCATTTTAGACCCATCGGTATACCATTCAGCCAGTTTTATCTGAGGGCAGTTCCACTATATACTTTTTATCAAAAGTCTATAGTGGACGCATGATATCTGAGATTATGCATAAGACCGGTGTTTCCTTGTATGAGAGCAAGCTCAGATCGCCTTGGGTATTAATCCTATACAAACTAGCCTTCGCCTTCTTGTCTAGATAAAGGGGCATTAGGTATAGAAGTGCATTAATAGCCGCTCCAGGGGATGATCGCATAGCTTCAGTTGCCATTAAGCAGGCAGTCCTTTGTAAACTATTTAGTCTGTCCGCAGTCGTCGTTTTGTTGGCCTTGTTGCACCAAACAACATAGGCGTAGGTGAGAATTGGCCTCACTTTGCTGCTGTACAGCCATAGGACTATATTGGAACACAATCCCCAGTTGTTTTCGATCAAACGACTGCACGTATCTGAAGCAATTGCCATGACATACGTTGCTAAGGTGAGAGTTGCACGTTAGATTTTTGGTCGGTTGTTACGCCCAAGTACTTAACTTCAGTGGAAAATGGTACTTTTTTACCAATGAGTTTTGGTGTGACTAATTTGTCCAACCGTCTCTTTTTGGTCAACGGTATTATAACAGTTTTATAAGCATTAACTGATAATTTAGTAATGTAATGCCCGTGTTCATAAACATTGCTTTAATAAGGATAAGGGCAAAGTAACGGTAAAGTGTTTTAGTGCAATCGGTAATTGGTTAATGTTCTGATGTGACTTCACTCGAGTTTACTGTACGTACGGTACTACGATACTGGAGTTACGAGTAAACAAACTTCAAATAGCCAACCGACCCGACCGGAAAGATCAGGCGCAGGACAAACGGCTCCAGCTCTAGCTCTATGTGCCACGAGCTGAAATACCGCCAACATCATGACACTGACTGCTACTGAAAATTACTTGACAGAAAATCCCAATAACTCACTTTTTGGCTCGACCCGAGATTCAACCCTGGGGCCTCATGATCAGCAGTCACGTTTACGAGCATTAGACCAAAGAGGCAAGCAGTAACACATAAAATTATTATGATGTTGTTAAATATTTCAGTAATAAGTAAAAATCAATAAATAAAAAATAAAAAATTAATAATAATAAATATTAATGTTAACAAAATGACGAATAAATAAAAATTTATGATAATGGTGACACAAAACATAACTGCGCTTTAAAAAATGTTTAAAATATTCACTGCGCTTAGCAGTTCATCCATTACTACATTTCAAAACACCAAGTCATAAAACTACTGAAAAAAGGTATAAGAAAATTTTGCAATAAAATGAAAAACAAAAAACATCACAATCTGCGTAGAAAGTCTAATTTTAGATAAGCTTTAAGTTCGCCCATAATTTTACTTTGAGTATAAAAACTAATACAAGTTATCTCAAAGGAATTATTTGACATTGGAAGCGCAAATAGTTCTCGTTAATTTCTGGGTATACAGCATGTCATCTACGTTCTTCCTATTTTTAGACATATTAGAACCTTTGGGTACTTACGCATTGAGGCATCGCAGCGGACACTTCCTTGCCCTAACACTCTTTCAGAAATCAGGCCTTTGCCCACGGGGGCACGGGGAGCACAGTGGTGTTTAAAGCCTGTACCTTTACTTTACTTGTTAGCTTAGCAGGATGCTTAGGTAACGTAATTTGCTTAAAATTTGTTTATTAAAATATCAATTATCTTGGAAACAATAATTTGATTTTTTCGTGTTCAAATTTCTTTCTCATAAACCCAGAAACAATTCACTGCTGGACATTGTACCTCCCATAGCAGGGTACGTTTAGCATACTCGCAACGATTATCATCTGGCTTGGCAGTTGCAGTGACCCACGATGCTTAGCGTCGCTGGTCGGTTAGTTTTAATATTTTATTACGAAATGTATGCAGCGTCTCTTATCATAAGTATTTCCTTTGGTCCAACTTCTACAGCACCCGTGAAAAGAGATTTGATTGATTCTCTTATGCTATTACCTCACCGTTCCAGTACTTCTTATTTCACGTGGTAGGTCCAGCTGCCGCTGTATTATAGGTGAATCACGAATGGGTAGTCTTGACTAGGGAAGGACCACGCACTCACGGAATACCAGTGTATAAGTTTCGTATATTTTGATTACTATGATATATGAAGAAGTGGGTCAAATGGGTCAAAACATCTACTTACCATCATTTGACTGTGTGAATCAAAAGAAAAGATCTAAGTAATTATGAAATTGAGAGAAGTTGGGAGGTTCTGTTCAAACTAGGTAAGATACATAATTATAATTTATTGAGTGGATGTGGGCGAGGTGATTCTTACTAACTTTTAAATTAATGCGATTAACGATAAGTCACATGAATGTCTCGAGACTTCAATTTTATAGCTGTCTACTACTGTTAACAATTCTATAAAGTCTACTTGTCCAGCCCCGCTGCCCTGCTGCATACTTGTCAATCAGTTTCTACACTTTGAATGATTCAATTTTATAAGTGGCCCGTGAGTGTCAGTCTTAACAACTTTTAAATCATTCGAGAAAAGGTCTCGGTAAAATCGCACGTGACAGACGGACAGACACTGAAGTGATTCCATCAAGTTATCATTCTGCTGATTTTGTTGCGAAATTTTAAAAAGAGGTCTTTCGAATAGAGTAGATTAGAATGATTTTTTTCAATATAGATTATATACATAATACTTATTGGAAGTCTTATTTTTATTTACCTCTGTTTTGGAAAATACCTCTGTCCTGGGAAAAACGAGCGAGAAATTCAGCGGATTTTTTTAAACGTCGTGAAACATACGACGTTGTTCTTTGTTAAAAATCGGAAAGTTTAGGTATAATGAAGAAGTTTCCATTTTCTATACATAAATTATAAAAATATTAGTAAAAAAAACACTTGAAAGAATTAATAAAATATCTGTAGAAATTAAAAAGTTATGGGACTGGGAAGTTGCACTTGCAAACATAATTATGTTACACGCGGCGCTCCATCGTGTGACGTCATTTGACCTAGTCGACGTAGCACGTATTCGCAGAGTACGTACAAATTTATTGTTGTGTAGTCACTTGCACCGTTGTATTCGTATGTTATTTACTACCCGATGGCAGAAATAAAAAAATGCCTACAAATATTGCATATGTTACAGCTTAGCTCTACCACTTAAAAAATTCAGTGTTGGGTTTTTTTCATAGCCAATCACATAGCGCTTTTATTTTCTTGACATTTTGTGCTGTAGTTAAATACTAAAAAAATAAGAAAAGTCTATTCCCTGCAAAGTGTGCATACTTTACTTAGCTATATCTTATACGCTGTCGAAGTAATTACAGCACTTTAAGTAAATGCAGCATCAAAGGCGACGCCAAACAAGTGAGTGACAAATTAATGTCTATCAGGAAGTAAAGGAGGTAAAATTATATTATTTTTTTTAAATTAAATTATATTGTATTTATAATTTCAAAAAATTCTAGCGAAGCACTCAGCTTTTAGTACGTACCTTTTATAGGCGAATATTGTCTTTGAGTTGATACAGTAGGTATATATGTATTAATACGGTTTTAAAAGAAGTATGTATGTGGATATATGTCCAATTATTTATGTATGTGATATGTATAAATTATATAATTATATGAATGTATGACATATATCACCTACAAGTTTGCTAATGAATAATGCTAAAGAAAAACATCGTGAAACCTGCATGTATAAGAAACTAAATTATTTTGGGTATGTGCAATGTGCCAATACGTTTAAGGGCAAGGCAAAACGGTGACATACCTTTTTCCTGCTATAATACTCCTTCAAAAATGAGGAAAGAAAAATAAGGTCTCAGGTCAGTTGCTGTAATGTAGAATGTTTTTAATTCAGTCCAGTAATCAGTAAAATTATGAAGAATGGTAATTATACTATTATTCTGTTTGTTATTTTTATTTTATATTTTTCTTTATCTTCATCAATATTGCATAGCTTATCGGTATGAGTAACCATCTTGAGAATCAACATTTGTACAAAAGCACAAATTGTAGGTTTCAAGAGCTATTGTGTTGAATTGCCACCGTGGGTCTAATGATGCACGGTAGCCTATCAAATCTTATCACGTACGCAATATAAGCCGCGCGCAGAATGTTTGCTGATAATCACGCCCACATTTCCCGACCGCGTCCTACGTTTGTGTGCCGCTAGCAAAAGTTCGATTAACGCGCGTCATCATGACGATTTGAATAACTTTCTGCATTCGTACATGGGCAACTTATGAGATTAAGGTAGGGTTTCGGAAAAATATTTTAATGCAAGGTCATGAAAATCTTTCGTCATAATACCGGTCAGGTTTCCAGTCCAGAATTGAAAACATTCCGATATTGCAGGCCGTAATTAATAGAGTATTTACGTTAGCACATATATGAGTAGTAGAGAACTGCCTCGTTGGTCTAGTGGTTGTAGTAGTGCGACTGCTGATCATGAGGTTCTGGGTTCGAATCCCGGTTCGGGCCAAAAAAATCAATTATTGAGTTTCTGCCAAGAAAATCTCTGTTATATAATATTACTGACTGTGCCAAATTAATTGTCAGTATTTCTGCAAAGAAAAGCCCGGAGTCAGGAAGTTGGCGGTGTCTCACCCCCGTGGCTCGGAAAGCACATAAAGCCGTTGGTCCTGCGCATGGTCTCTCTCCGGTCGTGTCGGTTTACTGTCCTATCGGATAACGAGAGTGGGGGAATAGAGAGTGCACCTATCCTTTCGCATACACTTGGGCACTTTAATCCTGTCCTACGCCGATGGCTAGCCTCCGTTAAGGCAGGCCGCCGTGGCCGAAATTCGGTCTGGAGGATATTAGTAGAGGAAATAACAGCTTAATGCTGCTGTGTATTGTTTGGTGAGTGTAGAGAACCAGACCCTCTCTTTACTAAAAATGAGGCGTTCTATCTTAGTCCTTAGGATTGACAATCCATCTGTATTCTAATTCTTATTTGAGAATGGATATAGATGTCTAAGGGCCATAGCATCCAATTACCAACAGGTGGAGTGTGTCAACCTTATTTGTTATTTTATTAGTATCAAATAAGATTGTAATGAGTAATAATAAAAAAGCAATACTATAGGTCACACTGTCTAGAGAATTAACAGCGTTAATAGATTCGGATAGTATTTGAAAGTTGTCACTGTGATTGGAATTCGACTATAGGATCATTATCAACATTATTATTATACGTGTGCTCAAACTATTTGATTACAGATTATTACTTACCTTTGCAATATTGATTTTTGATGAATATAAACATAATCTGCATCATACAATAGTCTTAACAGTTTGGCGCTTATACATACAAATGAGTCTATTATGTAAAATTGGGTTATGCTTACTGTATTTATGTTTGCTTCTAAACTCAAGGGGACCATTAGCTGCGATTATTAAACGCCCTTTAACTGTTATAAATGAGAATTTATTTATGTTTTAGGGCTAGGTATATCGTACTTTGGAATTATTTGTCGTCAATTCTCATAGCTGTAGATTTAATTCATGATTAAATTGTCTCAGTACCTTTAATTAATTCAGATAGCTGCGATTAGATACTTTAAGTGAATTGTTTTTTTAATCATATGATGAACAAATATTGGCTACTGATGAAATTCGAATTCAGGGCTTGTAAAGTCTTGTCCCATACTCTGACTTAGTTTAGACTAGTCTAAACCTAAGAGTGATGGCTAAGTTTTTGCGTCATGGAATAGTCTAGTGACCATACAGTTGTATGTAAATATAAATATAGGAAAGCAACGGATTTTTTCTATTTTCTAAGACGAAGCTTGTTTCTTGGACACGAACAATTATAATTTTAAAAGAACTGATCCATTTTATGTATGTCTCCAAAACGTGCAAATTAACATACTATAACTGGCTCATTTTCGAACCGTTTTGGCCATGGGCCTGGAATATAGGATTCTTCTATTATTTATAAGCAACAATTCCGCCAGTTTTATTTCCATTGCATCCAATCTTGTTCAAGCAAATCGCGTAAGTGTAAATCTACAATTTTTATTTTTACTTTGGGTTAAAATTTACAAAATATTTTATTACAACCACAAAAACATTCATCCTTAGAAGGAATTATAAACCAGTCTCGTCATATCATTCGATATTAAGAGGAAAACGTTTCTGAAGGAGTAATAGTATTACTCAGAAATTTGATTATGTTATAATGATTTTCTGAGAAATTCGTTTGCTTGAGACAACATATACTAAAGCTTTTACGTAATTAATCTCTAAATCGACATGCAAATCCGACTACACGTGCAGAAATTTCCCACGTTCTTGCGGTTTTCAAGTGCTAATATTATTGCTTTAACGGCACCTGATCTTGAGACCCTTTTACTGGTAATGCGAGAAGAGCGTTCCAGCTTCTTCCTCATGTTTGCCAAGGCATCTGCATTTCGATTCTAAATCGAGATAAGATGAAGATGTTTTGCTGCTGTTTTCGGGAGTCATTATGAATCGTCTCGCCCATAGACTCGACGACTTCCAGCCTTCCGAACAAGTCGGTTTCCGAAAAGACTTTAGCAGCATAGACCACATACACATTACCTTCAACAAATTGTTGAGAAGTCCGAAGAGTACAATCTATCACTATGTCTTGCGTATATGGACTATGAGAAATTCTTTGATTTAGTCGACATTTTTGCGGTGCTACAGTTCCTTCAGTAGTGCCAAATTAATTGTCAGTATATCGAAATGCTGAACTATTTTTACAGTAGAGCTACGATGGCTTTCCGAGTACGTAACCAGAGTACGAAACCTATCCAACAGCAGAATGGTGTAATACTGGGTGATGTAATATCCCCGAAATTCTTTACCGTTGCATTGAAAGACATTTTAAAGCTAATGGACTGAAAACGATACGGTATTAATGTCAATGGTGAGTACATCACTCATTTTAGATTTTTCGACGATAAAGTCCTTATGGCAGAATTGTTGGTGGACCTAAGGACTACGCTTAATGACCTCAATAGTGTCTCCCGATGGATAGGTCTTATGACGAACATGGACAAAACAAAAGTCATGATGTAATATTCATATCACACCTGTACACTTTTGGTCGTCGTCTAGGTATTAGATTGTGTGTATTTTTCATAAATTTTTATATTAATCAGGAGTAGAGTCAAAATACTTTATTTCGCAGCATTGTACATATGTACTGAACAATTAGGAGTTGTTGGGGGCACTAAGCTCGAAGTTGTTGACGAGTATGTTCACCTGGGACAAATAGTCCGACTTGGTAGGTACAACTTCGACCAAGAGGTTAGTCGATGGATTGAATTAGTTTAGGCAGCGTTCGTGAGATTACGATACATCTTCTTATCAGACATACCTCAAAACCTCAAAACTAGATTGTACAATCATTGCGTGTTGTCAGTGATGATCTATGGATTTAAGACTTGGTCTTTCAATGCTGGTCATATGAGGAACCTTAAAGTCGCTCATCGAGGGCTATGGTTTCAGTTTCTCTGCGTTATAAACTTAGGATTGAGGGTATCCGCAGTAGAAACAGAGTGATTGACATAGCCCAACGGATTAGTAAGCTGAAGTGGCAATAGTCCGGTCATATAGCTCGAAGAACCGACAACCAATGGGGATAAAATATTCTCGAGTGGCAGTCTCGTACCGACAGGCGAAGTATAGGGAGTCCACCCACTAGATAGAGTGACGACTAGATAAGACTTTCAGGAAGTCGATGGATGCAGGGGGCTCAGGACCGTGCCTTGTGTCATTCCTTGGGAGAGGTCTATGGTCAGCTGTGGACTTGTGAAGGGCTGTAATGATGATGTAGATGTTTACAGGTCTAAACAAACTAACCATTAGTTGAACTGCATATGAGTTTGTCACCATAGTTATTATTATTTAAACATTTAATAAAACCTTACATTTAATACCTATTCCAAAGAATCTTTCGAAATTGTAAGAAACAAAACATTTTTAATTCGTACTTTTACCGATTATAATAAGTACCTAAGGACAGAATTATCAACTAATCCATCGTTCAGAGCGATATGAAAAATAGTACAGTAAAAAACAAAAATACGTAAGAAATATCTGCTAATTTTAAAATAAATAAACCTTATAGATTTTTTACATGTAATACTGATAAAGTAAAAATAAATAATATCCACTAGACCAGAAATATTGTCATTGTGGCCAGTCTGCACAGAGACAAGCCACGTGTGCCGTACATAATTATGGTGAAAAAGTATGTGCCCAAGCACAGGTGCTCTCTTTATTGCCACGGTTTCATAGTTCCAAGAGGCGGCAATCTGTCACGATCGGAGAATGATACTTCCCGAGGAGAGTCCGGACTTTTACTGAGACTCAGACCGGACTCTCCTCGAAAAGCATCACTTTCCGTTTTGTGATCGACCCGGAAATCGTACCTCAAACATTCGAACTGCGTGATTAAGAGTCGAGTTTCGACCACTTGAACAACGAGGCCGTTCCCGATAATACCAGTAACAACAAAACTGAAAATATTTTTGTAAAAATCCTTCTCGGTTAAATTTTTTAACATGTTTTGTTGTTATTAGTTGTGTGATTCAACAAATCTAAATCATTATTATTTTTAATGTTAAAAAAGTGAGTCTCGGATCTATGCAACTTAGGAATGTTTGAGAAACATGTTTACTCCCTTTTAAAAGGTTGGTTATGCACCTGTTATTCCCCTGATGTTTTAGTTGATCATGGGTGACGGTCTAACCTTACCATCAGTTGAGCCACATGCAATTATGTCCGCTTTTCTACAAAACGAGTTGTCCCTACTGACTACTAGTGCATCTGCACTAAAATGTTCTAAGATAATCCATAACCTACAATCTTTTCGAGTTTTAGAACCACTGAAGATGAAAGCTGGAGTAACAGGTTGGTTTAAGTTGACAATTTTTACGTATTGTATATGCTCTTTAGTAACATGAATTTCCACTTTCGTTTCGGATATATTCAAACATGTACTGTCAACGCTTCTCCAAGATTCACTTTATGAAGTAAATAAGAATGGAAAATGGAAACATTCCATCGATACTTTAAAAGTTTTGGTATATGTTCTTGTATGTATTTTACCGTTTTTACATATTGCACATATACATAAATATTTAAATTGTTTGGTACATATGTAAAATGCTGCAAAATAAAGTATTTTGACTCTACTCCCGATTAGTATGTATGAAAAATAGACACATTTTAATACCTAGACGACGACGAAAAGTGTGCGATTTTGAATTCACCATTGTTAAATACATACAATGCTACAAAATAAAGCAATTTGATTTTGCTCCTGATTAGTATTGTGATCCTAGGTTCGAATCAAGCCAAACTTATTTATTGAGTTTTTCAGTATTCTCAGCAGCAGCCCGGAGTCATGAAGCTGGCGGTGTTTTACTGCCTTATCTCGGAAAGCCCCTAAAGTAATTAGTTCTGCGGTTGATTTGTCTCTCTGAGAGAATGGAGAGTGCAACTGTTTTAACGCTTGTGTACTGTAATCCTGTCCTGCGTAGATTTCTAAATCCTGTTAGTATTGGCCGCTACTGCCAAAATTCGACCTGCTGGACTATTAATATTATTCTAATCGTATCGAGCATATTTACCATGGTCATCACGCTTGGCAAGTGGGTTATAAAACGCAGTTATTATTTTGATATATTATCAGGAAGTTCCCCTCTGATGCATCTTGCATTATCCATGGGATGATATGCTTCTACGCTTCTTTACGCCAATCATTTTTATTATTCTCTGTGAATAACTTAGATATTCATCCTTATTCGGAACTTTTTTTAATATTCCCCAAATAATTTTAATACTAATTTGATATATCTTGATAAAAAATGCATAAATTATAATATTTACGACGGAATATTTTAAATTAACGGTGAAAATTATAGATTTTGATTTTCATAAATCATAAATAAACGTATGAGGTCAAAACATTCAAATTTTATACTTACGTATATTAAAATCATACATTTTTAATTCAAGGTGCGAAATAAATAACTAATTCACTTTTTAAGATAATCCTTAATTTTTTATTAAATATTTTAATAAATCATTTTTATATTAAAAGGTACAAATAATTGCATCTGTTTCCTAGTCTACTTTCTTGTTACGATAGGTAAGGATTTTTTCTTGAAGAGAGAGGAACTCTTTATGATGAACACTTTTTTCCAAAAACGGCCCCGCAGAAAGTGGATCTCAACACCCCCCGGCGGTTCGACAAAAATGAATTAACTTCACAATGACGGCTAAACGGCATACCTTCAGTGATGTCTCAGTGATCGCGAGTATGAAAACTGTTAGTGATCATCGAATGGTAAGAGGCACATTAAACCTTAACGTTAAGTTGGAAAGGTCCCGTTTAATGAAGTTAGCGCTTCATCTTCCTCGTGTCCCTATCCAGATTTCTGAAAACTTTAATGTCGGATTATAATATTGTTTTAATTACCTACAAAATTGCAATATAAGTTCGAAAAAACTGTTCATGCATTCGGAGCTATGTTATGCAAGACCGTCGCAATAGAACCCAAAAACTGTCCGATCACACTTTTAATTTCATGGCTGTTTGAAGGGAAATAAATCTGCAATCTTCAGCAGATTTGACAGCATACAGGCATACAGAATAGACAAATCAACTTCAATACAGCTCGAATTGAAGTAGTGGTCGAGTGGTCAAGTCTCAAAATCTTTGCCAGAAGTCTGTCTGCCAGAAAGAGCAAGTTGTCATAGCAGACGATCGAATGTGGTAGCATCGTTTTCAAGACATCTGAGATTTTGATTGAGATTGAGAGGTGCTACGGGCAGCTGTACACTTCATCGTTGGAGCCACACAAAAGTGTGAGTAACGATCCAAGAGTAAGTCTTATCCGGCACTATTCCGATGATATCCCGTATGTCAATCTGGGCGATATTAGATTGGCTCTCCAGCACCTTAGAAACGGCAAGGTCCCGAACGAGGTTGAAATGAGAGTGAAGACTTTGAAAGCGGGTGGAAAATCGGTACTTGAAATCTTTCGGCTTTTCAGTTCCGTTTCCCATGGCAACACTACTAAAAAGATATGAGATAGCCTCGTTTTTAAATTTTTTATCTAAGGACCGATTGCCTTTCTAAGTCACGTCTACGTGCTGTTTTAGAGTCTTGATTAGTGGCGGAGACATAGACCAGAACCACCGCTCGAGTCAGGAAGACTAGTGCTTCTGCAGGTCGATTCACAATCATCTTAGAAGGGGAAGGGGATTCGATAACTTCTTGATCGGAAACCAATAAACGCTATTCATATTTGCCGTTAGGATAAATTTGACATTTGTTTTCGAGAATTGTTACAGTTTGCATCGGAAACTTTACGAGAGATAAACTTTACCAATAACACCTTTATTCAAGCTCAGGTCCTGTAAAACTAAAGGTAAATAGGTAAATATTTCGTAAAATAATTGATAATTTCCTTTGTTTTCTGAATTGTAAGATTAAATTATTACGCTCATAAATTATTAAACAGCCGCACATTTGAGTCAGTGGTGCAATATTCGGACCATTTGTATTAAGCAATTGATAACAGCGGTCGCTTCAGCGATTGTATCGAAAATTTTCACTCGTACTATATACACAGTAATGGTTTGTTCCAATTTTCTTTCCTTTGTTTCTCTACTTTAATTTAGACAGAAAATTTAAAAGTATCGTTTACTATGGTAGATATAACGTGGTAGAGCAACGCTGCAGCTATGTAATGGTTGTAGCATGAATAGGTTAGCTCGACCGGGGAAGTACCACGCTCTCACAGAATACCAGGGAGAACTAGCAGTTTAATGCTGCCGTGATTTGAATGGTGAGTATAGTGAACCGGGGACATTTTTTACTGGAAAAGAGGCACTCCATCGTAGTTTTCGTGAGTAATAACGCATCTGCGTTTTGGTTCTTAATTGAAGACGGATGAAGATGTCTATGAGCCACAGCATACACTTTACATCAGGTGGAATTTGTGCTCATTGTCACCCCAATTTCATAAAAAAATCGATCGATCACACAGTCCGATGGTTATTGGTTGCTGTGCCTCATAGACATCTACACCTATCCACGATTACGAATCATAATGCAGGTAGGTTGTCACCCGTGAGGACTAAGATGGAATGCCTCGTGTCCAGTAAAAAGATTCTCCGATTCTCTACAGTACACTCACACTCGCTATAGTACGGTCTCAGAAACACAGCAGCGTTAAGCTGCTACTTTACTCTGGTATTCTGTGAGAGCGTGGTCTTCCACAGTTGAGCAGACCCATTCGTGTAACAACCATACCAGTAACATATCTGCAGCATGGGTCTAACTCGTAAGACGTAGCTAATTAAAAGACGTGTTATTCAAAAGTTATGTGAAAAAAAACTTTTTTCGAAATGTTTCGTTACCGATTTCCCTTTAACGCGTTAACCGATTGGGAAGCGGTTTGCAGCAATCGACGTCGATTTTCATGTTTAAAAGCTCATTAGATTTTGGAAGATGATCGTTACATCTGTTTAAATTTTATTCCAAAAAAACACACACGCACACGCACACACACGCGCACACACACGCGCACACACACGCGCACACACACGCGCACACACACGCGCACACACACGCGCACACGCACGCGCACACGCACGCGCACACGCACGCGCACACGCACGCGCACACGCACGCGCACACGCACGCGCACACGCACGCGCACACGCACGCGCACACGCACGCGCACACGCACGCGCACACGCACGCGCACACGCACGCGCACACGCACGCGCACACGCACGCGCACACGCACGCGCACACGCACGCGCACACGCACGCGCACACGCACGCGCACACGCACGCGCACACGCACGCGCACACGCACGCGCACACGCACGCGCACACGCACGCGCACACGCACGCGCACACGCACGCGCACAAGCACGCGCACACGCACGCGCACACGCACGCATACGCACGCGCACACGCACGCACACGCACGCACACGCACGCACACGCACGCAACGCACGCACACGCAGGCAACGCACGCAACGCACGCACACGCACGCACACGCACGCACACGCACGCATACGCACGCACACGCACGCACACGCACGCACACGCACGCAACGCACGCACACGCACGCACACGCACGCACACGCACGCACACGCACGCACACGCACGCACACGCACGCACACGCACGCACACGCACGCACACGCACGCACACGCACGCACACGCACGCACGCGCACGCACACGCACGCACACGCACGCACACGCACGCACACGCACGCACACGCACGCACACGCACGCACACGCACGCACACGCACGCACACGCACGCACACGCACGCACACGCACGCACACGCACGCACACGCACGCACACGCACGCACACGCACGCACACGCACGCACACGCACGCAACGCACGCACACGCACGCAACGCACGCACACGCACGCACACGCACGCACACGCACGCACACGCACGCACACGCACGCACACGCACGCACACGCACGCACACGCACGCACACGCATGCACACGCACGCACACGCACGCACACGCACGCACACGCACGCACACGCACGCACACGCACGCACACGCACGCACACGCACGCACACGCACGCACACGCACGCACACGCACGCACACGCACGCACACGCACGCACACGCACGCACACGCACGCACACGCACGCACACGCACGCACACGCACGCACACGCACGCACACGCACGCACACGCACGCACACGCACGCACACGCACGCACACACACACACACACACACACACACACACACACACACACACACACACACACACACACACACGGTGGTAGAGTCACGCGGCAGCTTTTGCCATTGCACGTATGGGCCGGCTCGAACCGGGGTGGTACCACGACCTCACAGAAGCCCAGCGAGAAGAAGCTCTATTGTTAATCGAGGATAAATGTAGATGTCTATGTGCTTCATCCTCTTACCATCTGGTGCACCGGGTACTCGTTTGTCACCTCTATTTTCTATAAAAAAATACAAAATTTTTATAAAAATCTTTTTTATTATTCTTTTTTTTTATAATTTTATACTAAATAGAAGTCAAAAGTGCTATAGGAAATAAGCGTATAACTAAAATTTCATATTATAAAATCGTCTGGCGACTACAGTATTTATTAGAATTATTATATCGCAAACATACAAGCACATTGTGGCAGCGTTAAGAGAATATAAGACAAGCCGGTAACGTTCACAGCTGCCAAAAATGAGGGTAATGCAATATGGCATTGTCCGTTTATTTTATTTTTATTATCTCGAATTCTTGAAAGCCTTCTCGCATCGCGTGTCGCTACAAATTTCGTTTCGTCTCATGATAGCATGTTTTTGTATTTCATTTGAACGAATTTCTGACAATTTCAATTTCATTCTGTTTTCGATATTTTGTTGTAAGTGAATGACCATAGATAATGACAGAATTTCATCAAAAATATTTAATTCTTAATTCCTATATAATGATAACCTTATTTACCTACAAAGCAGTCCGTACTTGCAACCAAGTAAAGTAAAATAACTAAATGTTTCGTCTTTTTTTTAACATGAATAATAATCAAAGCCTGTTTAATAACGGGCTTTGTTTATAAGCGGGTAATCCCGCTCATGTAAACTGTTGCAGGTTTCAAAAGCCTTCAATGTGAATTGGGTTTTAAGTTATTGCGCTTATCTATCCTCGGCTACTGTCCACAGAACACATTACTGTCAAGTACTGACCTAATATATCATAAAAGCAATATATATTTTTGTATTGTCGGCAGAAAGAGGCGAGAAATTGGTGGGTTAGGCTGTAGAGAGAACTAAGTAGAAAAGAGCCCTGTTGATTGTAATAACGTTAATATTATGAGAACCTTACTGAGTTAATAGGATCTCGTAATCAATTCGTCTATTGCCTGCTAATGTAATGAAGATATTTTGTAAATAACTCATAGTTCAGCGTGTAAACGCGTGATAATATCTGCAAGATTAACCAAGATGATATTTGACAATCGTAAACTTTAACAGTTAACCATACCAATGAATTTAGTGCTTTTGTCAATACTTTGGTAGCTGCTAAGTTTGAATTCAGATACTAGATTTGGGAAAAGTGCAAGTTAAAAGAGTTTGTTAAATTTTCAAATATTTATATTACTTTAAGTTGATATTGTGGAGGCGTGTATAGGAAACTAACACATTTTTTAACTCTGTCGGGCACTAATATAGTGCTAGCATCTACATGTTTAATTAACACAAATGGTAACAGTATTTTTTCTCTCCTCTGAAGTCTTTCATAAAGAGATGTTGAAATTTATGAGTATGTCGCAAGAAAAAATGACTCAACTGATTTGACTCAAATATGGTACACAGGTAGATCAAAATATTCTGCAATAAATAAGTATGATGCCAGAAAATGAGCTGTGTGGCGATGGTTCTTTTTCTACACGAGTAGATTCACGTGGGTCACTGAGAAAGATTTACGAAATGAAAAAAGGTATATACTAAAATTCTTTTTTTTTTTCAACTGATCAAAGAAATCTCCACCAGCATCCGAACAAGAAAAAATTTATGGGCCTAAAAAATATTCAAACTTCTTTCTGGGAGCTGTATTCGCGGGCATTGCTATGTTAAATCCGTAGCTCACGGAACTACGTATTTTGTCGTTTGTTTTTCACAGCAGCTTTCAGCAGAATTTGCTATACCATTCAGCACTAATTATATTTCTAAAGAAATCGGACAAATATTTTCTTTGGTTCTCGATACCGCTTCACATTTGTAGGCTTTGCCTCGTTTTGAAGCGGCTGAACCATCACCTGGCGCTTTGTTTCTGGATCATGGTAAATATAAGATTCATCACCTGTAATATTTCCATGAAAGCACCAAGACTACTTCAAATTTAATTCTGGACATCGGTTAATTTGTGAGAAACCAAACGCGAAACTATTCTCCTCACAGGAAGGTGGTCATTCTAATTTAATCTTGCTTTGACAGTGCGATTGTGCTTTAATTTTTAATATTGTCAGCAATACGCGTTTTCCCTAGAAATGTCTTTATCCATAAATGCCATTTCAAGGCTATCACACGTTTCATCCGATTTCAGGCGACATACGAAATTAAGTTAGAAATCACCGTGGGAAAACATTTCTGACGTGGATTCAATGTAACATGATATTTCAATAATTTAGCTCGTAAAAATTTGTGAAGTAATTTGAAATTAGAACATTCGTATTTTTACTTGCTTTTAATTGCCTTATCAAAATTAGTTATGACTGGCCAGTGTCCCATACAAAAACTTTTTTGCAATAATTTCTGAGTAGCCTGTCGTATGAAAGTTTTTATTACTCTAAATCTTTAAACAAGGTAGTCGTCTTTTGACAAATAAACTATTAGATTCAATTGAATTAACAAACGATTGAAAATATCATTAAATAAATAAATTAATTAAATAACATCACTGCAAATGCATTCGGGTAACTCCATTTTAGTGATAATTTCCTTGTCAAAAATAAATATTTGTTATACATTCAAATTAATTCAAATACATAGTAGGTGAAGTGACTTAAGCTTATAGCTTGTACTTCATAACATGATAAATTCATCAGTCTACGACGTTAACATTGTTACTGCGCTCAATCAGGGACCATTGACGACGTGACGTAAGCATAAGTTGATTATGTGGTATTATTCTCGCCTAGCTTTTGTCGACATAGTTGGGGTGTAAACGAAGATTTAATTACGAGCCACAAAGCGTATAGGAAATCGATATTTTTAACATATAGTCCAGCCAGTAGCAGCCCACTACTACTTGGGTCTTTCCCATTACAGAAAGAATTTAGAGGCAGATAATAAATGTTATTACATTTAGTACCGCCTCATGTTGCAGTTCCGTGTATTTTAGGGATTTCAAGGACTTATTTTCACTTAAATTATCGAAGTAATAAATATAGTGATGATGGTGATATTCAGAAGTTGCCCTTCAAATTAGGTAAGACACATCATTTTAATTATCACGCAATCATAGCTAATTATATTCAGCACCTTTAATATAATGGATTTCCGAAAATTAACGTCTGATTCTATTTATTATTATAGTTAGTTTTTATTTATTATTATTAGTTAAGACACCTTTACAATATTCAGTAACTTTTTTCAGGTTGATCGCATATAACAAGTCTGTATGCCTTGCAGGCTGAAAGCTTGCAGAACTGCCCGTAGGCAGATAAAAAATGATAACAGAAATATGCAAATGCAGATAATGATTTCTTAAATTTACGCGAACACTACACATTGAATAAAACTAAATTTACGGATTATATCGCGTTTATAGATCCATAAAAACCCGCGTGAAATAACATATAGCTGACGAGAAGCACCGACGCTCCGGGAAGTCTGCAGTCTGTGAACATGTTCAAGATCCTCCCCACCATTACATCAGATTTGATAAACCACAAACCCTCGCAAAAGAACATCGATTCCTACCAAGGATGATGTGCGTGGCTATTGAAATTAAATAACATCCTAATTTCAATAGAGAAGATGGTTGGGTGCTGCCATCTGCTTGGGATCCTATAATTAACAAAATTAAACCCAAACCCAAGCATACCACTGCAAGATTTCAAGATACTGTAAGTTCGTTTTGCGTAAATCGGACCAAAAATTAATATTCAAAAACTGAAGGTAGCCGGGCTAACAATGACATTGGGATGTCAAACATCTCAGTCCCCCCCGGGATAATGGTTGCTGTAAAGCACCAGAAACGTCGGGAATTAAAAATAAGTAAAATCAGTTAAATAAACGCGATATAATCCGTATATTTAGTTTTATTCAATATGCCAATGCAGTTTTTAAATACTTGAAGTCTAATATCAAATCTCTTATCATAGAAAATTTCCTTCTGATTCAAGTTATATTGGCGTTAATTATGTTTGAGATTTATACCTACTAATCAAAATGATAAATACAATTGAAATTATACATGTATTTTTGTTATCCTTATTCCAGTTACATCTCATTTCCTCACTACTTATTTTTATATATTTTGGTTTAAATATTATTAAGGGTATAATATCTAATCAGATAACCCATTCTAAAACAAAGTTAACACACTACGCCTGTCTTTATATACTGCTTTATGATGATAATCAATTACAATAAATACTGAGATGAGGTACGGGTGGAAGTTGAATCAAAGAAGAAAGCATGGTTAGATTTCCTAGCAACCAAAGCTGGTAATTCTTCTGGTATGAATGATGAGATTGAAAGAAAAAAGGCAGAATTTAGACGTCTAAATAAGAGAGAAAAAAAGAAGTTTTTGAAAGGGAAAAAGAAAGAAAGAACGGATAAGAATGATAGAAGGATATCTAATAATTTCCAGGCTAACATAAAAATGTTCTGGAAACTCGTAAGAACTGCCAGGGGAAATACAAAACAGCCTATAATAAATGCTATAAGAGACGAGAATGGATGTATTCTGAATGATGAAGTTTCGAATTTAAACAGATGGAAGGAATACTTTGAAAGCGTATTTATGAGTGAAGAGTCGTTTGAATTAAATGAACTAGAAATTCCGAAAGAAGTAGAAAGGGGTATGGAGATAAGTGTAGATGAAATTATGAAAGCAATGAAAAGCATGAAAGCAGGTTGGGCAGCTGGATATGATAGAGTATCACTCGAGATGCTAAGGGCTGGAGAGAGAGTGGTGGCAGGCCTGTTGTACACCTTGTATAATTTATGTTGGGAATTAAAACGGGTACCGGATGACTGGTGTAAAGCAGTTATAGTACAAATATATAAAGTAAAAGGGTCACAGCAGGACTGCAAAAACTACCGCGGTATCAGCTTGCTTAATATTGTGGGTAAACTGTATGCTAAGGTGTTAATTTAAAGAGTTATGAAAGAAACTGATGGAAAAATTTGGGATGTACAAGCGGGTTTTAGAAAGGGAATAGGGTGTACAGATCAAGTCTTTTCCATGCGCATGATTGCGGAGAAGTTTTTGGCCAAAAACCAGAAAGTGTTTTGTGCATTCATGGACTTGGAAAAGGCTTATGACAGAGTGGACAGGAATGTGTTATGGCAAACACTGAACTCATATGGGTTAAGCGTTGGTTTGATACAGGCATTAAGGTCTCTTTATAGAGACTCTAGTGCTTGTGTCAGGACCAATGGGGTCTAATCGGGCTGGTTTGGCATCCAAAAAGGTGTCAGACAGGGCTGTGTAGCTTCCCCTTGGCTGTTCAACCTATTTATGGACCGATGTTTGCAAACCTTGAAAGATGAAGAATTTGGGTTAAGAATGGGCGAGTTAACCGTCAAATGCCTTTTGTATGCCGATGATCAAGTCATATTTGCGTCATCGGCGGCTGAGTTGCAAATGATGGTTACATTAATGAACTGGGAATTAAAAGAAAGGGGAATGAAAGTGAACGCATGTAAGACTAAAGTGATGGTTTTTGAAAGATAAGAAGCAAAACGGTATGTGAAATAAGAAAAGAAGGAGAGTTAATTGAGCAAGTGGATGAGTTTGTGTATTTGGGATGTGTATTTAGCAGGGATGGTAGATATGATAGGGGTATAGAACGACGAGTAAATGCAGGGAATAGAGTGAATGGGGCACTACACTCTATTATGAAGAACCAGAATGTGTCAAAACAGGCACGTATGGTAATTCATAATGCTGTGTTAGTCCCTACTTTAATGTATGGTAGTGAAAGCTGGGTGTGGCAGAAAAAGCACGAAAGTAGAATAAATGCTGTACAAATGCGGTCTTTAAGGAATATGCTAGGGTTGAATCTGAATGACAGGGTGAGAAATTGCGTGATAAGAGATAAATGTGGTTTGCAAGATGATGTTGTGGCCAGGATTAAGAAAGGAATGCTTCGGTGGTTTGGTCATGTGGAAAGAATGAATGAGGAAAGAGTGACAAAGCAAATTTATATGGCAGATGTGGAGCCGAGTCGGGAAGGGACGCCCTAGGAAAAAGTTTATCGACCAAATTGGCGATATTTTGAAAACGGGCCACGTTAGAAGAACCCTTAACCGACGAGCATGTATGCGTAGATATATGGATGTGAAGGAGGCGAAAGAGGTCTGTCAGGATCGTGCCAAAGGGAAGTCCGTAGTCTCTGCCTACCCCTCTGGGTGACAGGCGTGTTATATATATATATATATATATATATATATATATATATATATATATATATATATATATATATATATATATATATATATATATATATATATATATATATATATATATATATAATAAATACTGTGAGTTTTTTCATTCTTACATAATCAGGTTAAAATGCCTAGCTTAATATATATCACTGTTTACAATACATAAACAGTGTTCGGCTGTTCGGGTTATGCTAACCAATCAATCAATATGGATATAGTTCCCACACAACTCTGTTTATGCTACTTTTTTAGAGTGATATTAATTTTTTTTTCTATCTAAACCAGTTCAAAATAATTTACTTGCTATAAATGGGTATGCTATTACGCAGTCATTTTGGGTGTAATGTTATTTAAGATGTATAATTACTTACTAATCAACCAAAACATTTAAACAAAGTCTTTACACGGTGCATATCTATCCATCTGTGCTACTATTAATATTCTACTTTAAATGCAGTGGCATTATGATAATTATAATGCCACTGCATTTATTATGCTCTACTTTACTTATCTTTCTTACTATAGGTATAACGCGTGTAGGTAATATTATAAATTGACATATTATCCCTTACTCATCTTGGCTTTAACCACGTTACTTTAACGGTATTTGGGATGAATACTCACAATCAATAAATACATAAAATAGTACTTATTCATACAACATTTGTTCGCAGACATGCACTATATTTTGTTGGAACTACTAAAATAATTTTCAATCTATCTTAAAGTACCTGTAATTGCTGAATGTAACTGCAGTTTCGTTTTATACTATTATTTATTGAACAGTGCACTATTTTAACTAATAATACCAGTGAAAAGTAATAGAGAATCGCTTTAAGTTTGTTTTTAGGTTATTTTGATATTATATACATACATACGTAAACACTCACGCCTGTCACCCAGAGGGGTAGGCAGAGACTACGGACTTCCATTTGGCACGATCCTGACCTCTTTCGCCTCCTTTACATCCATATATCTACGCATACATGCTCGTCGATGAAGGGTACTTCTAACGTGGCCCATTTTCAAAATATCGCCAATTTGGTCGATAAACTTTCTTCTAGAGCGTCCCTTCCCGACTCTGCCGTTCACATCTGCTCAAGTCCGTGTCATACTCGGAGCACCGATTTATATCATCTTAACTGGCTCTAAAACCAGGGAATCACAGGGTATAGTGAAGACCAAAGCATTTAATAATTCTGTAAGGCGAACCTATCTAAGGCTACTATGCTCTCACATCCGGAGCCTCATGCCGTCTTAGCTGTTTTTACTAACGCATCTCATACATAGGTTGGCGCAGCACTCCAGCAACGATGTGGTAACAAGCTTCGGCTGTCCTCACAAGTTCATCACCGACAGAGGCAGACTATTCAAGTGTGAGCTGTTCCGCACCATGTCCACCATTCTTTGTATTCAACATTGTCCTACAACAGCCTACCATCCTGCCCGCAATGGTATGGTGGAACGTCTCCACCGCCAATTGAAGGCAGCTATCACGTGTCATGATGACACCAGTTGGACGGTATCTCTTCCAGTGGTACCTACTGCTGGGCATCCGCAGTGCCTACAAAGAAGACATCAAGGCTTCGGCGGCAGAGTTAGTGTACGGCGAGCGAACTTGCCACACCAGATCTCACTAGCTACACGTCGCGACTCCGTCTTTACATAGCTAAGTTCAACCCAGAAAGTGTGAATCAGCATGTCAAGAAGGCCTTCTACATGCCCAAAGACCTGTCAACCACGGAGTACGATTTTCTTCGCAACGACTCTGTATGGCTTTCACTTAAACCCCCGTACAGCGGCCCTTTTAAGGCACTGGAGCGAGAACTTGCATTTAACGATCGTGAATCAACTAAAGGTCTAAAGGCAGCTTAGATGTAACAAGAAGCTGCGAAGACAGATACCATGGTATTGGATTGATTGAATGATACTGCTAAGAAGGCTCGGTTAGGTCACACAGTTCGTTTCCCGGACTACTATCGATCTTAGCAAGCTTAGGTCTCCGCGAGGGAGTTGTGTATGATGTGATGTTTTTGGAATATTTCAATAACTCTGTAGTATTCATTAATTTTTTATTTTTCAATTCAAGTACCTATATCTATGATTTCCAATTTGTTATAATTATAGTATTTAGACTTTTGTGTTAAACTATAAGTACTTATGTATAATCAGTCTTATTATATATCGCTTAGCTTTTATACATATACAATCGTCCGGCTGCTCACTCGCCGGCGCCCACACTGGCATTCGGTTCAAAGTTCCCACAGCGAATTTATATCCGATCTTGTTGTCAAAATATATCATAATTTTAATTCCCATAACTTTCATTTGGAAACTTAAGCCTAAAAGCGTTGCTAATATAATTCATTTATTATATTAGTAACACTAATATTATAAAGTGTTTTCTGTCAGAGTATTATAGTGGTAATTAACGTATATTTGAACTTTTTATTTAACACCCGACAGGTGCATGACCATACAGATTTTCATGAAATTTTATGTGTAGGCAGTTAAGTACTCTGGTCAACTTATAAACTACTTTTTATCCGATAACAGAACATCAAAAAAAGGAGGGTTTAACATTTTCCTTCCTTTAGATGTAAATTTCTATTTTATATCATTAATCAAATTAATCAGAAATAAAATTTATTAAAATAAATAAAATATTTATAAATATAGCCTAAAATTAGTTTTAACCGTGTGTAATAAATTGACCTACGCTAACAAACTATGTTTCACTTTCTTAAAACAGTGCCATCTAACGTAAAATGCAAAATGTAGATGTAAATGTAACATTTTGCCGCCAGTTACTAATAAAATAAGTTCCTAATGTATCTAAAAATTGTAACGTGCATTTTTTAGTTCCGTCGTTATTTAATTTAAGTAGAAAAAAGATAATTTTATAGTTACTAATTGCTACTGACATCTATAGAAAATCATATATAAAATTAAATATGTTTCTAAGTTAAATTTCTAATTTATAAAAGGAATTTAGTAGGTATTTGTTTTTTATCTATAAGTGCACTGATAAAAACTGCAACTATTACAAAACTTTTATTATCCTTTTAGTTTAAAGAAAAAGATTTTTATGTTTGTATTGGTCAGATTTTTGGTTTATAATATCACGAATTAATCAAATATTGTGTGTAATGGCGGTATTCCATTAAATTTTACAGTGTTTGTTGATTATATCGTAATATAGCTTGACCAAATCAATGAATAGAGATTGTTTGGCAATATTAACAACTAAACATGACATTGCTTTTTCTAAATACTATTGTTATATTGCAAAATAATTTCATTTAACACAGCAAAAGTCAAATTTACATCAATTTATATCACTTTATGCCTAATTTACGTATTATATAAATTTTCGCGGTTTTATGTTGTGATCTAACTATAACTAATTATGGCTGAGTACTAGAGGGTAGTTTTTGTTTACATAGCTTCAATCTAATAATAGCCTCATTTACATACTGCCTAATAAACTAATAATAAGTAACTGAACATATTCAACACAATCATTCAAATAAATAAAAAGAATCATGCAAAAACTGTACTTAAGACTAAAGATAAATCTTTGCATAGGCATAGTTCTTATGTGCGAAATTAAAAACAAAGGGGCGCTGCAGGTGTGTGAATACAAATTCAAGCGAAAAATTTACTTATAATAGACGACCAAAGGCATAATACTCTATGCGCGAAGTGCTAAGAAATAGGACAGAGTGGCGGGAGGATGTCTATTGCCGAAATTCGTATTTCTCTGGCGCTTGCGACGATAATAATTATATCACTTAGTCCGACGTTTGTCTCCTTGAAGATGGTTCAATAGCCACTTGACCTAATTTTGCGTACGCATCCTTTAAGTTTTAATTGTTGTTTTTTTTGTTTGTGGACATTTTGATAAGTTTTTTGATATTTTTGGATAGGACACGTTAATGGCGTAATAATAGTTGTGATAAAGTGGCGTGACCACAGAAATCGTAATGATAAGACAATATTATTACTATTTCTTTTACATTTTAGACTTTTACTTTTTAGACTTTACACTTACTTTTACTGTTTTGTATTTTTCTTTTTGTTATGGGACACGTTAATTATGCGCTAGATAAAAACTAATTTTAAATAACTTAGTTAAGTGGTGTGACAACACGTTTGAAATTGGACGCTTTTACTTTTTTAATTTTGACTTTTTTTAAGTTTTAAGGTGCCTCGTTTGATATGAATCATTTTCACGTCGTCGGAATACACTGACATGGTTTTGATTTACAGAGAATGTAACAAAACGCGGGTCTGGCATCACGTAACATTTTTAACTATTAAATTTGATTTGATGTATTTTTTAACTTGAGTGATTTCGAGATTAGAGTGATTATTTGGATAAAAGCAATACCATAAAGTTTGTGATTTCTTGATGACTATGTACGGGCAAGTGTAAGTTTTACGAGTATAACTACCTATGTCAATGTCATGCCATCGCATCGCTGCGACGTTGCCAATTTTTCAGGTCACTTCAGTCGATAAACTAATCCAGCATGATTTTTAAGCTATTAATTTTGTTTGACAGATGCGCTTTTTGATTTTTTTTATTATTGCTTATTTTATTATTTCAACAGACGTACAGTACCCGGCAATAAATATTGCACATCGACCTTTGCAAAAAGACAATCAGCTAATTTCGGCTTCGTAGAGCGTTATCTCTATCGCACACTACCTGTGTGACGTTTTGACGTTCGACCTAATGGCCCGGCTACACGCTCCGTCTTGCCTGCGCAGTCCAGGCCTGTGCAGCTTTGATTGTACAACGGCTCGTGCGGTTAAGCTCGCGCAAACTGGGCTGCGCAAACCTCAAAGTGTTTTGAGAGCTCGTCGCGTCATGATGTCGCCAGAAGAGGTTTTTTGAACGGAACCTTATATTATTGCATATATATATTGCGAATATAGTGCAATTCCAACAATATTACATACATACGTAATATTGTTGGAATTGATAACCTGCTTTATTTTTGGAAGTCGGTTAACAATATTACAAGCGTCACAAGTTGTTTATCCAAAATATTTATTACACAACATTAAAAAGGTACTTAGGTTATATTTATATACCTCTTTTAGTTTTTCAATTGATAAATGATAAGCTTCATTTTTATTGTTCCTGTCGGAATACTTTTTACTCTTTATTTCCACAACGCCGACAACGACTTGTACAATCTTATGAAGTTGGTTAAAAAATCCCTAGAATAATTGTGTTGAGATTTTTTTTAAATTAAGATTTTGTCGTCAAAACAATTTAGACGGACTGAAGCGCGGGTTGAATAACCGGCCACACGCTCAAGTAAGCTCGCAGGCAAAACCGTGCAAGCCAAGCCCGCGCAGTCCAATCTTCAGCACGTCAACGATTACGCAAGTCGCCTGCGCGAGTTACCGTCTTATTGTCCACACGCACGCGCTTCCCTGTGCAAAGTGATTTGTGATGGCATGCTCACAGGTAAGACGGAGTGAAGCCGGGCAATAATAGATACCAGACTAATTTGTATTTTGTGCGACAGAGATAACGCTCTACGAAGCCGAAATTAGCCGATTGTCTCTTTCCAAAGGTCGATGTGCAATATTTATCGCCGGGTACTGTACATCAATTTACGTTAACTGCTGTGCTATAAAATGTGATATATATATATATATATATATATATATATATATATATATATATATATATATATATATATATATATATATATATATAAAAGCTATTTTCAGGAATAGCTATTAATTTTTTGTGAAAGTCCCTTCATAGCTCACATGAGTAAAAGAACAGGCTCTTGCAAAAAAGTATTATAATTATATCAAACAAAGAATTTTTTTTTATATACAGGTTTATTTTTATTTTTACTATGAGTAGAGCTGTATTGATAGAATCTTGAAATTCATCTGTCAAATCCGACAATCGAACCAATCTTAACGTAAATTTAGTAGTAGGTACTGCTTTAACTCTGTACTTGTAAGCCTTAGTGCTGCACTGCCTATTGATAATTTTGACTTAGCCTTAAGGTTCAGTAAGTATTGCAACGGAGCAGTTTGGCCACGGCAGTCTGTTTCCATCTTCAAACCTGCTCGGTTGTCAACGGACATAAATTAAATTTTAATCCATTTATAATATATAATCCATTTATACTATAATTTAATATATTGTATTTTACCTCTCAAGCGGCAAGTGTCGAAATTTGACCGCTTCGATATTGCGTCAAAATTCAAGAGGTCAAATGTGACCGCACCCACCCACAGCACTTTAACCCATAAACACTAATGATTAGAGACTACTTTTCTATAAAGAAGTTTGGCATTATAGAATCATTATAAAATTTTCTATTCTATAGTGGAATAAAAATTCACTTAGTCTATGCATATTTATATAAATCTACGTTTATTTCGTACGCCATTTTCGTGTGATGTTATTGTGTTGATTTTTGGATTTTTCTAGTGTTTTATTAGTATTTTAGTATATTGTTTTACTATAAAATTGTAATGAAGTTTGTGTGTGAATATAATTTATCTTTTTACGTAAATAATTTCAAGTAATATGTAGAAATAATTGTGATTTTCACTCTGCCGACATCCTCTCTGTATGCATTTTATTTGTTATCAAAATACATAAAATCTTTTTGTAATAAAGTAATACTTGACTTTTGTTTAGACCACAGTATAGAGAATTTTGTATAGATTTTGTAATGCAAATTTTTTTCATAAAAAGTAATCTCTAAATATAAGTTTTGATGGTTAATTGCTGTAGGTGGATGCGGTCGCATGCAATCGCTCGGGAATTGTCGGGCGCATGCGGCTGCATGCGATTTTTATGGGGATTGAAGGGTTAATAATTGTTTTTCAAAAATCAATTTGCCTGTCTTCGTATCGATACTGTCACTAGCTGGAGGTTCGTGACAATAAAAACTGCCGATTGAATTACCAAAATTAACACTTTTATTACCTATCGCCAATTAAAACTTAAAACACTAATAATTAACCACATTGATTCACTTTATTTCGCTCCGAAGATTCGCTTGTCTCGCCAAATTTAATATTGCTCCGATCGTGTATTGCAGCGCCTTTAAATAGACCTTTTTCTCAGGTCAGAATACAACAACATCCAGAATATTCAAGTAAATACGCACGCCAACCGACCAGGCGCCGAAAGTTCGAGTGTGAGGCTTCTAGAAAGCTTAGTTCTTCAATTCGATACTAGATGGCGCTGTTGGTTGAAAGATTATTAATGCCATTTTCTGGAAAGCTCTCCTTGCTCTGTTACCCGACACTAGATGGCGCTAGTGCCAGACGTCAACTTAGGCGCGCAACAGTACATAACCAACCCAAATTCAATTCAACCTAATTTCTCGGTGGTGAAGAAAAACATTGCAAGGAAGCCTGCATATCTAGTTAGTTAGTTATCGTAGCTAGATAAGTTAGTTAAGTTAGTTAAGTTGTAAAGTTAATATCTGAAAAGTATTTCGGAAATAATTTTTAGGTATAGATCTGTGAAGTAGGTCATCCCGCGTTGGAGTCAACTCCTTTTTGTTCTAAAACTTGCTGCGGCCTGTGCCCAGTAGTGCGATGTATCTAGGACTGCTACTTTCTTTTAAATTTAATATAGCTATCTACTACTGATCATAGGCTTCCCACATTGTTTGTCAAATTGATCGGATATTTGCAGTAGTATTCTTTTTTTTTTTTATAGGATAGGGTGACTAACTTCGTGACTAACGTGACTAATTCACGCTTGGCAAGTGAGTTGGAAAACTCAGCTTATTATTTATTTGCACTGTTATCAGAGAGATGTTGCCGCCCATCTCCTGTTTCAGTTTCGCTTTGCTGTCTCATACTCAAAAGAAAACTGCATTGGCGCTGAGTAACATTTAAATTTATTCATTCAACTAAAAATTAATTCAAATATTTATTAATTCATGAAATCAAGAATGTATTAAACTATTAATTTAATAATTTAAAACTGAATTATTAATTTATTGACAACTCCGCAGCGGAATGGCTTAACAGATTTGTAAGGCCGCTGGGGGCGCGTGTTAAAATTCCGCACACACTAAGTATTTTTATGGCCTACAAATAATTATTACGGTTCTAGCTGTTTCTCCTTGTGCAATTTGTGTTTGTTAATTGCCTCCAAGATACACGAGAAAATTCTAGTGTAGAGGAGAACTCAATATATTTTATTACAGCGGAAATTCTGTCATGGTTTGTTAAAAGCTGTTTTTCAGATTTTCTGTTGTTAATAGAAAGATGAAGATTCAAATAATTACCAAGGTTCAGTACTATACTTTAGGAGACTAATAAAAACGACTTAAGATGAGATAGTTTCATTTAAAATAAAAAATTTAATGAAAAGTAATAGGTATAATAATTTGCATCCAAGTGTAAATTTTAAACTACAGTATCCCTTGCAACTTAAGGGGAGCGTACTTTTAATATTGCTCGAGGCTAAACTGATTCATTGTCGTCAAAACGGATATTATTCGCACCTCCCAAAAAATTTAGTTTTTTTTTTTTTTGCGCCCGAAGCAAATATGGGCAACCCTCCGGAAAGCGGGGGAGGGAGGCGGTGAATGCTCATAGCATACCACGCAGCCGGCTGCGTGGTTATGTGGAGACTTTTACCCACTAAACACCGCCTTTTAGGAAATGGCTTAACGATCTGACTAGAGATCTCTAAGCCGTATACGAACGCGACCCTCCTTGGCAGAAAGGAGGGCGCAGACCTTACTTCATAGGAAAAAATTTAGTCTGCTTTTCTACAACACTGAGACTTATGAATTGCTTATAGCAAAAATTCGGTCACATTTTCAGATTTTTCCTGTCAGTTAAATTTAGTAACACCTTTATATATAATGTGTAAATTACAGTGGTTTGATTTTGATGTGTATTGACGATGTGAATAAGTCTCTATGTTTTTTTATAAAAGTGCGGGCAAACGAGTCTGCAGCTTACGTTATGGAAATTGACAAATGATATCCTCCCATGGATGTTGTAAGACGTGACTATGAGTTATGCAAGAAAAAATCTATGGGTTTGTGACTGTTGGCAGTGTAACCATTTAATTTTTGGTCACAGCTTCAACCGGCCATCAGAAGAAGCTATCAAAGTGCGATACGCTGACTGTCACTGCTACTACGATCGCCAACTGCCCAGCGTGAAGGTTAAGTCAAATGTTCCTTACAACAGGAAAATCCACGACTAGCAGTGGATTCTTACAGGATGACACAGAAATAAAATTTGCGTTTAGTATTTTACTCCATTACCGTTAATCTATAAAAAAAACACAACCCTTCTCCATGAATAGCTTTATATGGGTATTTTTTATTATTTATATCAGTTTTTTTTCATTATTATACAGATAACGTAATCATTATCTGAATAATTATATATATCTGTGGCCTATACACATTTACAGCGATCCCCCAATAAGATTCAAAATGCAAATGCGTTGTTACCCCTGAGGGGTAGTACGGAATGCCTCATTTCTATTAAAAATGGTATCTAGAATTCTTCACCCAACATACGTAAAACTACAGCATTAAGCTGCTATTATACGCCGTTTTGTGTGAGCGTGGTCTTCCCCAGTCTTGCCCCTCGTCAAGCCGACTCATTCGTTCTACAACCATATTATGCATATGATGCAGCGTAGCTCAACCACGTACATTCAATTTACAATTTCTTCACGCAAATAATCAATCACACGCCTGTATTTAACAAAAAATTGCTGCCAGATTTTCTGAAGTCACTTCAATTCAATTTATTTATTTATTTATTTATTTAATTCCAAAACTCTTGTGGCTTACAGAAAATCCAACACGCACACAAATGTTAAAACATTAGTTTTATAATTCAATGTTAAAACATTAGTTGCCTACCCACTACAAGTCAATTACCGTGGAATGGAAACAATTACATGACTGTCTATATCGCTGTTGCTTTAAAAAAAATAATAATAATAAATGCCTACGCATACCCGCCTCGCGGGGGCAAGGACGGGTTATGTCGGACTCGCACCGACTAAAACCCCATGCTGTTCCACCTTAGTCGCATATTGGCAGGGCTACGGGAACGCTTTCGCACACATCCGCGGCCCTACTAGCGCCTGCCGCCCCATGGCAGCACCTCCTCGGGAGAGGAAAATTCCTTCCCGTTCTCCTTCCCAGGTAAGGCGCACCAGAACACATGGCGCGCCTTGCTCCACGGCCTCCAATTACGTCTGTGCAACAGACGCCCCCGCATCCGATGCACAAAGGCCATGGGGCCAGGAAAAACGAGCACTTAGAAGTACTAGCCTTCCCGACCTCAGCGGCGGATCTGGTCTATGGCTCCGCCGCCAACCAAGATTCGGCTACGGAGGGTAGGGAGAGCGGCGCCTCGCAATACCGACAATCCTCTCCCCCCGCAGCCCCACCACCACCGCATCAACGGTGCGGCCCCGTTTGAGTCGCGAAGGATAGGGCGAGTGGCGCATCGCCATACCAACACTCCTCTTCCTCTGCGACTCCACCTCGGCTGCAGCGGTAGAGGGTGCGCGAGTCCCCTCTCGCTGCAGTCCACCAGCACACATCCGAAGCGGGCTCCCCAAGCCCACTCGGAGCGGCCACCTCAGGCCGGCCCTTCACCTTGGGCCAGCCACGTGGGTTCCTCTTTGTTCACCGTGGGAGACCAAACCACGGCTACTAAGCCCCCCCGCCACTACAAGGCGGGAACCCGTTCGGGGGAGGGGGGTCATCTGTGCCTGTGGTTACCGTTACAGCCTATCAAAAGTCCACTGCTGAACATTGGCCTCCCTCATAGTATGCTGTGTTAGTTTGTAGCAGTTGCCAGGTTGTCAAATTCTGAATATTTTCTGGGATTTTCCAGGTTGCCAAATCCCAGAAAATATACAAAATTTGACATACACAAATTTCAAAAACTTTATAAAACTAAATTTGTATAAAAAGGGTAATTATAATATAAACGACTGGCTCGTTGGTCTAGTGGTTGTAGTAATGCGACTGCTGATCATGAGGTCTTGGGTTCGAACAAAAAATTAATTAGTGAGTTTTTCCGTCAAGAAATTCTCAGTAGTTGCCCGGAGTCAGCAAGTTGGCGTTGTCTCATCCCTATGGCTCGGAAAGCACGTAAAGCTGTTGGTCCTGCGCCTGATCTCTCTCCCGTCGTGTCGGTTTAACGTCGCATCGGATTATGAGAGTGAGGGAATAGAGAGGGCACCTGTGCTTGCGCATACACTTGAGCACTATAATCCTGTCCTTACCTCCGTTGAGGCAGGCCACCGTGGCCGAAATTCGGTCTGGAGGACATTATTATTATTATTATTATTATATTAAGGAGTTTATAGATGATAATAACCCCTGGGAATGGTGATCGCTACCAAGCTTTTTCTAATTTCTTTTATGTTATCAATTGTAACGTACAAGATTGTAAGCTATTATTTGGAAAAAAAAATAGTCCCGCTGGGTTTCTTGCTGGTTTTTTCCAGGACAGAGGTGTTTTTGCGAACCAGTGATAAATTAAAAAAGTGACTTTCAATAAGTATTTTTTATAATCTGTATTGAATAAAAAAGTTTCTGTTTCTGTTAGGCAGGTGGGTTGGCAACCACATTTTAAACACCAATTTTGTGAATTTCGCATGTATCATAATCCCCATAAGTGTAAGACAGGTTCAAATATCCCAATGCTTGAAAGCATCATGAATGACTATGAATAATTAATTCAAAGATAAGTCTAGTTATAACACTTATTTAAACATGACTGAAACGCTAAATTATAGATCTGTCGTGATAAATATAAAGATCGCAAAAGCTATTAAACGTTTCATCGAGAACTTTAGACAACATCAATGGAATTTCATTAATGAGCCATTCCGCTAGAAGCCACTGCAATGATCAAATTCCGCCTTGTTTCGAAAATACTTTGCCGACTTGTAAACTTTCAACGTTAAAATTTGATGGAATATGTACATACAGATATTGCTACTGTGAAACTGTTTTTTCCTTAACAAATAACCTTCAAATAATCAACTGATAATTTTAACGCTTTTGGTGTCCATTGTTAATAAAATTACATGTTTTATTTCACAAAGATCAGACGTTTTGACTTGTAAAAAATTCAAGCTTTTCCACATCTAAATATACTTAGAACTAATATACTATTATATGGTGCTGTTAATAATTAATGATGATTAAATGGTTTTCTTACCATTTAAGATTTTCGTAAAAAAATGTTAATAATATCAGCTGTTACGCAGACCACTATAAAATATGATATTATTAGCTAACATTAAAGACTCCTTTATCTTATTCTCTACAAGCCTGCAAAACTTCCGCATTATGTCATGAACCTCCCTCATTGTAAGGGGGATATGCTTTAGTCATCATTTAATATAGTCATCATCAGTAAGAATATCATGCATTAGAACCAAACGGTTTTCTTCGTCGTTCATAATGCGTATAGCTAAGGCGTTGAATGATCAACCAGTGTCTGTCTTTCCATCTGGTTATAACGTGGGTGTCTTCATGGTATCGTAAATAGGCTATTGTCAAACTATGTTTACGCTTTACCATCTTGGATGCATCTCCACTTACTATCAGATGGGATAGTAGTCAAACACTGGCTTATAACAGTAAAAAAATCGTATTCGACTTCTCTTACTTTTGACGCTTTCACCAATCTCCCACCAGGGTAATATTATTCGCCTTTCGAAGTGGTATTATATTGTATAATACCTTTCAACAGTTATGACATCTTTCTGTAATTTCCTATACTCGTCTCTTACGACGACAAGGATTCAGTGATGGATTTTCTTCAGCAAGTCAAAAGACTGTCTACTATTTGACTATTTTTTAATTTTTGTCTGCTTATATTTATTTATTCTTATATGCATAAAAGTATTTTTTATGGAATAAGGTACAGACAAACGGGCACACAATAGACTTGATGGTATATAGATACTGTCGCAAAGCATCTACATACATCTAACCTGGATTGTTTGATTTACCGAAATGTAGATGCGTTTTAAGTGATTTGCCTCTTTGTCGAGTTATATATTATCTTGAAACCTTTCTTTCACTTTTATCATAGAATCTATGATGTGTTATCTTGAAATTATTTAAAATATTATCGATATCCGAACATTAACTCTTTCCTATTCCTACATGCCTGATGCATCAGAAGTGCCTTCTCTCACAGTTTGTACGCTTGCTCAACAATTATTTAAAAATATATTATAAAAAAATAGGATATTAAATTGTAATAGCTTAACGTCAAAAATTTAAACTATGTAGTGTTTTTAACTATATATTATTTTAAGTATACATTTAAAATAAAAATAAATGATCATAATAGCACAGTACACAATTCTTTTATCATTATCAATCTGTACGACCATCGTAATTTGAAATGCCTCACTTGATTCTTCAACCACAATTAATTAGCAGTGACTTGGCCTTGATTGCTTAGACACTTAACTTCCCCGTAACGAAAAGTCTGTCGCCATTTAGACTTACTTTTGTTGAAAACAATGTCACTGATAATTCTGGGTATTTTTATACTATCGCGGTCCCATCGTTTCTATAACCGTAAAAACGATTGTCGAACGATCTCTAAGTCGTATCGGTCCGGAAAAATTACTGGTGATAGTCGATTCCATAAGGAAATTGTGCGAGGAAGAAAACTTCTTTTGAATCGCACTGTGGTGAACTGCCAGCGATCCAGATGGTATGGATGGTATTGTTAGTGCTATGGTGAAATTGTGTGTCCTGAAAATTCCTCAGAGCATTTCTCATGGTAAATGTGATAAAATACGCAGAGATGCAACATTTCTTCACCGTTTCAGTGAATCGAACCGATCGGAAAGAGCTCGGTCGCTAATGATTCGAAGGGCTCTGCGTTGTATGCAATCAAATAGAAGGAGATCTCACTGGTTAGCCCCAGCCCAGAAATGGGACCAGTATTCCACGTGCATCCAATCCTGTGCCTTCTAAAGTTGCAGGTGGTGTGCCAGCATGAATCACTGTCCCGCTGTAAATTTTTGTCCCGCTGCAAAACTGTGCCGAGGACGCCAAGCTTTTTAGAGGCCAATTTGTCCTTCTCTTCCAAATGACCACGAAACTGCACGTCACTCGACATGTCAACGTCAAGGATTCCGTTACTAGCTAATGAAACAAGGGGAGTGTCTTGAAACTGAGCAGACACGACAATGGGATCCCTTTTAGCAGTAAACGCGCAACCATGTCTTTTGGGGATTGAACTTTACTCGATTAAGTCGCCCCCATTCTGAAACTTTGTTCAACAAAGTCTCGACTACAGACACAAGTTTATCCCGGTACTTGACGGCGTTTACTAGAGAAATATTGGCACGGCTGGTGTTTAAAGCATTACCAGTGCTGTCGTCTTCATAGCAATGAATGTAACTATATGTCATTGATGAAACAGCGTTGGTGCTTTTTGCGATCCTTCTTCATATAAACTTTAACTATGCCATATCTCACAATTTTCATGGATCGCAATATGCTTAATACATAGGTTATCAAAGTTTAAAGTATTTTACGGTATTTATAAAAGTTGCAACTGTGTAAAACTAGCTAATTATATAGATGATATATTCGTTGACCTCTGTGTTTGTATACTATGTAGTTATGAACTGACGGACCGAATCAAATGAATTTTAACCTTATGGGGGAAATGTAAGATTTTTTTATTAGCTCCTACTGGCAACACAACACATCTCATGTCATTGTGCATTTTTCGTGCAGAGTCGCATCTTCAAGTTAAGAAGTTTAAAATTGATTTTTTAAGTGAATTTTCAGAATTTTATTATAATCAAAATGAGAAAACTTATAAAAACACTCATAAACGTTTGAAGGATTCCAATTTATCTAATTTTTGGTATTTAAATAACGTGTGGTGTAGATTAATAAAAATGAGAAATTATAAATCTATATATGAGACAATAACGAACGTCAGTAAATACATACTTTTTCAATCAATTTAATCTATACATATAAAATGCTTTGTCCTGACAGAATAAGTGCACGCAATTGAGGGAGGGCAGGAGGAGCTCTTCAATCCAGGTAAGACACATCATGTTATTTAGTTAGCGGAAGGTTTCTTTAAATCTTTATTTTGTTTTGGGGCTGATGAACATCAAATGCAAGTGGTGTAAAACTCTCAGCTACAAGGATAAATCTGTGGGAATGTGCTGCGATTCAGGAAAGGTGCAGCTCAAACCTTTTCAAAAGCTTCCAGATCTTCTTATGTGTTGAAAAACGTCCACTCTGAGCAAGATCACTTCATGGCTGACATACAGCATTATAATAGTTGATTTTAAAATGACCTCATTTGCAGCAGGGCCGAGTGTATCATTTGGTTGGAAGTTTGCTTCCGCCAACCCGAAATGAACCACAGTTCTTACAGATATATTTCGTTGGAGAGGGCGATAGAGAAGTACAATTGAGATGCAATAACTTTCTTTATGTAAAATCTGGCTTGGTAAGGTAACTACAACAACTGTTACATACTTATAATGCATAAGAGAGTTAAAGATAGCCCTGGACAAAGTATCTGCAACGCCAAATATATTTAAAGTTGTTGTAAATACTGAAGGAAAGCCTACAAATTGCCACAGTGGACGGTATAATCAACATATGTCAAATGAAAAAGCTTTAGTTTTTGTTTGACAGCAACTTTCTTAGTGGGATATTGTAATTGAGAGCCATGATAACACTGTACTGAATAAGTGAAATCCATCGTTGATACGATGCATTATATACCTACCTACTTTTGTTTTGCTACAGCGAGGACCAAAAAACTGCATAAAAATGGTATGTAGCTGTAAGTTTTTATTCTTACCGTATAATGGTTAGCAAAGGAGAAAATAATCATTTGCTATATTTTCGTTCGCTGTTCAGTCAGTTTTTAGTTGACATGTTTGCAAAAATCGAGACGGAAAGGTTGAGTTATATTAGGAACAATCAGGCCCAGCTTAGAGGGGACAGTTATATACAATTGCAGAATGCGATAGGAAGACAGTAATTTAATGCTGATTAGCTGCACCAAAAGGTGGTGATTCCTTCTTCTTTTACTGGGGAGTCACGCTATATGCATGAGCGGATACAAGACGCCACGACGTATGTGAGCCACTACGGTCGTCCTGATCTCTTTATAACATTTACTTGCAAACCTCGATGGGATGAAATCGCGGAGATGCTTTTGCCTAGGTAAAAACGTTATGATAGACACGACATAATAGCCATTAGCCAGGGTTTTTCACTTCAAAGTTACGAAAATAATGGCACTTCTAACCAAAGTAAAAATTTAGTTAGAACCAAAGTAAAAATATTTGGAGAGGTACGTTGTTTCATCTTCTCTATCGAATGGCAGAAACGGTGTCTGCCACACATACACATATTGTTGTGGATGGTTACACATTTCACCTGACGTAGTGGATGAACTTATATGTGCTGAGATACCGAATCGAAGTGGAGATCCTATTTTATACGACATAATTAAAGACAAAATGATACACGGTCCATGCGGGAACCTTAATAATAATTCTCCCTGCATGAAAGATTATAAATATAGCAAAAAAAAATGTCCCAAACAATTTTTGAGAGATACACAGATAGGTGACGATGATTACCCACGTACGTACGTAAGACGGTCGCCGGCTGACGGTGGCTTTAGACATAAAGGACATTCAGGTAGACAGTAGTTATTATACGGTGGTCCCATATAATAAGGTTCTGTCCTGGACATTTAAGGCACATATTTATGTAGAATTTTTCAATTATGTAAATCAATAAAGTACATTTGTATGTACATTAAGAAGAGCAGTGACCTGGCGGCTTTCGTGCTAGAAAACAAAAAGGACGAAGTCAAAATACATGAGAGTGGGCGTTATTTGTGTAGTTCGGAGGTAGTTTGGAGGATTTTAGGGCTTTCAGTACATAAAAAATTTCCCAGAGCCATACATTTAGCAGTCTACCTTGAAAATGGCCAACGAGTCTATTTTAATAGCTCACCAAAAACAACAACATTAGCATTTTTTATTTATGACAAATAGGTGATTTTGCCAAAATACTTCTATATGCGACAGTGCTTTACTATTTTGTATTGTAAAAAAATAAATTTGTGAGAAAGAAAAGAGAAAACTCTGTAGATGGCTGGCCAGGAATAATGAAATAACACGCTTTAGGTGGAGTGTACACGGTTCACCCGAATAACATTGTGTTACCATCTTCGCTTACTTCTGCACAAGGTTAGGTGTCTATCATTCTTCGATGACTTGAAGAATGTCAACGGTGTCCTCCAACCAACTTTTCAATTAGCTTGTATGAAACTTGGCTTGCGAGAGGACGGCTAGCATTGGGATTCTGCCCCAGAGGAAGCAGCCTTATGAGAATCACTGTTGCAATGCGTGAACTTTTTTCTGTAATTCTATCATTCTGTTAGATTACAGATGCACTAAGTCTTTGGGTAAAATACAGGGATAGCATATCAGAAGATTACAAAAGACATTTATTTTTTTTTAAAAAAAAAAAAAAAAAAAGAAATGTCGTTTGGTCACGTAGAAAGAATGAATGAGGAAAGAGTGACAAAGCAAATTTATATGGCAGATGTGAATGGCCGAGTCGGAAAGGGACGCCCTAGAAAAAAGTTTATCGACCAAATTGGCGATATTTTGAAAATGGGCCACGTTAGAAGTACCCTTAACCGACGAGCATGTATGCGTAGATATATGGATGTAAAGGAGGCGAAAGAGGTATGTCAGGATCGTGCCAAATGGAAGTCCGTAGTCTCTGCCTACCCCTCTGGGTGACAGGCGTGAGTGTTTATGTATGTTTATGTATGTACAAAAGACAAGTGAAAAGACTTTTTAGCTATCACATATTTTTATAGCCTATTTTTATAGCCTAATTTCATCACCTATTTTTATATAGTGCGACTTTTGATCATGAGGTCCTGGGTTCGAATCCCGGGTAAGGCAAAAAATCAATTATTGAGTTTTTCTGTTAAGAAATTCTCAGTAGCTGCCCGGAGTCAGGAAGTTGGCGGTGTCTCACCCCCGTGCCTCGGAAAGCACGTAAAGCCGTTGGTCCTGCGCCTGATCTCTCTCCCGGTCGTGTCGGTTTACCGTCCCATCGGATTACGAGAGTGAGGGAATAGAGAGTGCACCTGTGCTTACGCATACACTTGGGCACTATAATTCTGTCCTGCGCCGATGGCTAGCCTCCCTTAAGGCAGGTCGCCGTGGCCGAAATTCGGTCTGAAGGACATTACTATTATTATTATTATTTTTATGGCATTATATATGAACATCTAGCAGATGAAATCTCCAGTAAATGTCTGGTCATAGGAGAATACACAATAGGAGAAGCTGTATTAGGATTAGGAGGACCAAGCCTACAACAGTACGGGTAACCTCACATAGTTTTAGACAAATAGTTTTATCTGAAAATCAATTATATCAGTGTTAAATTCTAGTTTTGACTATTTATTTCTAGTTTTCCTACAGGCATTAAGTAAAACTAGTTTTAACTAGGGAAAACGCGATCTATCTAAAAACGAGTTTTAACTGTAACATATACACTACTACTTAAATGTCTTTGCGTCTATACTACTTATTTAAGCATCTGTGTTTTAAGTATGTGAGTGTTAAATTCCATTTTAAGTTTCGGTAAATTAATAAGAATGTTTACAATAAAAAATCACATTCTCAATAACGAGCAAAGAAATTACTTGGTGATAGGACTTTGTCCCTAAGAGTCCTTCTACGTGGGTCGACCTTTCATCTATATTTGTCGCCAAATAGCAGTGCTTTACGTGTCCGGTTTCTGCTGCAGCCACTTACCATCAGGTGGACTGTAAGTTCATTTCAGTTTTATAGTCACTTCAGTTTTGTAAAAAAAAATTAATAAAAAGAGCCGTGGTAGTTCAGAAGGTTAGCGCTTGCTGTAAATTTAAGCAAACTGAGTTCGAAACCTGCATGTCTGAAAAAAAATTCGAAGACATGTGAAGGTCACCAACACACATTGGGGCAGCGCGGGGGATTTCTTTACCATAAAATCCTCTCAAGAAATGAGAGGTGGCCTGCGCCCAGCAGTGGGACGTATATATGTTACAACTTTAATAAAAATTAGCCTTAGCAGTCTTAAAATTAATATTACGTTTCTGACTTGGCTAGTATGGGAAGCTATCTCAAATGAAGACATTGTCGGGATCGGGAGGCACGCGCGCCGTTCTCGACTTTATGCCTCCGCTTTGTTCTGAGCTCAAACTTGAAGGTTAAGTTTTACGAAGATTAGTAATTGAAGTTTATTTACTGTAAGAGAATTGATACTCAGAAATTTTATTAATTGTAGATGGAATGAAATACTACGACAGGTTTAGTAGATAATATTGGAATTAAAAATATAAGCTTGTACAAGTAATTAAACTTGCAGTTACTAGATACCAGAGAATTAGTTATTCATTTATGGGGCAATTTATGCGCTTATACAACAAAATCCCAGAAAATATCTAAAGTTTGTCAATAAATAAGTTTAACAGTTTCATTGAAGAAAAAATCTACAAAAAGGGTTATTTTACTATCAAGGAATACATTAATGAATATTACTAATGGCAATAAGGTGGTCACCACCATGTTGGTTCTATTAAAATTCATTTAAAAGTTCGTAATATTTTTTTGTAAAGTGATATATGTTTAAGAAAACATGTGTGCAGTTAACACGCCGTCGAAGTAAAACCTTCAAACTAAAGGAAATATAAATAAAAATATTACACCGCAAATAATTTATTTAATGTAATCATTTTAATCACAAGCGCAGCATAAAATACAAGATAAAAGTTTTGTGACCGGGGAAGGAAAAAGGGAGATCTCCCACCGGGCAAGGTGTTTTGCCCAGGGAGCGGCCAACGCTCCGTGTGATAGTTTGGAGCTATTCTATATATACTGTTTTGATTCGGAACTTTGATAAAGCGATTTAGGCTTCGATGTGTTTCACTTGTGGCGCGACGACAGTGCCGCCACATCACTCCCCTGCCCAGAACGGAGGTCGATAGTGCATTCCGATTAACGGTGCGTCTTAATGCGTCTTAATGCATGCTGTGTGCGTTAGGGCAAGTGTCACCGGTGCGAACGATATATCGGTGGCACAATGGCAAGTGATGCCGGTAAGAACGATGTGCTGGGGCAAGTGTCAGAAGTCTGCCTTGTGAGTCAAGAAGACAATAATGATTTCTTATATTTACGCGAACACTACACATTGAAATAATACTAGTTTTTACCGAATTTATCGCGTATATTTAACTTTTTTAATACCCGACGTTTCAAGAGCTTTACAGCACCCATGGTCACGGGAAGGACTGAAATGTTTAACGTCCAGATGTCATAGTTAACCGCGGTTACCATAGATTAAAATTTAACTTTTGTTCCGATCTACACAGTATGTACTTATGGTATCATGAAGCCTTGCAGTTGTATGCTTGGGTTGGGATTTAATTTTATTTATTATAGGATCCCAAGCAGATGGTAGCACCCAGCCGTCTTCTCTATTGAAATTAGGGTGTTTTTTGATTTCAATAGCCTCGCGAATCATCCTTGGAAGGAATCGGTGTTCTTTAGCGAGGATTTGTGGTCTATCAAATCTGATGTAGTGACGGGGGCGATCCTGTACATGTTCACAGACTGCAGACTTCCCGGAGCGTCGATTCTTCACATCAGCTATATGTTCTTTGACGCGGGTTTTAATTGATCTTTTAGTTTGTCCTATGTAGGAGAGACCACATTCACAATCAAGCTTGTACACTCCTGCATCTTGCAGAGGGACGTTACACTTGACTGATGGTAAAAACTGACCAATCTTCTTCGGCGGCTTGAAGTATGTTTTGATGGAAGCGCGCTTCAAGATGTAGCCAATCTTGTCAGTGACTCCTATAACATATGGCAGTACAGCAGGTACACGCTCGACTGTGGCCGGCTTCACTCGTTCTCTATGACGTAGGCGCGGGACCCGAAGCTTGTTGTCATGCAAAACTTGCTTGACGTGTTGGAGCTCGGCAGCCAGGTGTTTACTGTCACAGATCCCTCGTGCTCTCTGAAACAAAGATTTACCCACGGTAGCTAACTGTGAAGGATGGTGGTGAGAATCACCGTTTAAATATCTATCTGTATGGGTCTTTTTTCTATACACAGTATGGCTCAAGGTGTTATCAGGATTCCGAATTACTAACACATCTAGAAAAGCTAAGGAATTGTTTGCCTCTAACTCCATTGTGAACTGAATTTTAGAATTTATAGAGTTAAGATGGTCTAAAAATGCAGTTACTTTATCTAAAGGTAGAATTGTGAAAGTGTCGTCTACGTACCGCTTGTAGAATCTCGGATTTATGGGAGAAGTAAGCAGGGCATTCTCCTCAAAGTCTTCAATGAATATGTCGGCGACAATTCCACAATAAGTAGCCTTACATCTGGCTACTTATTGTGGAAGGAGGAGTTCTACAAGCAAGTAGATGGTGTGGCGATGGGCTCACCTGTATCTAATATTGTCGCCGACATATTCATGAAAGACTTTGAGGAGAAAGCCATGCTTACTTCTCCCATAAATCCAAGATTCTACAAGCGGTATGTAGACGACACTTTCACAATTCTACCTTTAAATAAAGTAACTGCATTTTTAGACCATCTTAACTCTATAAATTCTAAAATTCAGTTCACAATGGAGTTAGAGGCAAACAATTCCTTAGCTTTTCTAGATGTGTTAGTAATTCGGAATCCTGATAACACCTTGAGCCATACTGTGTATAGAAAAAAGACCCATACAGATAGATATTTAAACGGTGATTCTCACCACCATCCTTCACAGTTAGCTACCGTGGGTAAATCTTTGTTTCAGAGAGCACGAGGGATCTGTGACAGTAAACACCTGGCTGCCGAGCTCCAACACGTCAAGCAAGTTTTGCATGACAACAAGCTTCGGGTCCCGCGCCTACGTCATAGAGAACGAGTGAAGCCGGCCACAGTCGAGCGTGTACCTGCTGTACTGCCATATGTTATAGGAGTCACTGACAAGATTGGCTACATCTTGAAGCGCGCTTCCATCAAAACATACTTCAAGCCGCCGAAGAAGATTGGTCAGTTTTTACCATCAGTCAAGTGTAACGTCCCTCTGCAAGATGCAGGAGTGTACAAGCTTGATTGTGAATGTGGTCTCTCCTACATAGGACAAACTAAAAGATCAATTAAAACCCGCGTCAAAGAACATATAGCTGATGTGAAGAATCGACGCTCCGGGAAGTCTGCAGTCTGTGAACATGTACAGGATCGCCCCCGTCACTACATCAGATTTGATAGACCACAAATCCTCGCTAAAAACACCGATTCCTTCCAAGGATGATTCGCGAGGCTATTGAAATCAAAAAACACCCTAATTTCAATAGAGAAGACGGCTGGGTGCTACCATCTGCTTGGGATCCTATAATAAATAAAATTAAATCCCAACCCAAGCATACAACTGCAAGGCTTCATGATACCATAAGTACATACTGTGTAGATCGGAACAAAAGTTAAATTTTAATCTATGGTAACCGCGGTTAACTATGACATCTGGACGTTAAACATTTCAGTCCTTCCCGTGACCATGGGTGCTGTAAAGCTCTCGAAACGTCGGGCATTAAAAAAGTTAAATATACGCGATAAATTCCGTAAAAACTAGTATTATTTCAATGTGTAGTGTTCGCGTAAATATAAGAAATCATTATGTAAACCAGTACGGACTGGTAATTGCAAATAAAATACGCCGATTAGAAGATCTAAAGACTAAGCGCGCAAGATATCTAAAAGACTTAAATTTCTTGAAGAGATGCCGAGACCATAATCTCATTCCTACGTGTGTCAAAATATCCACCAAAAAGGACATTCGAGGAAGCGCTAAGATCTTAAATCAGGCGAGTAAAAAGTTGTTACGGGCGGTAATCCAACAAAAACGCTCCGATCTATATGACATCAATAAATCCATAGACACATCATCCAGTGAATTAAAGAAAGTTTTAACGACGTTTGATTATAATTTTTGCATGGAAACATTAAATAAACGCGAAATTAGTAAATATAACGAATGCAAAAACAAACATATAGAAAAATATCAAAAATTAACCATCAAATCAAATGTCAAACATCCGAATCAATGCCAGAACCAAAAGCAACCATTGACAAACACAGATCATAGATTAATCGCGTTCTATAATCTGTCAAAACAAACACTGGATGATGCAACAATTAAGGTTTTATCCAAAAGACTCAATTACGCTATAAGTCCGCGCAGATTACCGTACGAAGAAATTATCTGTAGCGTCGAGGACTGTTTATTTAAAAACAATATGCGGAAAGAAGATTTGGAGGCGATACGTCAAGACATTTCGTCTATGTTACGTCGATGTTCAGTGCCTAAACCGAATCTTCCCAGAGACGAATTTATAGCGTTAAAGAACCTACGCAATAAACCAGAACTTACGATTCTCCGCGCAGATAAGGGAAACGCCACGGTAGTCATGGATACGTCAGATTATAATTCTTATATACAAGAACTTTTGTCGGATGTAAGTACTTATAAAAAGGTTAAAAACGAACCAACAAATAGCACACTAAAAACAACTAGTGACCTCATAAAGGAACACTCCGAAAAATTAAATCTGGACGTAAAATGGATAATACCTACGTGCGCCAAATCACCAAAGTTGTATGGGTTACCAAAAACACACAAGCCCAATGCTCCATTACGTCCCATAGTGAGCCAAATCGGTTCACCAACTTACAGATTGGCTCAACACTTAGCGAAAATACTCTCACCGCTCAGGGGACACACAAGAGCCCACATAAAGGATTCCTACCATTTTGTCAGCGAGATTAAAGACCTGCGTCTGGCAGACAATGAAACTATGGTCAGTTTTGATGTGCAGTCATTGTTTACATGCTTACCTGTTGAAGACTGCATCTCAATTGTAACTAGGAGGCTGGAGGAAAACAACATGCCCGTAGAATATGCAGTATTACTCAGACACTGCCTTACATCTGGCTACTTATTGTGGAAGGAGGAGTTCTACAAGCAAGTAGATGGTGTGGCGATGGGCTCACCTGTATCTCCCATTGTCGCCGACATATTCATGGAAGACTTTGAAGAGAAAGCCCTGCTTACTTCTCCCATAAATCCAAGATTCTACAAGCGGTACGTAGACGACACTTTCACAATTCTACCTTTAGATAAAGTAACTGCATTTTTAGACCATCTTAACTCTATAAATTCTAAAATTCAGTTCACAATGGAGTTAGAGGCAAACAATTCCTTAGCTTTTCTAGATGTGTTAGTAATTCGGAATCCTGATAACACCTTGAGCCATACTGTGTATAGAAAAAAGACCCATACAGATAGATATTTAAACGGTGATTCTCACCACCATCCTTCACAGTTAGTTACCGTGGGTAAATCTTTGTTTCAGAGAGCACGAGGGATCTGTGACAGTAAACACCTGGCTGCCGAGCTCCAACACGTCAAGCAAGTTTTGCATGACAACAAGCTTCGGGTCCCGCGCCTACGTCATAGAGAACGAGTGAAGCCGGCCACAGTCGAGCGTGTACCTGCTGTACTGCCATATGTTATAGGAGTCACTGACAAGATTGGCTACATCTTGAAGCGCGCTTCCATCAAAACATACTTCAAGCCGCCGAAGAAGATTGGTCAGTTTTTACCATCAGTCAAGTGTAACGTCCCTCTGCAAGATGCAGGAGTGTACAAGCTTGATTGTGAATGTGGTCTCTCCTACATAGGACAAACTAAAAGATCAATTAAAACCCGCGTCAAAGAACATATAGCTGATGTGAAGAATCGACGCTCCGGGAAGTCTGCAGTCTGTGAACATGTACAGGATCGCCCCCGTCACTACATCAGATTTGATAGACCACAAATCCTCGCTAAAGAACACCGATTCCTTCCAAGGATGATTCGCGAGGCTATTGAAATAAAAAAACACCCTAATTTCAATAGAGAAGACGGCTGGGTGCTACCATCTGCTTGGGATCCTATAATAAATAAAATTAAATCCCAACCCAAGCATACAACTGCAAGGCTTCATGATACCATAAGTACATACTGTGTAGATCGGAACAAAAGTTAAATTTTAATCTATGGTAACCGCGGTTAACTATGACATCTGGACGTTAAACATTTCAGTCCTTCCCGTGACCATGGGTGCTGTAAAGCTCTCGAAACGTCGGGCATTAAAAAAGTTAAATATACGCGATAAATTCCTTAAAAACTAGTATTATTTCAAGAAGACAAGTTGGACTGGCTTACAGGAACTGAAGACTACGGAAGATGATTCTTCAGTAGTGAATGTAAGGGGTTCTTGACGATAGTGACGAAAGGCCTTGGTTGTAGTTTGTAGTTTCCGAAAGTTGTTAGTTGCATGTTCATATCACGTCGGTTAGTAACTACTGTGGCCGGGGAAGGAAAAGGGGAGATATCCCACCAAGCAAAATGTTCTGTCCGGCGAGCGGCCAATGCTTCGAGTGATAGTTCGGAGCTATTCTATATATACTGATTCGGAACTTTGACAGCGCGATTTTGGTTTCGATGTGTTTCGCTTTTGGCGGCACGGCAACGCTGCCATTGTTTCATTTTAAAGCAAATTTCTGTCACAACTTTTATTTATAGACTTCATTTTAGTGTAATAAATCAAAAAATATTTTCTTTCTAGTAAAATTGCTTTGTAATAGCGCTATATACTCCATTCTATAGATGAAGTAATTATATCCTATACCTTTAAACGAACAATTCTTGTATATCTATATATATATATATATATATATATATATATATATATATATATATATATATATATATATATATAATTGGAATCTCGGAAGTTGTTCCAACGATTTTCGTAAAATTTTGTGTCCAGGGAGTTTCGGGGGCAATCGATCTAGCTAGGATTTATTTTTAGAAAATGTCTTTTTGTCCGTGTTTTTCAGGCAATGAAAAACTGCTACAATATGAGAGGTAAATTTTGACATTGTGCTAACGGTCGTAATAGCTCAAGTGGGTATCGAGCGGTCGCGAAATCGTAATGCCTTGGTTCGCTTCCTATCTTTGGTCTGACTTTTTTTCCTTTTTTTAAGTTCCCTACTTTTGTGAGAAAATCTATTATTTCCTTTTTTTAGTATTTTTTAAAAATACGAAAATTTTAATTAAACCAATTGCACTCATGATTTTTTATTCAAATAACCAGTTCAGTTTTTCTATTATGTCAATAAAATCAAAAAATATTATTCATGTTTCATCAGTATGTAATTTGTATCTAAATATAATTTCCAAAACACACGATTTCCAAAAAAAAAAATACCGAGTAAAGCTCGTCATCCAGGTACTAAAAAGTAAATTTGACTCTGAAAGTGAAAAATAAGATAGGTACTATTTCGCATAACACAAATAATTTAATATAAATCGAAATAATACTAGTTTTGCACTGAACATCTCAGTCCCGCCCGTGACCATGAGTGCTGTAAAGCGTTCGAAACGTCAAAGTTAAATATACGCGATAAATTCCGTAAAAAATAGTATTATTTCAATGTGTAGTGTTAGCGTAAATATAAGAAATCATTATTATAAATCGGTAAGATTTGATGGATAATTTTATTCAATATGGATCATAATATTTATTTCATGAATTTGTATTACAAGTATTTTGTAATGATAATATTGACAGTTATAATTTCGCACTAAGATAAGACCTAAATAATATGAAATACTATTTAAAAATTATACTGGCAATGCTATCAACATTACTCAAATTCCCATTAACCACTATTGGCAAGTTTAAAAATAATCGAATGGTGGATTAGAACTCATAATATTTTGAGTCGCTTACTACACTGTATTCTATTTCATTCGTACGTATTCGTATACGTTTGTCTTCTTTTAGTGTCACTTATCACTTCAAAAAGTAAATCAGCTTCTTCTTGCTGGTTCTTCCAAGGACATAAGCATTTTTGAACCAGTGGTAAATAAAAAAATGACTTTCAATTATTGTTAGTGTTGACTTTCAATTAGTATTATGTCGTTGTTAAGTGCGTTGCATAGCAGTTATTGTATTAGATAGGTTCCTTACGCTTGTGTAAAAATTTTAGGACATATTATTTTATTTAGACATTTAGAAATGTCACCCACTTCCTTGTGTGAGTATATAATAAAAAAAAGAGAATTTAGTTTAAAAATTATATTGATTACAATTTAAAAATGTAATGCAATAATGAGTCCTCGGTATTTTTAATTAAATAATAATAACGAATACTTAAAATAAAGATATGGAAATTTATACAGGTCAAACTAATAAAAGCGATTTAAAAATATTTTGGCATCACTGACATTCTAGTTGCTCGTAAAGAATTTATTCATTATGCTGGTGCTTAGAAGTTTAGTCCAATTTATTGCCTTATTTAATGGGGAGCACGCTTCATAATGCTTGTGCAATTCGTCGTAAAACTGGAAATGAGTGTTATTCTTAATTTCATTTATATTTTATAGTTTTGCAAAGCAATATTGTTTTATTCATTAGTTTAGTCCTTAAATATAAATTACCGTAATTCTTTAGGATTAACAGGGATAACCAAACTCAACTAGCAAATTAAGCAAAGTACCTACTTCATTATTCTAAAAGATTACTAAAGAATCTAATTAGAAAAGTATATTATTACACATTTGACGGCTCCGTGGCTTAAAATGAGTTACAGCGCTACGGACCACGGGTTCGAATCCCGCACGGAACAAGTATTTATATGGCTTACAAGTAATTGTACCGGGTCTAAATGTTTGTCCTTGTGAAATTTATGATTTTAAATTGTTTCCACGAATCAGGAGAAAATCCTAGTGTAGAGGGTAACGTTTTATAAAAGAAAACGTTTTATAAAGGGCAAAAAAGAGGAAATTAATAAATATATTAAATGTAAATAGCTATTCATACAAATTTAGTAATCTAGCTATTTAGGTCAAAAATACATTCATAAAAATTAAAAATAAACACATGGTAAGCTTAAGCTTAAGGGTCCTTCTGTTTTAAGTTATTACGTAATTAGCTAACCTTACAAGATTTTATAGTGACCATATCAAAGTTAAAAATCATTTATGTTTTAAATATATAGATTGACGTGGCAATCGCACTAACCGATCTAATTTAATATAATATGTATTACTTGTGAGATACATTGTGTTTTCATGCGATGGCCAAGTCAATCTACGAGTGTATACCTAAAACATAAATGGTTTTTAACTTTGATATGGTCACTATAAAATGTTGTTAGGTTAGCTAATTACGTAATAACTTAAAACAGGAGGACCCTTAAGTAGGGACTGAATGGATAGATCTCACATGGATCTCACAACTTTTTATGGTAGAAGAACTGAGTTGCGAGACTTGGTTTTTTTACAAGTTATTTTTTGGGTAACGCGCATTTTAATGTGGCACTAACACTAAGGCACGGTAATTTTATCTATAATAATATTACCGTGACTAAGGGTCGCGAGTTCAAATTTGCTACCGTTCCGGATCTGATGCGATACACGTGTTTGATCATGTGTAAATAATGTATATATATATATATATATATATATATATATATATATATATATATATATATATATATGTCTATATATATATATATATATATATATATATATATATATATATATATATATATGTCTATATATATATATGTCTTTGGGCCAAAACATGCCCTTACTATCAGGTGGAATATGTACCCTCTTGTTATTTAATTAGTGATTGTTATTGTGTGTAAGTATGTACCTACTTTCTTCTAGAGCGTACTTACAGTCAAGTTTAAGAGAAAAAGGGTCAAGCCCATACAAATTTCCAAACTAACTACATGCGGTCTAACCTGTATATTAACAAATGCAATGTGATTTTGCAATATAAACTTAGAGTCTGCTTATAAAATGTTGTTAGTCTTCGTTATTTGATGTCAAGTTCCATACTTTAAATTTTAGCTCATTTTTTTCAATGGAACTTCTTTACAAGGTAATAATGGAAATATCATTTATCCACTACAGTCTTTAAAAGTCCACCATTGAACATAGGCCCAGTACATTGCCTCATAAGGGATTTTGTCTTATTTGGCACGTTTAGTAGGCCTGTTGGCAACAACAGGGTTTTTTAATTATTTTGACTTGTCACCGGGAAGAGTCTTCTGCACTTCTCCTGTTATGGTTTCCCTCTATTGCCTTTCTGGAGGATATGAGGTAGTAGATATTCTAACATCATCACTAAAAGGTCGAGGATTCTCATCTGTCTTGAAAGCTATCGTAGATTAAACTTGAGACTAAACACAAATTACTTTTTGTAATAAGACGGTTATTGTATTTCGTTTATATTTTAAAGATAATATCTTTTACTCAGAAACATTTGATAGTGTACTTCGTGGTTTATTAAATATTTTGGCAACCGATTAATGTAAAAACACTTTTTATGGACTTCACGAGTGTAACTTTTTATTCCGAGTATCGCTCTACGTATGAAAACTGGAGTCAAGGGATCAAGAGCCTATACGATAGCAAAAAGTTCACAATGAGCCATCAAGTCGCAAGCTCGTTACGACGAAACAAAGCGGCCACCAAGGCACCTATCTGATATTAAGAGTTGTACATGGAACGTATATTACTGGATTATAAACACTATAATATACGAAATTTTTAAAATCAATTTAGTAAGCTCTTAAGAATCTTGGTTGGCGTACCTGATTTTGACATATTTAATAATTCTCTAAATACCGATAAAATTATTTCAATTAAAAATGGTTATATTTGTCATCTTCATTGACGTGTTTTATGTCTTTTTAGTAGGTTATACGATATATTACACGTTTAGATAACAAATAATCAAGCGTATTAAGTCTCGATATGCAAATACAACTAATTGGTGTACATTTACAGCCTATATATGACGTTCCGCTCATAAAAAGTCTCTATATGCAAATACAACTCATTGGTGTACGGTTACAGCCTATATATGACGTCCCAATCATCTCAGAAATGAGAGGGTTTCATGGCAAGGAATAGTCTGCCGCGCTGCCCCAATGCGTGTTGGCGAACTTCACATGTCTTCGAAATATTTTTTCTCATTTCTCAGACATGCAGAGGCCCGACACGTGATCCGAACTCGGAACCTCATAATCAGCAGTCGTGTTACAACCACTAGACCAACAAAGTAGCCAATTGACTGGTTGCATTATAAATTAATGAGTATCAAATCTTCACTCACAAAAATTATATGAGTATATAACTATCGATTAAATGTTAATTACACGATGAATAGGTAATTCACATATTTTAGATCGTTGTTAGTATTGATTAGAGGTATTAACATATTTTTCCCTTCTTGGTCATTACGAATGCCTAGTCCACCTGGCGTCCATTCCGGGCGACTTAATGGTTAACCTTAATGGTCGCCGCGTAGACGCCTTGTAAATATAGTTGTTAGCATTTATTCACATAATGACTTTATTATGGATGGCTATCTTTGAGCAGTTAATGGTTTATGGCTGTATTGCCTCCAGCCGACGTGCGGTCACCTATAATATAATGTTGCCAGCGTTTTTTTTTTTGAGAATAATAGAGACTTTTTTATGGAGAAATGTATGCAAAATTAGTAAGCGTAGTAACAAAGTCGTAATAGTAATAAAATGTTTAAAACCCATAAGATTTTTTTTAAAATTGTAATGTAGATAAATGGTCACGGCAGCCTTTGGACGTTTACACGCGACTTCAATCAAAGATGGCAGATTACAGAGATACAGATTCGTTGTCACCTCTGATCACCAATGTATACCCTGACAGACTGTAATTATACTGAGTCTCTTTACTCTTCCGACGGAAACACAATAGCGAAGGCATTGCTACTAGGTGGGCTTAGTTAATCTACGTAATAACAAAATTTTGATAAAAATAAATGGTAAGTATCTGTTAAATTTAAGGTGTGGAATATTTACGGCGATAAATGTATAAGCTATTTATTGGAGATCACGAGAATTCCCTCTTATTTCACTCGGCCGACTTTTATGACACCTTTAGGAAAGTAAATTATATTACTGTTAAAAGCTTGAGGTTCATGACAATAAAAATTGCCGATAGAATTATCTAAATTAACACTTTAATTTACTTTACACAAATTAAAGTTAAACACACTAATAATTAAACACACTAATTCACTTAATTCCGCTCCGAAGCTTCGCTTGTCTCGCCAAATCAACACACTGCCCCGATCGCATCTTGCAGCGCCTATTTGTATAAATTAGCAATGAAGCATCCGGAATATTCAAGTAAATGCGCGCACAGCGACGAGTGTTCGAGTGTAGATTTTCTAGAAACTTAGTTCTTCGGAGGGCGCTGTCGGTTGAAGGAATTGTGATGTCTCGCTCTCGTTCCTGACACTAGATGGCGCTAGTTGATTTATTCACGCAACACTGCCCCCTCCTAAGACATGCTCGTCCCGAGCATTATCGGTCCCAATATAACGCGCCAAGCGATCCACCTGGGCGATCTTAGGAGTCCCCTTTGCGCCTTTCTGTAACGGCTCCGCAATGTCAAGGGATGTCCTATCCGGTAGTGCACCATCATTGTACAATTTCGATGCTCCTCTACTCCGTGTCTGAGGTCCCCTCACAGCCGCACAACTTGTACATGTACGACACCAATCCTCGACATCGTCACGATAATGGACCCAGTAAAACTGTTCTCGGACCTTCAGTAGAGTTCGTTTAACTCCCAAATGGACTCTTGAACGACCATTATGGCACAGCTGTAGAACATTCGGCACTTTAGCTTTAGGGACAATCATTTGCAAACGACAGCTGTCTCCTCGATCATTGTCCCATTTACGGCACAGGACTCCATCCTGAAGCAGCAAGCTGTCCCATTGGGCCCAATAGCTTTTCGTGGTTGAACTCATCGCTGAGACGTCCCTCCACTTAGGCTTGGTAGCACGGGGGCCTTCATCCATCCCAGAATCGGCTTAATGTCCGGATCTTCCTGCTGTGCTTGTCGTAGGCTGTCCTTCCACCCGTTGCTGAGGTGGTCTGTCCTTAGCATCCTCACGGATACCACTTCCTTACTCTCTTGCCTACTACAATGGTTGCAATCTTCAGTACGAGGTCTTCTTGACAACGCATCTGCGTTGCCGTGAGATTTCCCGCTGCAGTGTCTGATAGTAAAGTCGTATTCCTGCTGCTGCTGGGCGGTGCTGTTAGCCGCATTTCCTTTCTGAGACCGTTCACCTTCCCTTCCTAGGGTGTGCTTAGGGCAGCTGGACCGAAGATGGCCCCTTTCCCCACAGCCATAGCACCTAGGGCTGTATCTTTTATTGTGGTCGCGAACCGTAACTGCTGTAACCTCCCTAGCGTGAGGTGAACGATGATCCTGTCGCCGCCAGGCAGTGCCGTTATCTGCACTACCCTCTCGAGATCGATCAACTCTCCTTTCCACGGTTCGCTTAGGGCAGCTGGATAGAAGATGGCCCTTTTCCCCACAGCCATAGCACCTAGGGCTGTATCCTCTGTTGCGGTCACGAACTGTAGCTGCTGCAACCTCCCTGACGCGATGGGAACGATGATCCTGCCGCACGGCTTCTACCTCCAGTGCATGGACCAAGGCGTCCTTAAGCGTCTCGTGGTGCTTCAGCCTCACAGCAGCTCTGACTTCCAGGTCACGGATGCGATGTTTGCACCAGGTTCAATGAGCGCAGGTACAGACTGGTATGCTTTTCGAACCATCTTCTCCACCTCAAGGGCCCACTGCTGCAGGTTTTCGTTGCTGCGTTGCACGCGATCTTTAAGCTGCGCGCGAAAGACGTGTTTAAGGTGAGCGCCACCATATCTCGCCTCCAAGGCCTCAAGAAGCTGCTCATAGGTCACTTTCTTACCGAGAGATTCCAACACAGTTAAGGCTTGGTCGCGCAGGCCTAAGGTGAGTGCAGTCATGGCTTGGCTTTTATTCCAGCCATTCGCCTCCATGACGGCCTCGAACTGGATTTTGTAGGCCGACCAGGAAGAGGTCCCGTCGAACGGCGGCACTTTGAATCCACGTAGCGAAGGTGCTGTAGCTACTACGGGAGCTGTAGTTCCATCCCCAAGTTTGAGGTCGTTTAGCGTTTTCTTCACGTCAGCCATCACGTTGTCAACCCGATTGTTCACATGGTTGATTTGGGTTTCATGTTCTTCGATTCGGGTTTCAGCTTCCGACAGGCGGTTGTCGTGTTGAGCAACCCTATCCTTCACCTGCCTTATATCTTTCCCAAATGTAGCGCGAAGGTCCTTCATGAGGAGCATCTGCTCTTCCGACCGACGAGCCTGTTCCGCCTGCTGACGGGCCTGTTCCTCTTGTCCACTCTGCACCTGCTCTTTCAACTTACGGACCTGTTCCTCCTGTCGGCGAGCCTGTTCATCCTGTCCGCCCCGCAGCAGCTCTTCCAACCGACGGACCTGTTCCTCCTGTCGGCGAGCCTGCTCCTGTAGCACCACCATCAGAGCACCTAAGTCAGGTGCGGCAGATGTAGGAGCTACCGACGGGCCTGCAGCCGGTGGCTGGTCCTCCGACGTCTGCGGCGTTGCACCATCAAATCTTCGTTGGTCCGTCTTCTGCTGGCGTTGACTTCGGGTACGGACACCCTCCGTTTCCTCCTTAGGTAAAATCGGCATTATTTTATCCCACTTCTGACACCAATTGTTACGAGCTTGAGGTTCGTGACAATAAAAATTGCCGATAGAATTACCTAAATTAACACTTTAATTTACTTTACACAAATTAAAGTTAAAAACATAAATAATTAAACACACTAATTAACTTAATTCCGCTCCGAAGCTTCGCTTGTCTCGCCAAATCAACACACTGCCCCGATCGCATCTTGCAGCGCCTATTTATATAAATTAGCAATGAAGCATCCGGAATATTCAAGTAAATGCGCGCACAGCGACGAGTGTTCGAGTGTAGATTTTCTAGAAACTTAGTTCTTCGGAGGGCGCTGTCGGTTGAAGGAATTGTGATGTCTCGCTCTCGTTCCTGACACTAGATGGCGCTAGTTGACTTATTCACGCAACACTGCCCCCTCCTAAGACATGCTCGTCCCGAGCATTATCGGTCCCATAATAACGCGCCAAGCGATCCACCTGGGCGATCTTAGGAGTCCCCTTTGCGCCTTTCTGTAACGGCTCCGCAATGTCAAGGGATGTCCTATCCCGTGGTGCACCATCATTGTACAATTTCGATGCTCCTCTACTCCGTGTCTGAGGTCCCCTCACAGCCGCACAACTTGTACATGTACGACACCAATCCTCGACATCGTCACGATAATGGACCCAGTAAAACTGTTCTCGGACCTTCAGTAGAGTTCGTTTAACTCCCAAATGGACTCTTGAACGACCATTATGGCACAGCTGTAGAACATTCGGCACTTTAGCTTTAGGGACAATCATTTGCAAACGACAGCTGTCTCCTCGATCATTGTCCCATTTACGGCACAGGACTCCATCCTGAAGCAGCAAGCTGTCCCATTGGGCCCAATAGCTTTTCGTGGTTGAACTCATCGCTGAGACGTCCCTCCACTTAGGCTTGGTAGCACGGGGGCCTTCATCTATCCCAGAATCGGCTTAATGTCCGGATCTTCCTGCTGTGCTTGTCGTAGGCTGTCCTTCCACCCGTTGCTGAGGTGGTCTGTCCTTAGCATCCTCACGGATACCACTTCCTTACTCTCTTGCCTACTACAATGGTTGCAATCTTCAGTACGAGGTCTTCTTGACAACGCATCTGCGTTGCCGTGAGATTTCCCGCTGCAGTGTCTGATAGTAAAGTCGTATTCCTGCTGCTGCTGGGCGGTGCTGTTAGCCGCATTTCCTTTCTGAGACCGTTCACCTTCCCTTCCTAGGGTGTGCTTAGGGCAGCTGGACCGAAGATGGCCCCTTTCCCCACAGCCATAGCACCTAGGGCTGTATCTTTTATTGTGGTCGCGAACCGTAACTGCTGTAACCTCCCTAGCGTGAGGTGAACGATGATCCTGTCGCCGCCAGGCAGTGCCGTTATCTGCACTACCCTCTCGAGATCGATCAACTCTCCTTTCCACGGTTCGCTTAGGGCAGCTGGATAGAAGATGGCCCTTTTCCCCACAGCCATAGCACCTAGGGCTGTATCCTCTGTTGCGGTCACGAACTGTAGCTGCTGCAACCTCCCTGACGCGATGGGAACGATGATCCTGCCGCACGGCTTCTACCTCCAGTGCATGGACCAAGGCGTCCTTAAGCGTCTCGTGGTGCTTCAGCCTCACAGCAGCTCTGACTTCCAGGTCACGGATGCGATGTTTGCACCAGGTTCAATGAGCGCAGGTACAGACTGGTATGCTTTTCGAACCATCTTCTCCACCTCAAGGGCCCACTGCTGCAGGTTTTCGTTGCTGCGTTGCACGCGATCTTTAAGCTGCGCGCGAAAGACGTGTTTAAGGTGAGCGCCACCATATCTCGCCTCCAAGGCCTCAAGAAGCTGCTCATAGGTCACTTTCTTACCGAGAGATTCCAACACAGTTAAGGCTTGGTCGCGCAGGCCTAAGGTGAGTGCAGTCATGGCTTGGCTTTTATTCCAGCCATTCGCCTCCATGACGGCCTCGAACTGGATTTTGTAGGCCGACCAGGAAGAGGTCCCGTCGAACGGCGGCACTTTGAATCCACGTAGCGAAGGTGCTGTAGCTACTACGGGAGCTGTAGTTCCATCCCCAAGTTTGAGGTCGTTTAGCGTTTTCTTCACGTCAGCCATCACGTTGTCAACCCGATTGTTCACATGGTTGATTTGGGTTTCATGTTCTTCGATTCGGGTTTCAGCTTCCGACAGGCGGTTGTCGTGTTGAGCAACCCTATCCTTCACCTGCCTTATATCTTTCCCAAATGTAGCGCGAAGGTCCTTCATGAGGAGCATCTGCTCTTCCGACCGACGAGCCTGTTCCGCCTGCTGACGGGCCTGTTCCTCTTGTCCACTCTGCAGCTGCTCTTTCAACTTACGGACCTGTTCCTCCTGTCGGCGAGCCTGTTCATCCTGTCCGCCCCGCAGCAGCTCTTCCAACCGACGGACCTGTTCCTCCTGTCGGCGAGCCTGCTCCTGTAGCACCACCATCAGAGCACCTAAGTCAGGTGCGGCAGATGTAGGAGCTACCGACGGGCCTGCAGCCGGTGGCTGGTCCTCCGACGTCTGCGGCGTTGCACCATCAAATCTTCGTTGGTCCGTCTTCTGCTGGCGTTGACTTCGGGTACGGACACCCTCCGTTTCCTCCTTAGGTAAAATCGGCATTATTTTATCCCACTTCTGACACCAATTGTTACGAGCTTGAGGTTCGTGACAATAAAAATTGCCGATAGAATTACCTAAATTAACACTTTAATTTACTTTACACAAATTAAAGTTAAAAACATAAATAATTAAACACACTAATTAACTTAATTCCGCTCCGAAGCTTCGCTTGTCTCGCCAAATCAACACACTGCCCCGATCGCATCTTGCAGCGCCTATTTATATAAATTAGCAATGAAGCATCCGGAATATTCAAGTAAATGCGCGCACAGCGACGAGTGTTCGAGTGTAGATTTTCTAGAAACTTAGTTCTTCGGAGGGCGCTGTCGGTTGAAGGAATTGTGATGTCTCGCTCTCGTTCCTGACACTAGATGGCGCTAGTTGACTTATTCACGCAACACTGCCCCCTCCTAAGACATGCTCGTCCCGAGCATTATCGGTCCCATAATAACGCGCCAAGCGATCCACCTGGGCGATCTTAGGAGTCCCCTTTGCGCCTTTCTGTAACGGCTCCGCAATGTCAAGGGATGTCCTATCCCGTGGTGCACCATCATTGTACAATTTCGATGCTCCTCTACTCCGTGTCTGAGGTCCCCTCACAGCCGCACAACTTGTACATGTACGACACCAATCCTCGACATCGTCACGATAATGGACCCAGTAAAACTGTTCTCGGACCTTCAGTAGAGTTCGTTTAACTCCCAAATGGACTCTTGAACGACCATTATGGCACAGCTGTAGAACATTCGGCACTTTAGCTTTAGGGACAATCATTTGCAAACGACAGCTGTCTCCTCGATCATTGTCCCATTTACGGCACAGGACTCCATCCTGAAGCAGCAAGCTGTCCCATTGGGCCCAATAGCTTTTCGTGGTTGAACTCATCGCTGAGACGTCCCTCCACTTAGGCTTGGTAGCACGGGGGCCTTCATCTATCCCAGAATCGGCTTAATGTCCGGATCTTCCTGCTGTGCTTGTCGTAGGCTGTCCTTCCACCCGTTGCTGAGGTGGTCTGTCCTTAGCATCCTCACGGATACCACTTCCTTACTCTCTTGCCTACTACAATGGTTGCAATCTTCAGTACGAGGTCTTCTTGACAACGCATCTGCGTTGCCGTGAGATTTCCCGCTGCAGTGTCTGATAGTAAAGTCGTATTCCTGCTGCTGCTGGGTGGTGCTGTTAGCCGCATTTCCTTTCTGAGACCGTTCACCTTCCCTTCCTAGGGTGTGCTTAGGGCAGCTGGACCGAAGATGGCCCCTTTCCCCACAGCCATAGCACCTAGGGCTGTATCTTTTATTGTGGTCGCGAACCGTAACTGCTGTAACCTCCCTAGCGTGAGGTGAACGATGATCCTGTCGCCGCCAGGCAGTGCCGTTATCTGCACTACCCTCTCGAGATCGATCAACTCTCCTTTCCACGGTTCGCTTAGGGCAGCTGGATAGAAGATGGCCCTTTTCCCCACAGCCATAGCACCTAGGGCTGTATCCTCTGTTGCGGTCACGAAATGTAGCTGCTGCAACCTCCCTGACGCGATGGGAACGATGATCCTGCCGCACGGCTTCTACCTCCAGTGCATGGACCAAGGCGTCCTTAAGCGTCTCGTGGTGCTTCAGCCTCACAGCAGCTCTGACTTCCAGGTCACGGATGCGATGTTTGCACCAGGTTCAATGAGCGCAGGTACAGACTGGTATGCTTTTCGAACCATCTTCTCCACCTCAAGGGCCCACTGCTGCAGGTTTTCGTTGCTGCGTTGCACGCGATCTTTAAGCTGCGCGTGAAAGACGTGTTTAAGGTGAGCGCCACCATATCTCGCCTCCAAGGCCTCAAGAAGCTGCTCATAGGTCACTTTCTTACCGAGAGATTCCAACACAGTTAAGGCTTGGTCGCGCAGGCCTAAGGTGAGTGCAGTCATGGCTTGGCTTTTATTCCAGCCATTCGCCTCCATGACGGCCTCGAACTGGATTTTGTAGGCCGACCAGGAAGAGGTCCCGTCGAACGGCGGCACTTTGAATCCACGTAGCGAAGGTGTTGTAGCTACTACGGGAGCTGTAGTTCCATCCCCAAGTTTGAGGTCGTTTAGCGTTTTCTTCACGTCAGCCATCACGTTGTCAACCCGATTGTTCACATGGTTGATTTGGGTTTCATGTTCTTCGATTCGGGTTTCAGCTTCCGACAGGCGGTTGTCGTGTTGAGCAACCCTATCCTTCACCTGCCTTATATCTTTCCCAAATGTAGCGTGGAGGTCCTTCATGAGGAGCATCTGCTCTTCCGACCGACGAGCCTGTTCCGCCTGCTGACGGGCCTGTTCCTCTTGTCCACTCTGCAGCTGCTCTTTCAACTTACGGACCTGTTCCTCCTGTCGGCGAGCCTGTTCATCCTGTCCGCCCCGCAGCAGCTCTTCCAACCGACGGACCTGTTCCTCCTGTCGGCGAGCCTGCTCCTGTAGCACCACCATCAGAGCACCTAAGTCAGGTGCGGCAGATGTAGGAGCTACCGACGGGCCTGCAGCCGGTGGCTGACCCTCCGACGTCTGCGGCGTTGCACCATCAAATCTTCGTTGGTCCGTCTTCTGCTGGCGTTGACTTCGGGTACGGACACCCTCCGTTTCCTCCTTAGGTAAAATCGGCATTATTTTATCCCACTTCTGGCACCAATTGTTACGAGCTAGAGGTTCGTGACAATAAAAATTGCCGATAGAATTACCTAAATTAACACTTTAATTTACTTTACACAAATTAAAGTTAAAAACACAAATAATTAAACACACTCATTCACTTAATTCCGCTCCGAAGCTTCGCTTGTCTCGCCAAATCAACACACTGCCCCGATCGCATCTTGCAGCGCCTATTTATATAAATTAGCAATGAAGCATCCGGAATATTCAAGTAAATGCGCGCACAGCGACGAGTGTTCGAGTGTAGATTTTCTAGAAACTTAGTTCTTCGGAGGGCGCTGTCGGTTGAAGGAATTGTGATGTCTCGCTCTCGTTCCTGACACTAGATGGCGCTAGTTGACTTATTCACGCAACATTACGTTATTTCGATGGAGATTTATATACGAAGAAACAAACATCTTTCGAGCTGGTCATCGATCATATTCATGATCCCAAGACGGGCCAAAATCAGTTGTTGATTTATTCTGTAAAGAAATATTCGGGAGCAGTCCTGAATCAGAAAGTTCGCGGTGTTTTATCTCCGTGCTTTGGAAAGTACGTAAAGACGTTAGACCTACGCCTAATTTTTTCCTGTTATGTCGGTTTGCGGTCCCATAGAATTTGGAGGGTGAGAGTGTACCTGTGTTTGCGCACATAATTAAGCACTCCGTTGAGACAGGCCACCGAGGCCGAAATTTGGTCTGTAGATTTTTTTTATTTTATTAATTTAACAAAATCATCAGCTCTTTAAAGCCATTTTTACTATCTTACGTGTACATCCATTTAATACAGCCAATAAGAGTTTACAATTTTTCCGTAGAAAACATTTCATTTTAACCGAGAAACCCTCCCACTCGTTTGTGCAGTATAAAGTTCAGTGTAGGGGCAGAGCGCGAGAGCTTCCACTTGATTCGTTTCACGAGTGAAGTCATTCTACGCGTGCGAATATCGTTGTTCTGTCCATTGTGGTGATTCTTCTGGTACAGACAAGGAGGATGGTGTTGCTGAGAGGCTGTGCTGTGTTACGTTGAGTTGGGTAAGGTTGCTGTTGGTTTGCATAATTTGGTGTTATCATGTAGTTGTGTCCTTCACATTGCACTGGTGTGTAATTGTGATGGGGACATACTGCGATATGGTCAAACTGTAATTTCTCTATGCTAAATGTATAGTGCGTTACGCTGTTCTATTATTGATAATGATAAGCAAGCTAGAGAGCAAGTTGAACATCAGTTCTCACATTTTTACCATATTTAATAATTAATGCTATCCTGTTATTTCCCACACAATTGGCTTATCGTGTTGTACTTTTCGACAAGTATATTAAGTTACAATCTTAACGTAAGATAAGATTTTTTTTATTTCATAAATATCTAAAAGAAACCTTAATATGTCAAATGTATTATAAACTATCGAGATACGTAAGTCTCCATAGAAACAGATTGGTAATTGCTTTATACCGGCAGATCGCTACAACGTGTCTGTTATCAACATAATAATGGGTTTACAGCATAAAGTGGAGAGCATGAGATCGGTAATGTACACTTACGCGTTGATAATCACATAATGCTAGTAAATCGAATCGAGTTTTCATATTATGGTATGAGCGTTTTCTGCATATCCTTAATACAAATTGTATTTATTAAATAGGGGTAATAAACGAGCATACAGTCCAGCCAAATATAAGTGGATGCTGTAGCCTTTGAATATGAAACCAATATTATTATAATAATATAAAAAAATATTAACGCGCATAGCCCCTCCAGTTGGTTGAACACTCGAAGTATAACCGTATAAATAGAGGCATTTCTCACTGTTGGGATGTTTTTCCTTAATGGCTTATTTTAGGCCCGTTAGAAGCCGGGTAGCCCTTACTAACCCGGGTAGTTATTTTGACAACTCAACCACCTATGGTGAACATCTATACGTTTGCGTATTGTTAAATACACAATGTACGATTTATTTCAAAACGTTCCCAAAAAGAAATTTAATTAATTAAAAAATACAGTAATGGCTTCATTTTTTACAAGTTTTTATAAGCTACATAGACAAGAACGAATTCGTTGGAATAAAAAAGGTTAGATAATATGATATAACTTACAGCTATGGCTGTCATATTTGTATAGCCACCCTTTAACATTGGGAGCGGCAATTTAACAAATATAAACACGTTAATCCAAGCGTGACAATGTGATAGCGAACGGGCGCGTAGTGATGAGCTGTTTATTCAATAAAACTGCGCACATTTAGAGTAAAACTTTGGGACGTGAAATGCGACTGCTAGCTTACGTTGTGATTTTTATTTTGTAAGAATGTGGACTTATTCAAAAGCGCCTTTGCATGAAGAAATGTATAAACTATTTTAGTGCTTTATGTGTTCTCGGCAAAACTTAGCATCGTGACTTGCGTTTCTGCTAAAGTAACACTTAAGAGAAAAGAAATTAATGAAAACAATGTCAAATAAAACCTACAATGATCTTATTTGTGAAACATCAGAGCTAATAGGAGAAATTACTCAAACAGATGAAGCAGTTTTTGAAGCGGGAGCGGCTGAACGTTCTATAGTGAAGCCTCTTTTATCAGAATTACGGGTAGGATATACTGTGCTGCTTTGCAGATTGGACACAATTTACGATCAAATACTACAGCCACAAAAGCGCTTAATTGTACGACGTCTTCTGGAAGCTTGCCTGGGCCGATTACTTGAGATTAAGCATGATTTAGTGGAACTTTATTTATCTGACTACACTTATGATGACGACGAGGTAATGTTTTTAATAATTACATGGACAATAATAATGCTATTACGTTTAATCGGTATTTACATTGTTTGGATTTATAATAAATATTTTGATTTGAAATTAAAAGTACATTACATTAAAGGCTTTACAAAAATTACAAGTTACACCACAAGAAGCGGAGCCCTGCATACCACAATACTTTTTACGTGAACGGGGAGAAGAATTGGAAAACCGGCGAAAATTTATAATCGATACGTTAACAAAGCTTGGACATGAAACTTCTAAACCTCCGTCTTTAATACTGACAGAACAACAAGCAATACTCATTATTCAAAGCCATGAAAGAGCTCGTCAAGGAAGATTAAGGTATTATAAATAAATCACGTTCTATGTATGAACCTATCATCGTAATTTCAAAAACGGTTTCTTGCCAGGCATTCGTTCAAGTTATATGTCAATGGTGGTAAATGATATGGCTTTTTGAGTAATTAAAGTATAATTAATGAGTAATTACAATATGAAAAAAAAAAACACTAAATTAAGTGATAGAGCCGCCGTTGCATAGTTACTGCTTAATAAAATCCATGCTAAACAAAGGCTTTGACCATGGATTGACTCATATGGGGCAATCTATCATCTCTTACACCACCCACGGGACGAAATGGCATAGTGAACATTCTAATATATATGATGGGCAGAGCCACGCTGTAGCTATATTTTGATAATACTAGCACTAATAGGTTGGCTCAATGGGAAAGTATCACGTTCCCACAGATTACTGCTTGGAATAACAGCATAATGTTGCTTTTTTTTCGTATGTTGTCTAGAAACAGAGATATAGCATTTCATCTTAGTCCTTAGGAGTGACAACGCATCTGCATTTTGATTCTTAAGCGAGGAGAATTGTTTATCTGTCATAGCATTCACTTACTATCACATGAACTTTGGGCTCATTAGTCACCTTCAATCTATAAAAAAACAAAAAAAAAATTCAATGCTATTTACTTTATATACAATGTTTCTGTTTCTATGATTAGTCTTGTAATTAAGATGATAGTTCTAATCTTGGTTTAAAGTCAAAATATTTTTTTCAAAATAGGCTTTAAGAAACTTTTTAAAGTTTTTTTTTAAAGTTGTCGCCGACTTCAAAAATCTTGTAGGAGCTCACCTTACTTTCGCTACTTTTTCCACTTGTCCCATAGCATCAGAATATTTATAGTTAATTTCAGTTAATTATTTACTTGCTTCGAAGGTTATTCTACTTGAAAAGTGCTAAACTTATATATATATATATATATATATATATATATATGTATATATATATATATATATATATATATATATATATATATATATATATATATATATATATATATATATATATATATATATATATATATATATATTACCCAAAACTAATATTTTCTAACGTACCGTTAAATCAGTTCACATGCATAATTTGCACAAGAACAAAAATCAAAACTTAAGACAATTATTTGTCGGCCATACAAATACTTGTTTCATGCGGGTTATAAACCCGCGACCTTCGGCGCCGCAACTCAATGCTAAGTTTTGGAAAATATTAAATAATATATAGAATATATAAAATAAAGACTAAATGTCTCATTCATTTTTTTGTCAATACTTGTTTAAGATAATTTATTTTAATTATTTTCTGATTAATTTATTTAATTTTAAAACAAAACATTAAATTACAAAAAGTAGTTTATAACGTAAGGTTGTAATTAGAATCTATTTTAATTAATAATTCTCATGAATAAATACTATGTCAATATGAACGGAACTTGACGGATAGTGTCAGGATTTGCGGTGATTAGGCACCGAGTATTTAAGTCCGTAAGTATAAATAAATTGTTATAAGACGGATTGGGAAGGAATTGGTTGTATACATGGATGAAAATATTAGAAAGTAAAGTTACAGCCTACGACGTACTCCTGGGCACAGGCCTCCTCACATTTCTGTGAAGGTGGAGGGCTCACATGTCTTGGAAATATTTTTTATGATAAAAATATTTATTCCAAACTTATTACTCTTTTTAATACATTTTAGAGGCCAGTTTATGAGGGAAATACGCTTGTTAAAAGAGAAAGGTAGGGACCAAAAAGGTGAAATGTCTGCTACAGCAGCTACTGCTATACAACGGGTTTGGCGAGGTTTTATAACGAGAAGAATGACTAAAAGAAGAAAGCGTGAGGAGCAGCTGCTCATTGGAATGGAATTACCCCCATATACTGAATCTCAAGCTATAAAGAAGGCAGAGAAAGTAAGAAAAAATAGTTACTTTAATAAAATTAATTTGATGGATTTTTTCACGTTTATAAGATTTATTAGTAATATTCATGTAAATATTCCAAATTATTAATTACATACATACATACATACATAAACACTCACGCCTGTCACCCAGAGGGGTAGGCAGAGACTACGGACTTCCATTTGGCACGATCCTGACATACCTCTTTCGCCTCCTTTACATCCATATATCTACGCATACATGCTCGTCGGTTAAGGGTACTTCTAACGTGGCCCATTTTCAAAATATCGCCAATTTGGTCGATAAACTTTTTTCTAGGGCGTCCCTTTCCGACTCGGCCATTCTCATCTGCCATATAAATTTGCTTTGTCACTCTTTCCTCATTCATTCTTTCTACGTGACCAAACCACCGAAGCATTCCTTTCTTAATCCTGGTCACAACATCATCTTGCATACCACATTTATCTCTTATCACGCAATTTCTCACCCTGTCATTCAGATTAAACCCTAGCATATTCCTTAAAGACCGCATTTCTACAGCATTTATTCTACTTTCGTGCTTCTTCTGCCACACCCAGCTTTCACTACCATACATTAAAGTAGGGACTAACACAGCATTATGAATTACCATACGTGCCTGTTTTGACACATTCTGGTTCTTCATAATAGAGTGTAGTGCCCCATTCACTCTATTCCCTGCATTTACTCGTCGTTCTATTTCCCTATCATATCTACCATCCCTGCTAAATACACATCCCAAATACACAAACTCATCCACTTGCTCAATTAATTCTCCTTCTATTCTTATTTCACATACCGTTTTGCTTTCTTCTCTTTCAAAAACCATCACTTTCGTCTTACTTGCGTTCACTTTCATTCCCCTTTCTTTCAATTCCCAGTTCATTAATGTAACCATCATTTGCAACTCTGCCGCCGATGACGCAAGTATGACTTGATCATCGGCATACAAAAGGCATTTGACGGTTAACTCGCCCATTCTTAACCCACATTCCTCATCTTTCAAAGTTTGCAAACACCGGTCCATAAATAGGTTGAACAGCCAAGGGGAAGCTACACAGCCCTGTCTGACACCTTTTTGGATGCCAAACCAGTCCGAGTAGACCCCATTGATCCTGATACAAGCACTAGAGTCCCTATAAAGAGACCTTAATGCCTGTATCAAACCAGCGCTCAACCCATATGAGTTCAGTGTTTGCCATAACACATTCCTGTCCACTCTGTCATAAGCCCTTTCCAAGTCCATGAACGCACAAAAAACTTTCTGGTTTTTGGCCAAAAACTTCTCCGCAATCATGCGCATGGAAAAGACTTGATCTGTACACCCCATTCCCTTTCTAAAACCCGCTTGCACATCCCAAATTTTTCCATCAGTTTCTTTCATAACTCTTTCAATTAACACCTTAGCATACAGTTTACCCACAATACTAAGCAAGCTGATACCGCGGTAGTTTTTGCAGTCCTGCTGTGACCCTTTTCCTTTATATATTGGTACTATAACTGCTTTACACCAGTCATCCGGTACCCGTTTTAATTCCCAACATAAATTAAACAAGGTGTACAGCAGGCCTGCCACCACTTCCTCTCCAGCCCTTAGCATCTCGAGTGATACTCTATCATATCCAGCTGCCTTACCTGCTTTCATGCTTTTCATTGCTTTCATTATTTCATCTACACTTATCTCCATACCCCTTTCCACTTCTTTCGGAATTTCGAGTTCATTTAATTCATACGACTCTTCACTCATAAACACGCTTTCAAAGTATTCCTTCCATCTGTTTAAATTCGAAACTTCATCATTCAGAATACATCCATTCTCGTCTCTATGGTTAGTTTTACTAGCAACCAAAGCTGGTAATTCTTCTGGTATGAATGATGAGATTGAAAGAAAAAAGGCAGAATTTAGACGTCTAAATAAGAGAGTAAAAGAAGTTGTTGAAAGGAAAAAGAAAGAAAGAACGGATAAGAATGATAGAAGGATATCTGATAATTTCCAGGCTAACATAAAAATGTTCTGGAAACTCGTAAGAACTGCCAGGGGAAATACAAAACAGCCTATAATAAATGCTTATTAATTACAGTTTTGTTATTATAGTTCTTGACGTATAAAATTTACCAAATTAAAAATTCAAATAATATATAGTACGAGTATGTGATTTTTAGCTATCTAAAATCCTCTAGGTGGCACTGTTTTTATAAGATAAGGGTCACAAATAAGCACTCAGACTACTTGATTGAATATGCTTTAGATGGACTACAGACATCTACATTTATCCTCGATTAAAAATCTAAATGCAGATGCGTTGTCACCCTTGATGACTAAGATGCAATGCCTCGTTTTGAGTAAAAATGGGTTTCCGTTTCCCTACACTCACCATATGAAATACGGCAGCAATAAGCTGCTATTTTATGCTGGTATTCTGTGAGAGTGTGATCCTACCCCAGTCGAGTTAACCCATTTGAGCTACAACTTTAATATAGCTGCAGCATGCGGCTCTATTACGTTAGAAATTAGTCGAGTTTTAACAATTTCTATATTTATGATTCAAAATAACTCATATTCAAAATATTATTTGATTGATTGCCAAAAAAGAAAACTATTTATTATATTTAGTCTCCTACACCTGACAGTAACTACCTATAGATTGAAATAATACTAGTTTTTACGGAATTTATCGCGTATATTTAACTTTTTAAGTACCCGACGTTTCGAGTGCTTTACAGCACCCATGGTCACGGGAGGGACAGAGATTTTAAACGTCCAGATGACATAATACTACGTATAGGGTAAAAAAACATGCTGATCAACCAGCTAGTAAATATATTTCGTTTAATTAGATAAAAGAAAGTCGTCGAATTTTACAAAATAAACTTGAGATTGAATATCGCGACGCACTTGTTACTATAGAAGAACGAATGCGCACTCAACATAATTCAAAAATTAGTGAAAGAATTGGAGATGAATTAAGAAGGTGGATTTCGGAGTACTACGAAAGAACAAATAGACTCCCGGATTTCCCTTCAGAAGAAGCTGGTGGAAGTAGAACTATGTTTAGTAGACAAGGTAATTTAAGCAATTATATTGTAGTTTTAACTTAGGTTTAGATTCAATTCAATATTCTTTCTCTTTGTTCCTTAGTATGCCAAAATTTATTTAATTAAATAATATATAAAATTAAATGTGAAGGCACAGGCGTAGAAAGCGAGCTTAGCAAATCTTCCCCTGTATCATCTAAAGAATCAAAGAAAAGCAAAGAAAGTAAAGATAAAAAGAGCAGCAAAACTGAAGATAATAAAATTAAGGATGAAGTGGACGATTTCCAAAATTATAAATGTACAAGTTCAGCATTTTTACAAGACATCGTCAATGCCAACGAAGAGTACGTCATTACTATTATTCCTTATAAAAAATTCTGTGTTATTATTAATATATTTTGACGATCATTTTTTTTTTTATAAAACTGTAGACATAAACAACCACACAGTCTACCTAATGTGAAGTGGTTACTATACCCCATAGACATCGTCCTCGATTACGAATTAAAATGCAGATGCGTTGTTACCGGTGAGGACTAAGATGAAATGCCTTCTTTTCAGTAAGAAGGGTCTCCGGTTCTCTACACTCAGCATTAACTTATTGTAACAATTAATTTACAAAATAAGTACCAAACGTATATGATATACTTGTAGCTTTACTTATTAATAAATACAGATCTTTGAATAATAAATAGTTACTTAACTCAACTTAATTTTATTAAACTTTTTGAATGCTTTCTTTTATGTTTGTTCTGTTCGAAAGATTTCACTAATTTATATACAAAATAGTATTATGATAGCAAATGATTGCATGAATAATTAAGCTTATCGTTTTAGGTTCGAAGATACATGGAAATATAAAGACGATGATTATGAAAACCATGAAAGGTATTATAAGGATATAATTGAAAACGAAAAAATGGTAAAGATAGAACAAGAGATAAGAAATAATGTTGATGAAGTGATGAGAAGTGAACTTGAGTTATTACAAGCAGCTTTTGATCGCGATAGATCACATAAGGGAAAGAAAGCGAAAAAACCTCAGAAGAAGGTTGTATAAAATATTTATTTAATTTTATTACAATTTAATGTCCTCTTACTAAATTAATTAGTAGAATCAGACGTAACTTAATGATAATTCAATAACTTAACTATGTGAAAATATTTTTTTTAAGATTCGTAAACGCGTGACGAAAAATAAAATCGATTTAAGTATATCATTATCTAGTTTATAGAGAAAATTTTTATATTTATTAGGTAAGACGTGGAGGAAAGAAAAATAAGAAGAAAAAAGAAAAAGACTTAACTCCCGATAGGACAACTGAGTCACTATTTGAAGAACTAGTAGCTAATGGTATAATACGTCCATATCCAATAGTTAAGATAGACGCCTATATAGGCGAAAAGAATTTTTTGGGATCAGAGTTGAGAAGCCAAGGTCGAGAGCCTACACCTTGTTTGGGTGATATACGTCAGCTTATAAAGGAGTATTGTATACTACCACTTGGATCAGAACATGTCAGAACCAATGCGCCTCAGATAAGATCTGTACTTATATCAGGTACGGATTTTATCGTGTTTAGTTTAAACTTTTTTTTAATATCTGACGTTTCGTATACATTTAAATTTTTCTTACTTTAGTTTGATGCACGCTAGGATTTGGTACGATTAGTGTTTCAGATTTCTATTTCATTCAATTTCCACTTTTACAAAAAAATAGATTAGATTAGAGACATAGATTTATGTATGCATTTATCATCATTACTGCCTATCACCAAGTCCACTGCTAATCATAGACCTTCCCCAAGGAATGCCACACAGCACGTTCCCAAGTGAACTGCATTCATCGACTTCCTTCATACCGTACTAGGATATTACATCATCTAGTGGGCGGCCCTCTTACACTTCTTTTTCGGTACAAGGCTGGCACTTAAAAACCTTTCTCGCCCAACGGTTGAGTGATGTAATATGGGGTGATTTTTAATTTCTTATATGACGCAAATATTGCTTTCGTTACCGTTACAGCCTATTAAATTCTACTAGTGATCATAGACTCAAATATTACTTAAACCTTTATATTTTCAGGACCATCTGGTAGTGGTAAAAAAATGCTTATACATGCGATTTGTAGTGAAGTTGGGGCAATGCTTTTTGATTTAACACCAGCAAATATTGTCGGAAAGTACCCTGGCAAATCGGGTCTTATAATGTTAATACATTTAGTAATGAAGGTATCGAGACTTCTTCAACCGAGCGTTATTTGGATGGATGACGCTGAAAAACCATTCGTGAAAAAAATACCTAAAACCGATAAAACAGATCCAAAGAGGTTAAAAAAAGATTTAGTGAAAATTATTAAAGGTAATATGGCAATTTACCGTAATTAATTTGTAGATGCAAGAAAAAAATTGATGTAAGAAAAAAATTGTCTATTTTAGTTAGAAATTGTGGCTGGAATTTTTTAAGAAATTATCAAATTTTCAAATCAACTAAAACGGTACGACAAAAATTTGATATTATTTTACGTCATATTATATTATTGTTTTTTTTTAGGAATATGTCCAGAAGATCGAGTTTTATTTATAGGAACGTCGCGAATTCCTTGGGAAGCTGAACAGAAACTGCTTTTCCAATGTTATTCTAAAGTTATTCAAATTCCAAGAGCCGATTACGGAAGTATTTCACTTATGTGGAGAACAAAACTTCACAAAGCTGGTGCTCTATCCCAAAGGGTGGATGTTTCTTGCTTATCAAGGGTTTCGGATTCGTACACAATAGGTATATTCAAATAAATTTATTTACAGTCCTTACGTTATTTTTGTTATGCTTATATTTAACTATTATATTTATTTTTAACGCATGTTACATTTAATTAGTTCAAGTAAGTTTCGCGTAATAATGAAGTCAGAAAATTTGTTATCCCATTTTGCCCCGTGGTTTTGGTTCATATTATATTATATTATTGAAAATGAAAATATTGGTGCATTTTAACCATCTCATATAATATTCTGTCGGACGTTATAAGTACATATCTACTTACTACACATCTTGAACGCGCCAAATCATCTCACATTGGGTAATCACATGTCCAACTGTGGAAAGTTACCGTTTTTTTACGTTCTTTTACGTCAGAATCAGAAGTCATGCTAATAATCAGTAGACCAAATAGGGCAGTAAAAACTAGTAGCGAAGGCTATACCGTCATCTATCGGAAGACATAAGGTCTATCTGGCGTATTCCATAGGTGCCTCTTACGAAACCCACGGGATGAAATAAGGTGACGGATACAAGCTACACATAAATATTATTTATGTTTGTATAATGTATTCACGATACAGTAGAAAATGTATAAAGCTTTTTAAGAAAAAATATTTTGACAAATTTGTCTCTACCTTTTTGTAACAAAATAACAAATGTATTAACAGTTTACTAAACCATTCCCTTTATTAGGTATAACAAAATCTGATAATGGAAAATAATACAAAGGTTTACTGATGTGTAATTATTCAACAAGAATATTTTTAGAATATTAAGTTTGAATCTACATAAAACTGTTTATATTGTGTCTGGGCACTGTAAACAAAATGTACTCTGCAAGAAATAACCAATAACTGGAAAACGGTCTTTACCACGGAGCAAATATAATTTATATTTGCTCCGTGTTTATATTTGCTCCGTGGTCCTTACAAAGCGAAGAAGATAAGAGATTAAATTTAAGTAAATGAGTTTTGTTTTCTAAAATATTTTGTGCACACTATGTATATTTTAGAGATTAGAATTCGTGATATTATAGAGCATAGTTAAGAATTGATTTCTTGCTTCAAATAATTTTTCTCTGAGTACAAAAATGAGAGCTGTGGTAGCTCAGAGGCTAAGCGCTCATTTTAAATTCCACATTACGCGGGCAATGCAACACGGGTGCGATCCACCATAGCATCATTAAAATTATTATTAAAAATTATAAAAGCTGATTAAAATGTGCTCGGTTTGGAAGGAGTTTATTGTGCATTTGAATTGCGCGAGGGAAGTCTCACAGGAATGACAGCAGGCTTGTGCTCAGTGGACGCTAATTCTTCTACCGTAACGAGATGACAATCATTATAATTAAAGCCTATCAATTATCTGCTGAAAATACATTGAATTGCTTCATAGGACGGATGCTGTAGCTGCCAATCTTGGCAGAGGGTTTAACAATCGCCATTTTTTCTGTTTCTTTACCCTTCATCGATTCTGACGACACTCATGGGATTAGTGAATTCTTTTACACCGTCACTATATGGCAAGGAATAACAATAAACTTTTAACGTAAAGTTCAAGTAACGTTAACAGATATTTCATTACATGATGCCTTCACACAGGTTCTTTACTATCAGTATTGGACGATGTTCTTACCACTAAGAGACGCCTGCAGCTGAAAGTTCGTGCTCTCACGGCTCAAGAAATTGCCGTTCAGCTTAGTTTCCGAGATCCAGTATATGCGGAACATGTAAGTACTAATGTACTAATGCTGGGTACCGACATCTGTCTTTATTATCTATGTTCGTTAAAGATTTTGAAACAGATGTGCCCCAAACCGGCTTCATTAGAAAAGTAATAATGCTAAGATGGTTTTAGACTACTAAAACAACGCATTAGGAACTATATGAAAAAACAAATATTAATAAAATGTCCTTCTTTTTTTCAAGAGAAAATTCAAGTAAATAAAGTGTATTTCTTTTTTAAGTGTAGTAGCACACGCCGGGTTGACTAAGGCTGTTTAAAATAAAGGTAAACGAGCACGCGTTCTACCTGAGATTATAAATAGTGGCCTATAGACATATCCATATATCCTTGATTAAGGACCAAAACGTAGATCTGTTTTCACCACTGATGACTAAACTAGGCCTTTTTATGAGGGGACGCAATAAAAAAATATTTTTATTTTAAAATAATTTTTAAAATAAAAATAAATGGCTTGTTGTCTACAATTACTTTACGAAATACGATACGATACAAAAACGAAGGAATATCCTATGTGCTGCTCCAGTCCAAAGTAATTTACTTTAAATGTCCTCAAAATATAATGTTATATATGGTATATATTTCTCACAGATGGATTTTCAACACGGTCGTAATGATTTATTTATCACCCAACAGGTGATATATAAGCGCCTAATGAACAATTTAAGTAGTGTGGACAGCGGTGGAAACATATACAATTTATGGCAACCACCAAGTCCTTGAACTTCATAAACGTTCTCTTTCTTCTTCCTAGATATTTTAATACACTGCTGTACAAAAACTTGTCCAAGTAGGTACCGACTGGTATGTACTGCTAGCCGATTTCCAAGGCTATTAACTCCGCAAGATATATTATATTGCCATAAGTGTTTGCAAGCCTTTGAGCAAGTTTTTACAGCACTTACTCGATTAACATGTTTTATATGATATATTTTCAGATTGTTTGAACATCCGGATGAGGTTTTTACATAAATATGTACATTTATACGTTCATACATACGACATACATATGTACAAACACACTGAACCAGTTAGAAGCATATTGAAAATGTAAAAGAAGATATTTAAATGTTTCTCACACCAGTTCGCAGCAGCAGTCGATAATGATTCAGGGTCGTGCTTTTTGTCATTCCTTGAGGGATGCCTATGTCCATAAGTGGACTTGCGATGACTTGTGATGATAGTAATTATGACATAGCAGATGTCTGTGTTGTGGCGGCGTAAGAATACCTACTACTAAGTGATATCAGAGGGAAGCTGAAACAGGAGATCGGCAACAGCATCTTCCTGATAGCAACTGAAAACATAACAAAACTGTGGTTGTCAACCGCCTGCTAAGTGTGGCAAATATTGCAAAATTCACTCTATGAGGCTGGAATGAAGTAATGATTCTAAAAGAGAAACAAATTATGGATTTCTTTTTTCTTATTTTTGTTATAGGATGCTGCTGCTGAAACGTGGTGGTCCAAAACACCTTTAGAAAGACGTCGCCAAAAAGTACTTCAACGGCTTGAGGAGCTACAACAGGAGAATGAAGAAAAAGCTGCTGCTCTTAAATAAGAGTTTATTATTAGATGTTGGTGGCTGACGGTAATTCATCATCGCAATGATCTTATATAATTATCTCGCTTACGTCAGACAGTAAAATAAATGAACGGCAGTATGTATAACAGTAGTAGAGTTTTATTAGTTAATAAACAGGAAGGAATAGTTACAGGTGGTATATTTATAATAGCACACATATTATGAGAGATTTAGCAGTATTTTAATATAAGATAATATCGAGTTGTATTGAATATTTTGATAAATATATTCTTTAAATTTCTGATTAATTTTATTTATAATATCATTTTTTTTGTATTATCAAGATTTGAAAGAACATTGTTATAATGGCTTTTCGTTATATTGCAGTATTCAACTGCACTTTTTATAGCAAATGACTAACATATTAACCTTTTGACACCTGCAGTCAACTTGCTACAAACGGAAAAGGTGCTTTGTCACTCTTAAGGACTAAGACAAATTGCTTTATAGGCTATAATTATTACGCAGTTAATAATTACGTTATGATGTACATTGTCACGGCATCTTCAAAAAGGGAAATTTATTAAATGAAACTGTAAAGTATATTTTATATGTCACAGCTGTATTAATTTACGGATAATCGTAGTTTATGCAGTTAGCTACTGGATTGTAATAATTTATTCGAGTGTTCTAAATGTACTCGTGAAAATCCAAAATTGAGTACTTCGTAGTGTTTAAGCAACATCACTACCGTATCAAGCCACAATGTATACGACAATTTTAAAAGTAAAAAAAAAATGAATTTGCCATTGAAAACAGAATTAATATTCCCCTCTTGTCCAAAATTCTCGTGAGAAAATTCACAGCTGCAGTCTGTGTTGACATCATCTTAAAGTAGATTCTTATTTTTTGATTCGAAATTTAACTGCGAAAAAGCAATGCCATTTCCACTGCTAACACTTTTCTTCCTCCAAGAAATTACATCAATGGGTGGCTCCGTAACTCAGTGTCTAAGCATCTGGCTGCGGTGCTGCGGAACGCGCATCCAATTATCACAGTATATTTAGTTTAGTATCTCCGCATCTAAATATTTGTCCTGTCCAATATATGTATGTAAAACGTTTACGTATTACAAATAAAAGATGAAGGTTTCCTAAGATGTGTAGAAAAATTTAGTCTTTTCCCTTTAGTATATTTTCCCTACGGCTGTTTTCTTACGTTATATGTAAAGATTAATTTAAACAAAAATTTTACTAACCGTATTGCGTACATTTTTGTCTTGAAATAGGCATTGGTTTGACGCAGATAAAATCTAGAAAATCTCATCACAACTGACAAAGAACAAAAATTTATGCTAGTTTCGCTCGACCGAAAATGGGGAAAAGCAATTCAGAAATGTTGTGTCTGATGTTTGTTTGGCCACTAACGTAAAAATCTAGGGAACTATGGCAGAAAAACAGTATGGTCTTCATTAAAACAGGAGATATGACTGGCTTCTTTATTTCAAAAGAAACGGCGGCAAATATCAAGTAAAAATTGAATTCGCGTCCTGCTGGACCGCAGATATATACTTAGAATCTGAGTCACAGAGACGCCCAACGAAATATTTAAAAAGTGTTCGCCTGCTTCATAGCACATTGGCTTTGAATTGAATTGCAGTGCTGAGGGCCACGGGTATGAACTCCGCACGGAACAAGTAGGGGTCTGGGTGCTTGTAATGTTTGTAAACTGCCTCCACGATACACAAAAACTGTATCGTGGAATAATATTAAATTATACACTTTTTTTCAATTTATAATCAATTAGTGATCCGTCATGGCGTCTCTCTCTCGGAGTCTCGTTAAAAGTGCCACCTACCGAATAGATGCCCAATTGTGAATCTTAGCCACCCAATCGATCACACACAAAAAATCATCATCATCGTCATCAAATCAGTCCAACCATTTAGGAGTAGTTCAGTGACAAACACTCTTCCAGAGTATTTTATTATATATATTGTATATGAAATTGCATAAATCGCACAAGGACACAGCACAATTACTTGTAGACTTATTCCTTGCGGGATTCGAACCCGCGGCCCTCCGTACTGTACCACCCATAGCTTATCGCAAGAAATTAAAATTCCATGTGTCGAACGTTAACACATTTTTTCTATAACTAACAGAAGGTTCCACTCGGAGAGGGAGAAGAAACCGCGAAAGAATCTCTTATATAAATACTGTTAACCTACGAATATAAGCTTAACCTACGATGACAGCATTAAACGTGTTGTCGTTGCATTATAGATTTAATCTAAAACTGTATTTGCTAGTAAACAATACTCAAATCACTCCGGTTTTATATATAACAAATTAAACAAAGAACTGAAGATCTATAGCAAAACAAATAAAAAAGTAAGAAATTGATTACTAATTTTTTAATTCCCTTTAATTATGAGGAAACAGAGACATTATTACAATACACATACTGACAGACACATACATAAACACATACTTAGAACATACTCACACACTACTCATACAATATGCACAAATTTATATCCCACACCACTACAACAACTACTACTACTATAACTACTAAATACACATACACTTTATATGTATAAAATACTACCCTAGCATATTATTGATGTATTAATGCTATGAGACTGATGGTATAATACTGAAGTCATGTTTTATTATTTAATTATTTATTTTACTATATGTTGTTTCGTTAATAATAGTGCAATTATTAGATATGGATAGCGAAATCACCTGATACAGCCATTATTTTGCTTACTAGGTAACTTCGAACACTGACCGTAATGTAACCTTGAAGCGTGACCGTGAATGTAACATTAATGTTTGACGAAATAAATAATTTGTTATTATTATCATTATAATATTATATTATTATTTAATTGACTTAAACTACATTGACGATGTTCTCATTTTATTTATATTGAAGTCGGTTGTACAAATTTATTAATTTCACCACTTGTTAAATTTTGTTTTCGAAGAAGTTAACTTGGTATGGTCTTGTTGTATGACAACAACAGCACCACTACGGTAGTATATTTCGTTTTACATTAATCCGGGCGACAGTAGCCTAATGGCAGGACGCGGACCGCGAACTCCAAAAGGTCGTGGGTTCGAATCCGACATTCGGCTACTGGCGTGAACCACTCGTAACACAAGCAATTTAAGCTTATCACGAGTGGTTAAGGGGAATATTAGTAATGTTTATAGCATTGTTAATATTCTTTAAAAAAAATCCCGAATTCCTACCTAAAACAAATTTCTGAAAGCACATTTACTCCTTGATAAATTTTGTAATCAAAGTGTTATATTTATTATGGAACTAATTACGAGTACTTAACTATGCACACTAAATTCCATAACAAATGAGCAGAAATAGATTTGTGTTCTCAATATCTCATCAACTCTTATCGTTTTAATCATTCATGTCACCTGGTACAGACTACAGATTAACGTTGGAAAATCAAATGCAACTAGCCGGAGGCCGAGAACGTGTGCATTTAAATTCATGTGTGTCGTCATACGAATTGGCTTTAAACGCCATTGCCTAGATTCGAATCTAATCAAAGATGAACACTCGTTTTAATGTCATTGAAATTGCTTACAAGAATTTAAATACGGTTTTAGTTCTAAGATTTAGAAATATATTTTTAATAATTTTATAATGCATATTATAAAATTAATTAATAAAAAAATTAATCTCATCAAAAAATGCGTTTAAGAGTCATTTTTATGAAGTTTTTGCTTTAATCAACGAAATATTTGCTTTTATTCATCTGGTGTAACGGGCCGTAAAGGGACTAGGTTACATGAAGCGAACTTACTAAAGAAACTAAGGGCTGAAGCAATTAATACAGCAGTGTTTGACCTGAACGGAACTGAAAGTCTCCATTTTAAGTATGGTTTAATAAAAAGTTTGATATTCATCAGTTGAGAGCATTTGGTACCGAAGTATATGTTCACGTTCCGAAGGAAGAAATGGGACAAGAAAGGTGAAAAAGGCTTGATAGTTGGTTATGAAGAGGACGTGAAAGGATGTAGAATTTATTTTACACAAAGGAATAAAGTGGAGATAAAAAGAGATGTTGTTTTCTTAAACCAAGTTTGTCAGAATGAGAAATTTCAAGTGCGGGAAAATAAATAAAAAGAATCCATGGTGTTTTTATATTTACATAAATACATTTTATTTATTTATTTTAACAATAAGTAACAGTATAAGAACACGGGTAATTGAGGGTCCTAAACCAAGCGCAGCTTGTATCTCAGGACTCTGGCATGTGATACAAATCAGTTAGTCACTGAGATAATATGTTATACTATAAACTAAACATGCTTGCACATAATAATGCTTGACATCGGACTTTAAAAATAATGCTTCTAATACAAAAACTAAGGAAGTATTATTTTAACTACATAAATAAATTTAAAATAGATAACAGCACCTGAAAGGGATGATACCGCAATAGTTGGAATAGGGATGGTAACTTCCCGGTCTAGTTTTTGTGTGTGTGTGTGTGTGTGTGTGTGTGTGTGTGTGCGTGCGTGCGTGCGTGCGTGCGTGCGTGCGTGCGTGCGTGCGTGCTTGCGTGCGTGCGTGCGTGCGTGCGTGCGTGCGTGCGTGCGTGCGCACGTGCGCGTGTGCGCGTGTGCGCGATGTGTGTGTGTGTGTGTGTGTGTGTGTGTGTGTGTCTGTCTGTCTCTCTCTCTCTCTCTCTCTCTCTGTGTGTGTGTGTGTGTGTGTGTGTGTGTGTGTGTGTGTGTGTGTGTGTGTACGATTGGAGGGGGTTTCTAACACCCGTATTTATAAAAAAGTCATTACTTGCTGCTAAGTAATTTCTTCATTAAGTCATTACTTAAGGTTAGAATTCTCAATTACAAAATCTCATTCTATAGTTGAGTAACACACGTTACTTACTTGAGCAAATGCTCAAGTAACGTTCGAAGCTTCGTGGTTGTTTCTGTGTGGCAACACTGCGTTTTGTTTCATGAAAAGGCAAACTTAAGGTCTAGATTACTTTTACAAAATCTTGTAATGATATCTTTCATATTTCTTTACTTTATATTTATAATAGCTATAGCGTTGAATGAAGTAGTTTATATTGTTGAATGTTAATTACATCATTATTGTCATTTAATGTTGTTAGTACAAAAACACTTTTTACTCATGGATTATATGCCCACACGTGATTTTTTACTTAGAAAGATTATAGGTACATACATTCATTGCTGTCAACTCAACTAATTTACCCTTTTTTTTTTTGCGGATGGAAAATCATCTAATGACGCCTTTCGCTCTGGGTGGAGCGTAAGGGAGTGTCAGACTTTTACTGACTAAAAACCATCCGTGTTCCTTCAGTGCCCTTACGTTCCGGAGCCGCGGTATCTGTTTCGAACAGCCCGCAGCCCCGGCAGGCGTCGGCCCTTGCGGGCCCTTTCTCGCTGCTGACAGCTATTTGAGGCGCGCGTGGAACAAAACGCGCCGTCGACACGGCCTGTCGTCGTTAGACGGACGGACGGCGAGCTACCCATTGCTCGCCGTCCACAGGCCCGCGCCTACGGTGGCCGGAGGCCACGTCGTAGCCCCCGACGCCCAGGGCGTCTCCCGCGGCGGCCGGGGAGGAGAGCTGCTGCTCTCTGCTTCTCCCGCTCCGACACCTCCTTCGCTAGCATCACTGCTTCGCAGAAGGTGGTGACGGCATCCCATTCCGTCTCGCTCCGGACCATGGCTTCGACCAGGGCCGGACGCGAGAGGTCGCCGCCGCCTATCACCGCTACGAGGACACGGCGGTGCTCAGCCCAAGCAGGGCACACCTCCACGGTGTGTTCCACCGTGTCCTCCGGTCCATCCTCGCAGTGGGAGCACCCGGGCGTTTCCTCCCGCCCGATTCGGTGCAGGAACCTTCCGAACACACCGTGTCCGGTGAGGACCTGCGTCAGGCGGAAGGTGAGGATGCCGTGGCGTCTCTCAAGCCACTCCTCAAAGAGAGGTCTTATCGCCGCTATAGTGGCGTGCCCAGCACGGGGTTGCGACAGTCGCTGTCTCCATGTCGCCATGAGATCGTGCCGGAAGTCTGTCCGCTGCGCGACAACTTGCCGCGGCAGCGGGGTTTCCCCACGGCATAGTGCCTCCGCGCGCCATGCGTGCAGGCGCGCGAGGACTATCGCCTCCAGATCCCATGGCGGAAATCCGGCAAGGAGGCTCGCCGCCTCGCGGGAGATCGTGCGGTAGCCGCGAACCATTTTCACGGCAATCACCCTTTGGGGCGCGTTCAGGTGGTGGACGGCAAGCCGCGCCAAACCACGCGCCCACACCGGGGCCCCGTAAAGGGCCATGGACCGCACGATTCCCGCGTAGAGCCTCCGGCAGGAGGCGTTTGGCCCTCCCAGGTTCGGCAGGAGCCGCCTGAAGGCAGCCCCGGTCCGTTCCAGTTTGGGAGCCAAACGTCGGAAGTGCTCAACGAAGTTCCATCGGCCATCGAGGACGAGTCCTAGGTACTTCAGCGTCGACTCGACGCCGATGGATACCCCTCCTACCATCACTGAGGATCCCGGTGGTGGCCTGTTCCGAGGACCATGGAAGTGCATGGCCTCGGACTTGTGCAGAGCCACCTCGAGACCCAGTTGCCGAATCCTCTCAACGACTATCGCAACCCCGCGTGTCATAGTTTCCGCCGCCGCCTCGTACGACCCCCCTTGTGCCAGTACCAGCGTAACTAATTTACCCTGAAATCTAAACCGTTTTGTCGACGAGTTGCATTTTCTCTATATAACTTTCCATAAATTACGTAAATTTTCTAAATATGACTGAAGTAGACAGGAAAAAACCGTTCTCGGGTTTGGAAAAGGATTTATTTTTAAATATCATACAGAAATATGATACGATCCTAACCTCTAAACAAACAAATGCCACGAGTGCTTTAAAAAAGAAGCAGTCATGGGAGAAAATAGCGGAGGAATTTAATGAATCCTCTATTGTTACTCAAAAGGTAATATAATGAGTTTTGTATACTTTTATTATTTACAGATATGCAGAGTTTCATTTGTGTGTCATGGTCTTTTTCTATGAGCCGATTTTGTATTAGGCAGTTATCTAATTTCCATACGTTTCATTGTTTCAGGCATCTACTAAACAATTAATAAAGCTGTGGTATAATATGAAGGCAAAAGCAAGGGAGTCCAAAACGAAAGAAAATATTCGCCACTTAACAGGAGGTTGGCCATCTGTTGTGGATATGGATCCCATCGATTCTAAAGTCATGGATATAGATAAAAATATCCTTACGTGTAACGATGGTAATAGTTATCCATGTAAATAACTACCTAAGTGTTTGTTCTTGATGTTGTAGTACTAAATAAAATGACTGCAAATTTATATAAAAACTGGTATAATAGGGAACTAAATGCTACAGTTACATTTCAACCTAAAATTAAAATGATATATGAGCGTCCACGCATACTGTCGGTGCCAGATCCGTTCCCTTACTCCCGCTCCGCTCCAAAGCATACATTGCGGCCGCCAGCAGACTGGTTTTACCGCTTCTCTCACCTTAATATCGTACAGTGATCTGAACACTAAGCCTGGCATGTATAACAGAGCCTCATTGTTATTAGTTGGTATGGGCATTTATCATTATATTTTGTGACCTTTTTTCTGTTTTTCAGGGAATATAGTTTTATTAGGTGATAGTAACAATGAAGCTTGGTGTAAAACAACAGAAGAAATAATACAAGTTTCTCAGGAGGAAAAGGAAATAAACTTCAAAACTCCTATCAAAAAGAGTTACGACAATTTGAGAAGTAATAAAATAGATACATTAAAGTGTAAAATATTAGAAGAAGAATTAGAATTTAAGAAAAAATGCATGAGGAAGAACTAAAGATGAAAATTTTAGAAAGAGAACACAAAGAAATTTTATACGTGGTAGAGCCATGCTACAGTTATATTAGTAGTATAGTTGTAACACGAACGGGTCGGCTCGACCGGGGAAGGACCACGCTCTCACAGAATACCAGCGTGAAATAGTAGCTTAATGCTGCTGTATTTCGTATGGTGAGTGTAGAGAACCGGAGACCCTTTTTACTGGAAACGAGGCATTCCATCTTAGTCCTCACGGGTGACAACGCATCTGCATTTTGATTCGTAATCGAGGATAAATGTAGATGTCTATGGGCCACAGTAACCACTTACCATCAGGTGGACTGTGTGCTCGTTTGTCACCCTATCCTATAAAAAAAATGAATGAATGAATGATAAAATTGAAATGCAAATAAAGTTAAAAGAATTAGAAAAACATTACCAAGAATAACCAATATGAAATGCAACAACCCTGTCGGTTTTTTCTATGTAAATAAATAAAATATAATGTAAGTGAAAATATTGATTTTATTTTATAATTCATTTATAACATATAATAATGTGAAATTATATTTGCTCAAAGTACCAAACCAACACTGGTACCTGTTGTGCTTGTTGTAGTTGTGTAAGAAGACTGAGCGTTACTGTCCACAGTGTCCTCAACATCAAAAAGTCATATGCTTCTATTTCAGTGTTTTGGAGCACTGCACAAGCCATTATAATATTGGCTGTTGTCGATAGTTAGGTATAGCAACCAATTGGTAAGCATGAAGACCGTCTTTTCCATACTCCAATTAATTCATTTACTTCTATGGCAATGTTGTGGAGCACTGCACAAGCCATTATAATATTGGCTGTTGTCGATAGTTTGGTTTTAGCAACCAATTTGTAAGCATGAAGACCGTCTTTTCCATACTCCAAATAATTCATTTACTTATACTGCAATGTTGTGGAGCACTGCACAAACCATTATAATATTGGCTGTTGTCGATAGTTTGGTTTAGCAACGAATTTATAAAAGAAATAGAAAAAGAATAAAAAAATGTTACTGTATTGTTATTTACCTAGTACAAGGATATCCTCCATCTCCGGATAACACCTCATCAATTTCATTATTGCATAACCTTATATTTAGTTGTGAGTTTGTAAAGATTCGGCTATCATGTGTGCTGCAGCCTAATGAACTACTTTATCATATATCATCAAATTAGGGCCACCAACTACTTGCATATTCAATGAAAAATAAGCTTTTCTATTCCGGAAATATATGACAAAGAATAACCAGTATGAAACCCCGTTTTATACATTGTTTTTTTTCTGTGTAAATAAATAAAATATAATATAAATGAAAATATTGGTTTTATTTTATAATTTATTTAAAACATATAATAGCGTTAAATTATATTTGCTCGTAGTACCAAACCATCACTAGTACCTGTTGTGCTTGTTGTTGTTGTGTAAGAAGACTGAGCATTACTGTCCACGGTGTCTTCAACATCAAAAAAATCATTTGTTTCTATTGCAATGTTGTGAAGCACTGCACAAGCCATAATAATATTGGCTGTTGTCGATAGTTTGGTTGCTAAATCAATTTTTAAGCATGGAAACCGTCTTTTTCATACTCCAAATAAACGTTCCACTGAATTTCTTGATTTTATTTGCACCTTATTATATCTCTCCTCTTGTGCAGTTCTGGGATTTGAAACTGGAGTCAATAAATATCTGAAACAAAGAACTCTTTATTAGCGATATTGTAGTGAGATATTTATGATGCTTTGAAGACCACATAGCATATTATATTGATACACCTAATTATAGTTTTATCGTTTATGAATAAAAAAATATTGCTAAATTATTATTTACCTAGTGCAAGGATATCTCCCATCTGCAAGTAACACCCCATCAATTTCATTATTGCATAACCTTATATTCAGTCGTGAGTTTCTAAAGATTTGGCTGTCATGTGTGCTGCCAGCCCAACGAACTACTATATCATATATCATCAAATTAGGGCCACCAACTACTTGCACATTCAATAAAAAATAACCTTTTCTATTCCGGTACTGCTCTGTATGAAGAATACCTATAGGTTTGGTGATTTTAATGTGGGTACAATCGATTGCTCCCACAATATTTTTCAGTCCAGGTACTCTGCCAATACAACCAAGCTTTTCAAAATCGTCCTTTGTTTTCCTCAAATTTGTAGTGAACTTAATAAAATCTGTCATTAGCAATGCCAATATTCGAATTTCGAACTCTTTTCACTATATTACACACAGTCGATTGAGAAATATGCATGATATCTCCACATACTATCTGAAAGCTTCCAGTGGCATAAAAACGTAAAGCACTAAGTAACTGCACAGTGGAGTTATAGGAAGCCCTCTTTGTGTCTCTGATTGTAGAGTCAGTAATTCTCAGTAAAATCACATGTACCACTATGCTTTTGGAGAAACGAAATCTCTTTTTAAAACAATCTTCCGAATAGTCACTAAATGGATCCACATTAGGTAAGGTAAACTTTGGGATTTCTAGGTTCAGTGACTTCTATCTCCTCTGATATAATATTATCTATATTGTCTATAACACCAAAAACCGTTTCAATGCTATCCAAAGTTTTCATTTTTATTCAAAATAACCTCAAAGTAGTGCTTAAGTAAAGAAAATGGTGACTATTACTTGGCTGAGTATTCTAACTTTTGACAGTTCTAACTTGGAGCAATTACTTAACTATCGAATATAAATCGTTACTTAAGTAATTACTTTTACTCAAGTAATCACTTTTACTTGTTTATAAATACGGGTGTAAAAGTGCGTTTGCTTCTTAAATCGTTGTAGTCCGGGTGAAATCTTACAGATTTGTGTGGTTTGTGTGTCGCATTGTAAATAAACAGCGGTTGCACCCGTAGTATTTTAAATTCTTTATATAGAGAATCAGTGGGGTATGTGAATGGCTTATTCAAGATTACTTTTAGTTTAGTGCACGTTGATCCCCTTTCCACGTCATAAGTGCAGTCCTCCTAGCGCGGCCCCAAACACAAATGCAATACTGCAGTATAGATTGGCAGAGTGCAAAGTATACCTGACGTTTTATATCCATTTGAAACAGGAATTTGTGCAAGATAGTAACCATGAGACAGATGTAGACGATGACTGGGTTGGACGAAGCAACAGAGGTAACCCATACATTCAGTGATGTAGATGATGAATCAGAATGTGACAGTGAAAGTGGGTACTTACCATGCAGTAATGGAGAACATTTACTGCAAAGTGTCAGTTCAACCAGAGAAGAAAGAAGCTGGCGTGTAAGAAAACAAACTTCTTTCTATAAGTGTAATAATGTGCAGTTGGACATAAGTAAGTGTGAGTCAGTAACATACAGTGAGGTTATGCACACACATGTAAAGCTGTCCACAAAAGTGATGCTAGTAAGTGAAGTGAAGCTGTTATGAGGGAATTGCAAAATCTAAAGGACAATAACACATGGGATTTTCGTAATGTACTGTTGAATGTGAAAACAGTGAGCAGTAAGTGAGTTTTTAAGATTACAAATGCAAATAATATCAAACAGTATAAAGCTAGGTTAGTTTCTAGATGGTTCGAACAATAGGATGTATTTGATTTAAATAACATTTATAGTCCAGTGCAAAGTTATCCACCTTTAGTCTATTTGTAGCAGTAGCGACTAAGGTAAATTTGCATATTTACCAGATGGACGTATCAGAGGCTTTTCTATATAGAGATATAAAAGAATCCGTGTATGTTAGTTTAACAGAAGAGGCTTATGCAGGAAACAATAATATGGTTAAGTTAAATAAGTCAATATATGGATTGAAAAGTTCACCTAACTGTTGGCATATTAAATTTGATTCTGTAATAACTAAAGAAAGATGTTTAAGGTTAAAATATGACTCTTGTTTGTACACAAGGTACAATAACACGGATAAAATTTTTGTGTAACTATACGTCAATAATTTATTACAAATGCACATGAGATGAAAAAACTGAAATCTGCTTTGAATAATGAATTTTAGATGAAAGATCTAGGTATAATTTCAGAATTTTTAGGAATAAATGTTAAAGAGAATTTAGAAAATGGCTCAACTGTATTATGACAGAGAAATTACTTGGAAAATGTACTTAAGAAATTTTATTGGAAAATTGTAAATCAGTGTTGAATCACTCCTATGGATAATAATTTTAATACTAAGATATTTGATTCTGATGTTAAATACGATGAAACCGTTGGTTGATTGAGATTTGGAATTAAATAAACCAACCTCTCAACTCCTTAGCGGTCTCATGAGGTCGCACCCACTCACAGCACTTTAAACCATAAAAACTTATAATAACTAATTCCCAATTTATTAATTCCCAAAAATACAAGCAAAAAATTTGGACCCATTAGATGGTGCCGTGGTCGGGTTGTATTATAAAAATCAGGAGTGAATTTGAAGTGAAACTCAACGCACAACCTCCAGTAGGTTGAAAAGTATATTAAATCAAGTGACTATTAACTACTAAACATCTACCGTAATAGGCTAACTACTTTTATACAAGTCTTTTAGCCGTAATTACATAACGCAGCATAAAAATAGGTAGATATTACTATTGCTTAGTTTTATTTAGTAGTTACAGTATGAAAACTTCTATATTTGATTTCGTAATTTTATAACTTGCACCATACGCTTGTCGACGTACCGCGTACAGATTGGCAGACGAAGGGACTTAAGCCAGGTCTAGCTCGGATAAATATTCACGTCGAAACAGCTTTCAGAACCTTAAGAATTGGTTATTGAGTAATATAAAATAATTATTATTTATTATACAAATATATGAGGAAATTAAACCAATTTTTAATATATACCCAAAATAAACATTATTTGACTAATAACACATAATTTTGTAGACTTTTGTAGCCAATATTTCATTTTTAAGGTCGGAAATTTTGAATGAATAAAAGGAATAAAATAATTTAATATTTTAAGATCTAAATAATTAGGTATAGCATCCTCCAATAAAATAAAACAATTTTCAAATCCGCTTATTATAGATAAAAGGTACGTAATTTTATATGCAATATAAAAATTAAACAAATAAAAAGTATTTATATACATATTTAAAGCTAATGTAAGCACTTACAACGAAGAAGAATATTTATTTGAAATATACAGGCATTATTGTTAAAATCAACATAAAAACAATGTCCATACATATATCTCGATAGTGTATCGCAGCCCTACTTGTGGCAAAGTAGTCGATGTTAGAATCACCACGAATGCAATCAACTACGAACTTAAGTGGGATATCGTAAAATTATTACTTTAAGACCACCTGCTGGCTTATGACAAGGAGGATAAGCAGCGTAATATTGAAGTCCTTCGCCACCACACGTGTATTATGGCGCGTAATACCAAATTATTATAGTGAGACTATAATATGTTGCCGTAATGAAATTTAAGGATTTGCTTGGAGACATTATAAGACATAAATAGAAGTGGGGAATGAACTTTAATATTTTAAACAAGCTTATACTCATCTATGTATATCCTATATTTGTCGTAAAATATTCAAGTTAATGATGTCTTAGTTTCGTCGGTAGAATGCTAATGGAATATTGCATGCATGCTTATCATGTAATTATTATTATATTCCAAATTTCATTTACATTCTAATGCTAGACCTTGCCTTGCTTTTTGTTATTTATTGATTAACATTTTATTGTCTTGGTGGATGAGCGGGGTACCCAGTAATACAGGTTCTCAACCTAGTACAGGGGCCCTTGCGACTGGTTTTAAATGTATCATTGTAAATCAATAAATCATTTTTCATTTTCATTTTTCAATATGTTCATTCAAATTGCTTTCTTCTTTAAATTTAATCGCTGGTTAGTATTTAAAGTTAACATTTTTTAAAAAGCTTTACTTCCACAATATAAAAATTTCTTTGCATCATGAAGGCTATTTACAAACATAAATTGCACAAGGACAAACATCCAGACCCGGAACAATTATTTGTACTTCATACAATTACTTTTTACGTGCGGGATTCGAACCTGCGGCCCACAGCGTTGGAACTCATTGCTAAGTGCACGGCTGTGCTCCGGTTCGAACCTTTAATATAGAGAGCCTGTATTACAGGCTTTGAGTCACTAAATTTGGCTCTCTGAGGTAGCGACTGATCTGTAGTGCATTTTTGCTCGAAGTTCCGTTTAGTGTCCAGATGCTGCAGAAGCCACCTTCCATTGGGTGGACTATAGTTTACTTCAATATTACACAAAAGTTTGTAAGGTTAGGAAAGAACGATACTCGAGGATTCTCTACTTTAGAGAATCTATAACGTTACATCCTACATCCGGAAGATAACCAGGATAACTGACGTAGATAATAATCCAAATCCAATATATATATATATATTTATATATATATATATATATATATATATATATATATATATATATATATATATAATAAAAATGTGAATTGCAGATATCTGCGAATTTTATATTTTTGTAACAAAATTTATTGAGAGGGCCTAAAAGTAACTATTTGAATACATTTGTCATTTTTAAAATTGCCTGTCTGTCTGCCTGTTTATTTGTTAACGTATTCATGTATATAGTACTGATTTATATCAAAATAATCGTTTAAAGAATTGTGAAGCGTATCTTTTTTTTACATTTAGTCTTTGTCTTATTAAAATCGGTTTATCCTAAAAAGTTATGATTAATATTCTGATGTATGGGTACAAAATCCAGGTACGAATTTGTTCAATGGTGTAGTTGAGTGGTTAGTAAAATAATATAATTGTATCTAAACGCGGTATACAAAAATAATAGAGGTTAACGTAATAAATATCTATAAAAAATATATCAATCCTAATATCTTAGTGAAAAAAGTACAATAGTTTACCAATATCATCATTAGATGGTGTTGTATAAATTGTTTATTAAATTTTAAGTAAGTCCATTTGTTCATGATTTTTCCCTTAACCACGGAGTACCTACAACATGGTAAATCAAGTTTTAAAAGATCTATTAGCAATTTCTTGGGTTTCGACGAGGATCATAGGAGCTTGGCAGTAGGCATATTACACTTCCCTTTTGCAGTTCCAAAAAGTTTTTAAATTTACATTGTCGTGAAATTAAGTAATTACGTTACTTGATTTTGAGTTGTTTTATATTATTCCTACCCGTTCTTTTCTAAATATCATATAATTTTTATTTTACTGTAATAATACATTAACTACTATAATTTTATATAAATGGCGCTATATGTATTTTTTTTTTTGCTTAATAGGGTTTAATTATAAGTGAGATATTTAAGACAAATAATATGTAAATTATTTATTTGCTTGCTAATTTCAACGCAACGTTTGTATTGAATCAGCAAATATAAGTTTCTTACATTTATCCGATAACCGTTACAGCATTTTAACACATAGGCCTCCCCATTGATTGCCTCGTATTTGGCATAGATTCCACGATCTATCACGTACGATTTACCTGATTACGGAACCGAATAAGTGAGGTACATATTACAATAAACAGCCAATATAATATGGTCCACGACTGGGTATAGGTATTCTCATACTTCTTGGAGCGGGGAAGAGTCTACAGTGCCCGTCTGAGGAATTTGTTCTCTTTACTTTAAAATTTCGAATTGGTATGTTAGTAGGTAGGTAGGTAGGTAGGTATAACCGAATAAGTGAGGTACATATTACTATAAACAGCCAATATAATATGGTCCACGACTGGGTATAGGTATTCTCATACTTCTTGGAGCGGGGAAGAGTCTACAGTGCCCGTCTGAGGAATTTGTTCTCTTTACTTTAAAATTTCGAATTGGTATGTTAGTAGGTACCTAAAATTAGACAAAATTCTTAGTTTTTCTTATTAGAAGCTTTTTTTAAATTTCGTTTGCAAATAGCGTTTTAAAAATTTCATTTATATTGGACGTAGTTAAAAGCAAAAAAAAGTTTTGCCATTTACCGACAGATGCCACTGTTCACTGTGTACCTACTATATACTTTTTTATACTGAGTCGAAGATAATAGAGTATACTGAGTGACTAACTCATCTACTAGCGCACAAGCTCAACCTAAGACGCTTGAAGTAGAAATCTAAAATATGGACAGTAGCTACCTTTTATGACGTAGAAAACCGCTATGAAATAATTTCGGAAAATTCGATCCCTAAGAGGGTGAAATAAGGGTGTTAAAGTTTATTATATTATTAAAAAATATTACAGGGCGATTGACTCGATGCTTACTGAGAGTACTGCATTTAAAAAATAAATGGATATGTATTTTGCGATTTCAAAATAATCCGTTACGGTAGAGGGGACAGAGGCAGAGGGTGTTTGGTATTTCTTAAAAAAACCGCTTACCCGGGGAGGGAGAATGGGATAGATTTTGTTTAACGTTTAGGGAAAATATTTAATGCTTAAAAATAATTGATGTAGTATGAAAAATATTGTATTGAGTCTACAGCTCAAATTTCTGGACGTATATATGTGAAATGGGATGAAATTGGGACAATAATTTCGTTTTATGAAGTAGGCATCCACTAAGAAAGAATTTTTGGAAAATTTAAATCTTTAGATAGTAAAATAAGGTTTTCAAGAATCTTTTTTTACGGAGTGTTTTCATATTTGTATAGAGAAAAATTATCAAATGATTTTTGTAACTTTTGGATTAAAATAATGCAATTAGTTTTTTTTTCATTTCCTAATATCTTACCTTAAAGTGTTCAAACCAGGATATATGAATTGCGCTGAAAAAATGGTGGTGTGGAAATCCGTAAAACAAAATTACGATAATTACGCATAATACCTATTACAGAACTTTTCAAAAATCTGCCCCTATTGATCATTTTATAACAAATATTAAAAAATTTCCATTTATCATTGTGCCCGAGTTAGTAATACGATAAAATATAGTGAGATCAGATACACATAAAACAGCTTTATGTGCTTTCTGAGGCATAGGGATGAAACACTGCTAAACTCTTCGATCACACCTATTACTTAAAGGTCAAAAACTTTCCTAGGTTGAGTTTAGTTTTATTTCTCATTTGTTTGCAGGATGAGACCAAATACATATACTTACGCAATTTCATTTATTTTGTTAGTGTAGGTACTTATTTTTAGGTAGGAATTGGATTGTGAATTTCATTTCATTTTCATTTCCTGCTTTTCTCTTTTATATGGAGGAGATGCTGATGAATATTTCGAAAGTAAACGTATTAAATCTGACATGTTTTTATTTAAAATATTTTATAATAAGATATTATGAACCAAAATGCCCATTCTTTGCTATACAGCAGAATTATGATGTTATGCCTCATTACTAGTAGAACCAGGTTATTGGTTTTATTCGCTCAACATAATATGAAAGACAACGGCATTATGTTTATTAGGTGATCCATTTGTCATCTATAGTAAAGATCTAAAATACAGATGCAGCGTAGCTTGACTACGTAAATGTAATAATGTAAACTTTATGACATCATTTGTCACTTTAATCACCTCTAATAGTTTTTGTTACAAACACTCCTAATTTTTGCTAATTAATAATTTACGAAATCATTTGTCACTTTAATCTCCTTAAATCGTTTTTTTATGTGATTCAAACGTTTAAATATTTATGACTTACACGGGGCTATGACGAAAACTCAACAAAAGCCTTCTTCGAAAACGTTTTCGTCATCTGTGTTATGATTGATATTCAGTGTTTTGTGAACGTGCGGAGTCAAGACAATAAATCAGGCCAGTCACGAAGTTGTAAGTCGCCGCGTCGTAAATAAAGAAATCTGTCGTACGATCTCCGCAATAACACTGTCTGTATCGCGCCGAGTAAAAAATAACTGAACATCTTCAACGCAATGGCTGTCTGAAGTCACTCGTACTATTTTAGAGCCTAATAAGCTTAAGCTGTAATTTACACTTCTTCTTCAGCTCGGAATATTCCACAGTTTGCAATGGTTTTGCCACGTATACCATATGTTGTATAAAGGAACACAACGACAAGGATTTAAATAGAAATACATCAATAAATGAGTACTATTTCGTCGCATCGCAACTACCCACGGTTATCATATTTCTGGAGTAAGATATAAATGGCACTTCCTTCAACATAGTATCATAATACTATGTAAAAGGACTCCATTTCTTCCACCAAATAGCTGTGTGGTCAATAGAATATAGAGCTCCAGTATAATTGCGGTTATAAAGGCTTAAATCCGTAAACAAAAGTTTACAGGCTGTGAGGTGTTCTATCTTTTATGGGAAGTGCAAAGCTCATTAAGGCTTCGTTATTTTAAAATGGTAGCAGGTGTGCATGGGTTTCAGTAGACGCTATCAATTGAACTTGAAATTACGTAGTGCATCACGTAATGTTGAGGCGAGCAAGAAGTATATAAATAAAGTTTTACTAATGGTAGAGATTTTTGTGCTTGTGCAGCAACTTGGTGGTGAATTTATTGGATTACTTCAATCAAATTTAGTTTTAAATTTAATAACTTTGTAATTAAAATTTCTTAAGTGGCAGCCTCGTGTCGGTAAGCAAAGTATAGGGTGGCCCCTCACAAGATAGCGTGACAAGCCGGTGAGGGACACCTTGATTGACCTATGATGCGCTGATGATGATGGTGAATAAAATTTATTAGGATTATTTTGTCCTACCCATTGTAACGATCCCCCCCCCCCCTCTATTGGATATAAAATAAAAATTTTATAATATTAAAAATATCCCCTTTTCAATAACATTATATATATGTGACCAGGATTAATAAACTATGTTTAGATCTTTCTAAAATGATCTCTCTAAAGGTTTAATAATAGGCCGTTTGTAATCTTTTGGCGTGATCGTCTTAGTTAGGACCCTTATTTACGTTGTGTTTGTTTGTAACTTAGTTCTTTTAGGTGTCTTTTGGAAGAATGAATATTCACTAGAGCAATTGAAAGCTGTTGGTAGTGCCTAATAAGCTAAGTGAACCCCGTTCACGAAGACAGGGCTCGAAAAAGGTTAAGAACATAAAACGTCCCTATTCCACTTGTATCAGGTTTACATTATTAATTTATTATTATTTATCCCTTCCCGCTTGGAAAAGGCTCACAATATATTTATACAAAAATACCCGATACAAGGGCTTCGCTCTCCTACATTTATTTAAAAAAATGTAGGGGAGGTACACGGCCCCACACACGCCGTGCACGGTGAGCGCCAACCATTTTGATGCACTCCCCCCGAAGGGAACGCTAATTCGGGAACTGGACCGTAGTCCACAGCAAAATAACTGGCGAAACAGTAAAAGAGGCTTGGCCCCTTGTTAGTGCGTAAGCACAAACATCGACCGAAGTCGCGCATGTCAATGCGTGTAAACGCCATACAGAATACGAACGAATCCAGCCACAGTGAATGTACGTCACACGGTTTAGGCAAATAGGCACACTGGCTGTAAACCCTCCGTGAGCGCCACCACCTGCCAGACCGCCGCTCCTGCAGACGTGATGTAAGTGTATGGCATCACCACCAATTGCATGATCAGCACGGCTACTAGCCGCAGAGCGTGTCATGAGACTACTGCTCACCTCAAGGGAATGGGGTCCCACGTTGTGCAGCTTTCGGCCGCAGCCTTGAGAGTCTCCTCAGATCCTCCCGCCAGCTACCACCCGCATGAGGTCGACACATTTGCTCCACCAACCAATACAACGGCAGATATAGCCAAAAGGCAGTTATAAGATAAAAGTAATAATTCGCCATCAGAAAGGGTTTGTGTCACTGACGTTGAGTAAATGCATTTTCGATCATGTTTGTCTCACCCACCAACAAGTTGCCTTCAATCATTCAAAGGTGGGAAAGTTACAGAGAGATAATATTATGTTGTTATATAAAACATCGTGGAGGGCAGACAGTCTGCAGCCCCGCAATGAAGGGACCCGACTTGGGCAAAGCTACTTAGGTGTGAGTCAAACCAAGACGCAGAGAGCGCCATTGAGAATAGCGTCCCACCAAACAACCATCGCAGAGAAGTAATGCTGCAGAACGCAACAAGCATCAATACGACTATCGTCGGGCTTACACCATTCCAAGGTCCCCCATACATCCCAGCAGACATCACCACCCGTATACCTCCATCGACCAGAACCACAGAGAGCGTCGAATCAGGCGCAGCACACCCGTAGATCCATCACAAGACGCAATACCGCCAGTAGCAGTAAGCATCAATGCAACTATCATACGGATGGCGCCCCCTCACAACACACCCAACATGATCCCTATCGACTTTGGTAACAAAGTTGGTATTGTTGTTATATTAAAAATATCACCAACGTATCATAGTAGCACGCTACTAAGACGCCAATGAACAAAACTCCACGTATCATAGCGCTAATGCACTAAGACATGAAGCTGAGTATGCCTGTTACACTTAAAAGTGCTACCAAACACACTCAACATCCCCATCCGAAAGATAGACGACGCATCGCTATGCGCTACGACGCCGCCCACAAACGGTATGGGTGTGCGATGTCCACGGGAAAGCCGTATTGCTACAACAAACCCGCTTACCACCGACACTAAGATGTTAATTGTATACCTCCATCGACCAGAACAACAGGAATGCGTCGAATCAGGCGCAGCACACCCGCAGATCCATCACAAGACGCAATACCGCATGTAGCAGTAAGCATCAATGCAACTATCATACGGGCGGCGCACCCTCACAACACACCCACATGACTCCTATCGACTTTGGCAACAAAGTTAGTATTGTTGTTATATAAAAAATATCACTAACGTATCATAGTAGCACGCTACTAAGACGTCAATGAACAAAACTCCACGTATCATAGCGCTAATGCACTAAGACATGAAGTTGAGTATGCCCGTTACACTTAAAAGTGCTACCAAACACACTCATCATCCCAATCCGAAATATAGACGACGCTTCGCTATGCGCTACTACGCCGCCCACAAACGGTATGGGTGTGCGATGTCCACGGGAAAGCCGTATTGCTACAACAAACCCGCTTACCACCGACACTAAGATGTTAATTGTATACCTCCATCGACCAGAACAACAGGAATGCGTCGAATCAGGCGCAGCACACCCGCAGATCCATCACAAGACGCAATACCGCATGTAGCAGTAAGCATCAATGCAACTATCATACGGGCGGCGCACCCTTACAACACACCCACATGACTCCTATCGACTTTGGCAACAAAGTTTGTATTGTTGTTATATAAAAAATATCACTAACGTATCATAGTAGCACGCTACTAAGACGTCAATGAACAAAACTCCACGTATCATAGCGCTAATGCACTAAGACATGAAGTTGAGTATGCCCGTTACACTTAAAAGTGCTACCAAACACACTCATCATCCCAATCCGAAATATAGACGACGCTTCGCTATGCGCTACTACGCCGCCCACAAACGGTATGGGTGTGCGATGTCCACGGGAAAGCCGTATTGCTACAACAAACCCGCTTACCACCGACACTAAGATGTTAATTGTATACCTCCATCGACCAGAACCACAAGAGAGCGTCGAATCAGGCGCAGCACACCCGCAGATCCATCACAAGACGCAATACTGCATGTAGCAGTAAGCATCAATGCAACTATCATACGGGCGGCGCACCCTCACAACACACCCACATGACTCCTATCGACTTTGGCAACAAAGTTAGTATTGTTGTTATATAAAAAATATCACTAACGTATCATAGTAGCACGCTACTAAGACGTCAATGAACAAAACTCCACGTATCATAGCGCTAATGCACTAAGACATGAAGTTGAGTATGCCCGTTACACTTAAAAGTGCTACCAAACACACTCATCATCCCCATCCGAAAGATAGACGACGCTTCGCTATGCGCTACTACGCCGCCCACAAACGGTATGGGTGTGCGATGTCCACAGGAAAGCCGTATTGCTACAACAAACCCGCTTACCACCGGCACTAAGATGATATGTCTAGGACACATCGGTTAGCGAGTCCAGGTTTACCTCGGACCAATTGCTCGTGAAGCAGCACACACGCCACCATAATATTCCTTTTCAAGTCCCTAATAAGGACTAGTCATTTTGCTACAGTACTAGGAGCAGTCAGTCACCCGACCACCCCATACAATGCTTATGCATCAAGGAGACCTCCTATAATATTGCTTTTGTATCATAGACCTTACTTTCATAAGTCATGTATATATAGGATTCGAACCCATGACCCTACTATTGTAATGCATATTAATCATAGAGACCTTCTATAGTATTGCTTTTAAATCATAGACCTTACTTTCATAAGTCATTCATATATAGGATTCGAACCCACGACCCTACTATTGTAATGCATATTAATCACAGAGACCTTCTATAGTATTGCTTTTGAATCATAGACCTTACTTTCATAAGTCATTCATATATAGGGTTCGAACCCACGACCCTACTATTGTAATGCATATTAATCACAGAGACCTTCTATAGTATTGCTTTTGAATCATAGACCTTACTTTCATAAGTCATTCATATATAGGGTTCGAACCCACGACCCTACTATTGTAATGCAAATTCATCATGGAGACCTTCTATAGTATTGCTTTTGTATCATTGAGTTTAATATCATAAGTCCCTAATATAGGACTAGTCATTGTGCTACAGTACTTCAGGCAGTCGGGCTCCCGACCACCCCATATATATGTACAACTGCAGGTATGTATCTCCGGCACCTCATCCATACAAGACATCTATACGTGAACACCTTCCATAACTTAGGAAAATTTTCCTTAATACATGAACTCCTTCAACAACTTAGAAAAATTCATCTATACGTGAACTCCTTCCACAACTTAGAAAAATTTCTTTTCTACACGAACACCTCCCATGACTTTAACAATTTTTAACAAATTTTCTAATTATCTTATAAATGTTATTTAACTTAATTTTATAATATTTGTTGACTTGTATTTCTATTATTTATCTTATTTTAAATATTTTTACAAGTTTTTATAATAAATTTACTTATTACAAGAAACAATAATTTTGCCTTTAATTTGCTATGTTATTGGGATAATGTCTGAAATATATTATATTTTTTTTTTTTTTTTTATATAGAATAGGCTGACAAACGAGCACACAGTCCACCTGATGGTAAGTGGTTGCTGCGGCCCATAGACATCTACATCTATCTTCCATTACAAATCAAAATGCAGATGCGTTGTCACCCGTGAGGACTGAGATGGAATGCCTCATTTCCAGTAAAAAGGGTCTCCGGTTCTCTACACTCACCATACGAAATACAGCAGCATTAAGCTACTATTTCACGCTGGTATTCTGTGAGAGCGTGGTCCTTCCCCGGTCGAGCCGACCCATTCGTGCTACAACTATACTACTAATATAACTGCAGCATGGCTCTACCACGTAAATGTTTACTTTATATTTATTGATTTAACTTAATTGCTTAATATATATCTTTTAAAACTATTTTTGACGCCCCTTTATATTGAATTTAATTATTAATAATAATATTGAGCCGTCACACCATGTTTATCTTGAGACCTACGTGTATTCGTTGTGAGACACTTTTTAGGTAATTTATCATAGTGTTAAATTGATCCTTTGATTTTGCCAAAATAGCTATGTCGTTGGCAAATGAAAGCGAAACGAAAGTGAGTGATGTACTCGCCATCGTCTAAAAGAATACAGTAATATTTCAATAGCATAACAATAGGTAGGTGATCCTTTACATGTTTTTTTTTTATTTTGTTTGTAAAGTGTATATAGGTAGTAGAACTTCTTTTCTGCCCAGGAGTCAATCTGAATAGGGTACTATGCTCCTCCTACTTCTGCCACCAAATTGAATATCATTGCTTGCATTTCTATATTCCGGTTGAGGCCAGGATAGTTCTGTTATGAGGCGTACCATCTTAGTCCTTAGAGAGTGCAACACATTTGTTTTGCACCTGCAACCTTTTTTGTCAATAGTTAGCTTCACCTGGACTGCAGTAGCCACTTACCATCGGTGTAATGTTAATATATTTGACACACCAATTTACAAACTGAAATTCAGACTGTCCTTACCTTTAAAGTTTGAAAACGCGTGTTTCATAATACTTTTTTTATCTTGTTCATTCGTATTTATTAGTAATAACATTCTTTAGAGTACGCTACAAATTTAACAATTGTTGGAATTCATAAACCCGGACTGACTTAATCGCCAAGAGAATGTTGCACAAAGTCTTCTAAACAAATTAAGGAGATTACGTAAATTTAATTTTCCGCTTGTTTTGAATTGTCTGACAAATTAGTAGGCTTACATACTTTGGCAAGCGCTTTTTGGTGATTTATTATCATTAAAATGACAGTTTATCATTTTATCAGAACAAAAACAATTTATTTGTAAATAGCTTGTCTTCACAACGTTGACATTTTAAATAAATCAAATTGACAAACGAGTACTCAATCTACCGGATGGTAAGTAATAAAATGCAGACGAACATTGTCATACTAAGCGCTAACATGCAATGATACGTTACTATTAAAAAGGTTTCCAATTTTATCTGTTAACATAGGAAGGATAGCAGTACTAGCTGTACCCCGCGAATTCGTCCCCGTCGAATTTATTACGGATTTTATGGGTTTTAATTTTTTTGCGATGATTTTCTAAAATAAAAGGAGCCTAAGTTACTTTCAATACCGTAAGCTAGATTAGCCGGAACAAACAAACAGATAGACAGATATACCGTCAGAAAGGCGGACAAAAAATGTAAAAATTGCTTTCTTCCTAAGTATCGTGTACTCGTATATATATTTTCATATGCATTAAGGCAGTACCCTGAAAAAAACCATGCAAAAATGTGTTTTTCAGAGACTATTATCTCATTAGTTATGAGAAACAAGCTACATCTAAAAGCACATTATTAATATTCGATATCCTATCATCACATTTCACGTTCTAATTTGTTTTTGTGTGTTATGAATACATTTAAAATCTACGTTTAATAAGTGACTAAAATTATTGATTACATGCATCTGCTGCTAAAGGAAACGCTCTAATCATTTGAGGATTACACTAATGGATAGATAATTTAAAAATCTATATTCTACACTTTTTATTTAATTTCTTAAGTTCGTTTATCTTTTTTAATTGAAATAATTCCAAATATTCGGGCGTATTTTTACGCGATATATTGTAGCTCAAGGTTTTTTGCTAGGGAACCGTCTTAAGTTAAAGGGTGTTATTTTGACATTATAGACACTTTAATTTTATTTATTTGTATAAAGTATAGATAATGCTCGGACCGACCGTGGTCTTTAGAGTAGTGTTGCGGCTATAATACGCTGCACTTTGGCTCTATTAGCTAATAACACGCTAGTTGCTTATACTCTCGAAAAAATTACTGCAGAGAATGTTTATTACAATACCTGTGCATGCCCGCAAAAGTATACGTGTTTTTCTATTTAGATTTATTTAATAAAATGCTTACTACGATATATATATGTGACTAATAAAATAAAACAAGCTGAGCTTTAAATAAACAGGGAGTAGTTGCTGTAAGGAGAATGCACTGACGTTAATAAATACGGACATAACCTTACACTGAAAACGTGTGATCCATCAAAAATCCTAGAATTTAGTTTGAAATACGCGATTAACACTCAAACATATATGCAGTTGGCAACCTACCGCGCACAGCTTGCTGAATGATTGTAGATTTTTAAAATATTATATTTTCTCTTTTTTTACAGAACGGGGGGCAAACGAGCATATGGTTCACCTGATGTAAAGTGACTACCGTCGCTCATGATCATCCGCAACATCAGAGGAATTACAGGTGCGTTGCCGGCCCTTTCGAACGGAGTAAGCTCTTTTCTTGAAGTTCCCCAGGTCGTATCGTTCCGGAAAAATTGCCGGTGGCAAACCATTCCACACAGAGGTCGTACGCGGAAGAAAACTCCGTGTGAAACGTACAGTGGTGCATCGCCAAGCATCCAGATAGTGTGGATGGTATCGGGAGGTTTTCCGTGTAGTGCGTTCATGAAATTTGGCAGCTGGGATTAATCTCAACTATTCCTCAGAGCACTCCCCGTGATAGATGCGATACTAACCAGCTCGAGCCACAAGGGAGTCTTCCAGTTTGTACTTCGGGTAGGAGAGATACGAAGCATCAGCCGGTGAGGACACCTGCGTCTCGGTCAGAAAGAGCAGAGCCGGCCCCGCCGTCTCGAGATGGTAGTGGATGGCGCTTAGCTTCGAGTGAAGTCTTCGTTCTGTCGTTCGTTTCGAGTGAAGCTCTCGAAACGTCGGGTAAAAAAGTTAAATATACGCGATAAATTCCGTTAAAACTAGTATTATTTCAATTCGAGTGAAGTCCCCTGAGATTGCAGAAATTCACGGATAACGTGGCAGTGATGGCAGGGTGCTTTGTTGCATACCTTTTGGGAGGCCTATGTTCAGCAGTGGACTTGTGAAGGTCTGTAATGATGATGTGGCAGGGGTAGCCTTGGTCTCTACGTAATTGTTACGTTCGTGGGTGTGTGTATGCAGATTTATGGGGACAACTGTGCGTATTAAAGTAATTATTTTTGTACAAATAATAGAGACCACGTAGAATGTAGTGCTGTGAACTAAGCTAAATATTTAAGATGAAATTCAATGTAGCCAATAGCTTTGACAGATTGTTCACGTTTTTCATTACACGTAACCATGTAGTTAACTTAAACTCTATTATTTATTTTGCACTAAAGACAATTAATTTCCATCAGAGATGGTTAAACCAATGGTCGAAGAAAATATACATCCAGGCACAGGTTTTTTATAAAAATAAGTGTTACAAAAGAGCACACGATCTATCTGATGATAAGTAGTTGCTGTTTCCCATGGAGATTTACATCTATCCTCGATTAAGAATCAAAACGCAGATGCATCCCTGAGGACTAAGATTGGAATGTTTTGTTTCCAGTAAATAGGATCTCCGGTTCTCTACATGTATCATTCAAAACACTGCAATAATAATAATGTTAATCTGTTCAAGCTGAAATTCTGTGATAGCATGATCTCTCCCCGGTTGAGCTAACCCATTCGTGCTACAAAAATAATATAGTAGCAGCATGACTCCACCACGCAAAAAAAGTTTTGTACGCACATTATTTTCTTCTTTACCTCTCTATGTTTTACTTCTCTATGTTTTATTCATATTGGTCTGTAAAGCCGGACTAGTATAATGAAAAGGGACACTGTCGCATAAACTCAGTGATTACTTTGCACCATACTGAAATAGTTATTGGTTCACCTTAACAATTTATAAGCTTATTTCTTAGTTTGTGTTTCTTAAAACATCCGCAGGTGATACGAACGAAATAATTTTATGGTAAAATCATGCACCGAAAGCAATGTTAGTGAAAAATTTTGATTAATGCAACGATTGTCAAACCATCTACTAAGTATGGTGGTAATAGGTAATCGTAGTTAAATTTAAGTTATTTTTTCTCTATCAGCCCTAAAACAATCCACATGAATTTCTCAAATAATTAGTGACGTCTTGGTCATGTTCGACAAACAATGTTTAAAATCTATGTTTAGTACCTTTGACCCATCGCTGACCTTGATTATTTAAGTTTGGCAGAGAAGAAGATTGTCATTAAGACACCTGTTAGAAAACATGAGATTTTTCTAACATTCCGCTTGATTGACTTTATATTATTATGTCTTAATATATAAAATGATTTGATATATTTACGCAAAAACTACTACATAGAATAAAACTAATTTTACGGAATCTTTCGCGTTTAATTTTCTTTTGCATTTTATTGTATTCCTAAACCACCCTAACTCCGTGAACTGAAAAATTCAATTTACTATGGAGTCAGAAGCAAATAATTATTTAGCTTTTCTAGATGTTTAGTTAAAATTCTTTGGCAACAATCTCTACTAAATGTGATTGCTTGAGCATAGATTTTTGTCTGTTTGATAGTTGACGGAACATTATTAAATATATTATATTCTATCTTTAAAAAAGTTACGCACCCCTGCTATTCCTAATACCTTTGCATTGGTTTTATTTATATTTGGTATCGCTTCTTGTTGGCCATAGTATAGGCACTTTTATTTCCAGGTCGTTTGAATAAAACTTTTACATAAAGTTCTTGTAATAGTATGAACGTATTTAGTCCATCTACTCCAGCTTTTAAACTTCGAGCGAGGAAAGATTCTAATAATGTTATTTTCAGAAACTTAATGGTGCGTAGATTCTAACCCAAACGGTAAATTTTGGTAAAGGCTGTTTCAAATTATGAACTGGTTTTAGCTAAACAAAAAAGTGTTTCTGTCCGTGAAATAGTTATAAAACAATCGAAATATCCATCAAGAGAGATAGAGGATAAAAATACAAATTTTTGTTTTATAAAAGTTATTAGAATGGAAAATCCACTCAAAAATTAAATTACGTTTTTCTATTCACGAATTTTTTAAATTTTTTTTTTAAATATTTCTAAAACTTGTGAATTTTTCGTGCATAGATATTTTCAGTTTTCATTAAATGGGAGCATTTGGAAACAGTGTGCTCACAAAACAATTAACACGAAAATTAAAAATATTTATAGTCACAGGGGCAAAATTAACTTAAACAATTACCAACATGTTGTATTTAAACTTTTATTAATGATATAACGACCGAGTCTTTGTGTTATTACGCATTAAAATAGAAATGCAGGATGAGTTTAAATTAATTTGAGTATATCATAATAATAAAATGGCATAAGGATTCATGAATTGTCAAATTACTGAACTACCAATACACATCAATAACAATAACAATAAATTGAGGTAAACCCACACACAAGAACAATCTTGACTCCAGTGTTCGAACCCAGTAAGTTTTAAAAGTTGCTTACCGTTCATTATTTCGTTTTCAGCTCCAAAATTTACATTATATAAAAACTATGACCATAATTTGTCAAATTAAATAAGACCAAGAATCTTTTTTTTACATTACGGTAACAATACGTTATTAATAACTTTTTGGGAGTTTCTCTTATTTTCCTTTCCTTTCTCTACTCCTCTTTCAATATTTTAAATAAAACTGACGATTAGCTGTGAATCTTTTTATGTAGTGTTGCCAACCTACGCGCCGGAAAATAATATTTATTTTTACGATGAAAAAATAATATATGAAGTTATCAGGAACACAAGCAGCAAAGGGTCCTGCAAGTATCTGTATGACGTCAGTAGGTTTCAATTCACTTGTATACGCAGATAAATATAAAAAAGTGTAAAAAGAGCCCATAAATAACGTTCCTTATTGGTGGCGACGTGTAAATTTGTCGTCATATTTACTCCGTGGAAGTCGTGATAGATTTATTTATTTATAGCCCTTCAAAAATCTACTGCTGAATACAGAATTCTGTCTCAAATGCCATTTGGTTTAGCAACCGTAGTGTTTTTATATTATTTAGAGTTGCTATTAGGAAAACAAACAAGAGATGGACGGTGCCACTAATTTTCTCTTATCTCTGTCGCCTCTTACAACACCCACGGCATGGTATGGGATAGTGAATTATCCTGCGCTGCCAATAATGTGTGATCTATGCATATTACTGGGACATAAGACTGTTATTTCTACCAATAGATGGAAGTATAACCGTTTTGTATTTATTTAAAATGTAAAACCTAGATGGTAAATATGAAAAATGGAACAGTGTTTAAACATCAAATTAAATTATGTTTAACCCAATTTCTGAAAGCAAACTGTAAAGTACAGCGATTTCCGGTGATAGAGCGGTACAGTGGAATACCTGAAAACGTGTCAAAATGCACAGTCAGGAGATTTCTCCGCTTATGCAAAATGATTTTATGAAAATGAGATGAGGGTCCTTGCGCACATTGCAATTATCTAAATCTGTTATTGCAATGTTTTTGTTTAAAATTAAATCAAAACTAACACTATTAATGTGCACCTGCATTTTACTTACATGTTTTTATTATGTTGACTAATGGTTATATGACAGTATAAGAATTTCATTCAGTACACCTACCGTTAAGTGGTAATAAAAAAACTGCAGTTTCCTACCCATCTTTTAAACGTGCAAACCGTGAGGCTGTTTTGGGAGAGGTTTTTTAGCAAAAATTTTGTAAGGGGCGCAACAGAAATAAAGTACTGAAAATCTTAATACTTGTGATGTAATATGGTATAGAACTGATTAAAATTTTGTTACAGCCTATACACCTCCAAATTTTTAGCACCTCTATATAGCTGCAGTATGGCTCTACCATCATTTGATATGCTGCAGCTATGTTAGTAATATAGTTGTAGCACGAATGGACCAGTTCGACTGGAAAAGAACCACACTCCCACAGAATACCTTAATGCTGCTACTGTGTAATACTGCGTACTAGTAGAGAACCGGAAACCAATTGTACTGAAAAAGAGGCATTCAATCTTAGCCAGAAAAAACCGTTTAACTTTACAATATTAGCCCCAGTCATAGTAGGAAGAACAATAATTATTTTTTTTACTTTACCTTCCATGATTTTAGACCATAGACATATTGTATATACAGTAAATTGCTTAATGGTTATTTTTATGTTTTACATAGATAAAAACATTGACTTATATATAAAACCGCCCTGACAGCACACTACTACAACAAGGTAAGTTTATATCAAAGGCGATGTTACATAACATTGATTTGGTAACAGGCTTATGAAGACTAGAAGATTATTCCTTCTTCTAATTTTCCGTATTTTAAGATTTTGGAGAATAGTGCATTTAGTTTAGTGCTAATTTAGTGTAGTAGTTTAGTGCATTTTTGGTACATGAGACATTGGATTCTATTTCACATGAATATTCATATGTTCTTTTTACTATAAAAATGCAAGGGTTATTATACTCGAGTTACCATTGGCGATTACAGGAGGCTATTTTCTCAACTAATCTTACTCACTTGTACTATGTAGGTAAAGTAAGAAATTTACTTATTGTTCTACCTATTACGATTTCGGCTCACATTGTAAAATTAAACGGTTTTTTCTGGTTGTTATAGGATGAAAAAAAGAATTAAAATACTATCAAAGCTGAAATCTAACACAATTTTGTTTACAGTGAGTATTTTAACCGTCTTCAAAAAGGAAGAGGTATTTAATTCGACCGTATGTTTTTTTTATATGTTTTACCACATAACATTTCTCTGGGTGAACCGATTTTGATGATTCTTTTCTTTATTTAAAATATTGTGCTTTTCGTGAAGTCTCATATAAATTTAATCAAGATTTGACCGGTAGTTTTTAAGTTTTCCTTTATAATGCGTATTTAATTGACTCCTTTCGATTGCATTGATGATGTTCTCATTTATTTTTTTTTAAAGAAGAGGGGGCAAACGAGCATGCGGCTCACCTGATGTTAAGTGACTATCGCCACCCATGATCAACCGCAACACCAGGGGAATGGCAGGTGCGTTGCCGGCCCTTTAAAAAAGAGTAAGCTCTTTTCTTGAAGGTCCAGGTCGTATCGATCCGGAAAACTCGCCTGTAGTAAACAATTCCACAGAGAGGTCGTACACGGAAGAAAACTCCTTGTGAAACGTACAATGCTGGACCTCCAGGCATCCAGATGCTGTGGATGGTATCAGGACTTTTCTTCCAAGTGACCACGAAACTGCACGTCACTCGATATGTCGACGCCGAAGATGTCGGTACTGGCTGAGGTAACAAGGTTCCTTTTGGCGGTTAACGCGCAAACTTGTGTCTTCTGAGGGTTAAAACGGACTAGATTTAGCCACCCGCAATCCCAGACTCTGTTCAGCAAAGACTCGACTTTAGACACAAGTTTGTCCCGGTACTCGCAGACTTTTTCCCGAGAAATAATGGCAAGGCCGGTGTACAGAGCATCACCAGTGCTGGCATAGCAATGAATGTTACGGGTTTGCAACATATAATTGATATGCAGAAGAAACAGCGTTGACAATAGCATGCAGCCTAGATGTCAGGTCAGCGGAAGAAATCCATCTCAGTAAATAAGAGCGCACATGAGACGTGAGCTCTTATTTCGTTTAGTTCATTTGAAACACAGCCAATGTAAACACATTTCACAATATTTATTTATTTATCTATTTAACAATTTATGTAAACACAAGTAAGGGATAGGACACATCATGATAAAACGTTTGTACAAAGGCTCTACTTATCTCACAATGAAATTTCTTCCAGTAGGCCAGTTCCAAAGATATATGATTAATAAATGATTATAAGGTGTGCACTTTGTTATTATACAACACATATGGGGATAAAATAAATACTTATGTACGGATGCGAATTTTAAGAGGGTTTTAATGTGAGATCTACAAACTGTATCTGGGGATTTATAAAAAGTAAATCGATTTCGGAGGTATGTAGGGAAATTTGGGCTATGTAGGATGTTAAAAAGGCGACAAAGGATACGAGTGTTCTTACGAAATCGGATCGGGAGCCACTTGAGTTGCATTCTATATTTAGAGACGTGGTCAAACTTCTTGAGTCCGAAAATATACCGAATGCAAAGGTTTTGCAGTCGCTCAAGTTTATTTAATTGCTCCTCTGTGGCATCCAAAAAAGCAGACATTAGCGTAATCTAAGACAGGCAAAATAAGAGTTTGAACAAGAGACATTTTCATTGATAAGGGTAAAAAAACTTTGAAGACGTTTTAATGAGTGGAAAGCATAATAAACTTTTCTGCTTAAATCCGTTATATGAGGACCCCAAGACAACCTATTGTCAATAATTAAGCCCAAGTTCTTCACAGATTCAGTATACGCAATTGATGTTCCATTGATAATCAAATCTGGCAGGGTGCATTTACCAATTAAGCTACTAGTATATCTGCTACTTACTATTATTGCTTGAGACTTACTTGGATTTATATATTATAACATGTGATCTGGACCAACGACTAATTCTCTTCAAGTCATCATTCAGTGCTTCTATCGCCAATTTAGCTTCAGATGCCACAAAGTGACGGTATAGGTGCAAATCGTCTGCATAAATATGGAAGTTGGAGGATATTATTTTTGTTATAGAATTAATAAAACTCAGAAGAGCAAAGGAGACAAGACGCCAACTTGGGGTACACCCGTAATAAGATTACACCAGTTGGAATAAGTGTCATTGGAACGGTTATATTGTGAGCGTCCTCGAAGATGGGAATCAAACCAAAGAATGGCAGAATGTGAAACATTATTAGACTGGAGAATTTTTAAGAGGAGATCAAAGTCAACAGAATTAAAGGCACTGCTGAAATCTAATAAAACGAATACTGTTAATTTTTTTTGATCTATGGCTCGACGGATATCATCAGTTACCTGAAGAAGAGCAGTTGTTGTACTATGACTGGGCCGGAATCCAGATTGAAATATACTTAAAATATGGTTGGAATTAAGATAAGAAGACAATTAATTGTGAACAATATGTTCAATTATTTTAGAGAGGAATTGTAATATAGATATAGGTCAAAATTCGGAATGTAATGTGGGGTTAGCAACCTTAGCTATTGGAATAATTTGTGCCAACTTCCACGACTATGGAAAACAGGAGAAAGAAAATGAAAAATTAAATAGAATAATAAGTAAGATATGGAAGAATACAAGGTAAAATAATAGTTATCATTGTGAAAGAAATTTTGTCATTTCCCATTGCAGTAGCATATAGATAGCACTAATCGTTTTACTTCATCTTCTGACACTGATACAAATTCAAACTGGCTGGAATGTTGCAATGGGCATCTAGATGTGCATGGCAATCATACAATCTAAGAATTAAAGCGGTAAAGTTGTTAACCATATCATCAATGTTATTACAATCTGTCGTGAAGCGACAATAAAAACTAAAGAACCTAACTTAACTACAACGAAAACAACCAAAATAAAATAAATTATTTAAAAATTTGAAAAGTTTTACAGATTCTTTTATAAAAAAAAAGGTATGAAGGTGATGATGGGTTGTAATGAAGATATTGATTTACAATATTATTAAAAAAAAATAACAAAGATAAAGATACTGCAACGAAGTATGCACAGGCTATGCCTATGATAGGTGCACAGCTCCTGCTCTAGGTACACGCAGAATCTGGAGAAAGCACACGCAGCGTCTGGAGAAGGTACACGCAGCGCTTGGAGTAGACAAACGCAACGCTCGGAGTAAGTACACGCAGCACCCGGAGTAGGTATACGCAACATCTGGAGTAGGCACGCAGCGTTTGAAGTAGGTACACGCGGCGCTTGAAGTAGGCAAACACAACTTCCGGAGTAGACACACACAGCATCCGGAATAGACACGCAGTGTCTGGAGTAGGTCCACGCAACGTCTGGAGTAGGCACGCAGCGTTTGAAGTAGGTGCACGCGGCGCTTGAAGTAGGCAAACACAGCGCACTAGTAGGCGGAGGCGTAGACGTGGCTAGGCGACGACTTAAGGAGCGGGCAGAGGCTTGCAGGATCCCGAGGCAGTGCGGAAAAGGCCTTTAGGAGATGCTTCAAGTATCAAAGCTCAAGTCCGACTCCCCCATTCGCCGATTGTTCGGCTTCTTTTCCCTTTTTGACGGATCTGGCATAAGAACGGAAAATTATTCTCATTAAATTTGAAATTATTTAAATTAAAAGCAAATTCTTGTAAATGGCCAAGAAGAAAGGAGTATTTTGAAGTAAAAACATCAGGCCGGTAACGATATTTGAATAAAAATTGCCATGACAACCTGATAAACAACGATGTCAAAACATGTCAAATTTTGGTTTTAGGCTCGTAATACAGAAACGGCAAGATTTAAGTGAAAAATGAGATATTATTTATATAGGAAAAAAAAGTAGCGCAACAGCGCGCACGAAACCCGAAATTGCAGAGTTACGGAGAACTAAATAAAAGACCGAAAAAGGTAGACTCCATTGACACCGATTTAAAAAGTGCTGATAGCATGAAAAATACGAAGTGAAAATGATTTGTTATTGTGTTCTTATGAATTAAAAATATTACAGGATCCTATGGAAATAAAGGTGATGCAAAATATCAAGTTTTGAGGCGAATGCAGAACATCAAAAACAGAATGGAAAAATAAATTTAAAATAGTGTAAAATGATATGTAAGTAGCATAACACTACAAATCCTTTACGGAAGACCAATCCATTTTACTTGCATCACGCCTTATGACTTCCAAGTCAATACCCTTATAGCTACGAAGAAATCGAAAATGTGATGTGCGCTTAGGTGGACTAACACGGTATTATATGTTAATGAGGTAATGGTACGAAAAACAAGATGTTATTTTTCCATGATTTGCAATGTTATTTAAAGATGAAACAATGATAAGGTCAAGTAAAGGCGGAGTACAGTTTGGAAAATGATGAGTGGCAAAGAGGGGTAAAATTTGTAGATTATATGAGGACACAATAGACTTCAGCTTATATGCACGCGAATCGTGCTTCACTAAGCACGTATTGAAATCTCCCATCACGATCACATGAATATATATAGGACAGAAGTCTGTAAGTAAATTTTCATATACTTCAAAATAACTTATTTGCATATTAGGGTTGTATATCACACCAAGAAGGATTTTTGTATGATGAAGTGTAACTTCAAGAAAAATGTACTCAGCAGATTCAGAATAAGTTGACGAGAAGCAGAGATATTTTTGTATGGGATATCGGAACGCAAGTAAATAGCTACACCACCTCCTCCTTTTACAGTCCTATCATTACGTATCAAAAGGTAACCAGGAAGTGAAAACTGAAAAGAAGGGAGAAAAGGCTTGAAACAAGTTTCATATATAAGAAGTGCGTCGATTAGATTACTGCTAAAGGATGCAAGAAGGTCAGGATAGTGAGCAGGAACACTTTGTGCGTTGATATGCAGAAATATGATCATGCAGTCCAAGATGATCAGATGACTCGGCATCTGCGCTTAAGAAACTGGCAGAAGATTAATTACACGAGAAAAACTAGCATCAACATCAGATGGACTTTCCATAATTATGACAATAAAAATAAAAAGTAAAATTATAAAATTATAATAAAAATAACTTAATAACCTAATATATAAAGCAATATCCTAAATAAAAATAAATAAATTTCAAAGAGAAAATATACCTAACTTATAATTAAAAATAAAACGCAAATAAATAAAAATATAAAAACAACTCAGCTCAACTCAATAACTTAATGGAATTATTTTTAACTAAGTCTATGTATACATACATATTATATTAAAACTATAAGAAGAAAAACAAAAATACTAATTGCAATACAAAATTAAGAAAGTAAACACGGAACATTACTTTAAACAGCGTATATGTAAACTACAAATAATCTATAAAAAGGAGGTAAGTAGTAAAATCTTAATAAGTTAGTTTTGTTTGCGTTCATTGCAATAAAACAAATCTCTCGCCAGGGAGTAGTAGTATGTTCCTTGATAACATTGTTTGTGACGTGTATGCGTTCCGTCTAAGTTCGTTCTCTCCACTTTTATGAAATAACAATTAGTTATAGAAAACAATACTACTATATCAGTTATTTATGTGTCGGCGTGATTTCTTCGGGGCGTTAACCGTTATTGATGATCTATTAGCGGACTGTAATGCGTTATCTATGCTAGAAGGATATTTCACGATGAGTAGTTCCAATTTAACTAACGTTTCAATTTTGTGTCGGGTTTTATTGGGGAGGATTAAAACAATTTTTCCTTTAGAAGACCAGCAGTTCTTAATTCCAAAGTGCTTACGTGCTGTAGTAAATATGTGATGCTTGGTTTTCGTTAAAAACTCTGAGATGGTGATACCGGAGCCTTTTAAACTGGCTTTGTTATCCCAAATAAACCGTCTATGCTCAGAATCAAACGACCGAATTAAAACTGGTCGTGTCTTATTTAGAGATGATCCAAGCCGATGGCTAACTTTAACACAATTCTTTTCTATATCTGTCAGCTTTAATTGTTTAGATATTATATTTAAAATAACTTCACGGAGGTTTTTGTTTTGCTGCAATGCCATGAAACAATAGAACTTTATTTCGCATCACCGTTTCATGTCTATCAAGGCCGAGGCATAGTAAATTCATTTGTGTTTTAATTGTAGAAAGAGTTTGCCATACCAATGACTTAAACTCAGAGAACTCACGAGATAATGAAGTTATGTCAGGATTCGATGAACTGCTCCCGGTATTGACTTTTAGCAGCTTCTCTTCATATTCCCGCATTCGAGACCCGAACATCTGTTCGAGTTCGTTAAAACTATTAGCTAGCTGGACATCCATATTAGGTGGTATAAGAATATGTATACAAATCTCGTAGGATAAGTTGTTATTATTGAGCGTAGATGAGTTAAATAACCATTTAATTCATTTATAACACTTAACACACAGTGTGTACAATACCACAATGTGTATTTAAAAGTTGATATAATTGCACTATGGCTCTACCACGTTTTAAAAATATACAATAGGCGGTCTTACTGCTGACAGCAATTTCTTCCAGACAACCAATGAATGGACAGGATTATATGAAGATGGGTGTGATAAAAAGAATACACATATTTACTATACATAGATACAGACATACTACAAACATATGTACACAAAAAACTAGAAACTAGAACTAGAATATATCGTTTCTATTTTTCTTTCTTCTATATATATATATATATATATATATATATATATATATATATATATATATATATATATATTGAATTAGTTAATTAAATGCAATATAATATACTACACACTATATTATATTTAATAGCTAGTGTGGAAAGTATGTAAACCAACAATTAGAAATGCCTAAAAATAAAAATAATTTTAATTAAACTTAAACTCAAACTCAAACACTTTATTGCGTTCATGTGGTTACATATAGAGCCGTGGTAGCTAAGATGGTTAACGCTCGCTGTAATATAACAGAACGCGAGTAACCCGGGTTCGATCCCCGCCGGCACCAATGAAATTGTTAATTGCAATTTTAAGTGCTGATTTACCACGTGCTCGGCGGTGAAGGAAAACATCGTGAGGAAACCTGCATGTCTGAGGAATAAGATAAAAAATATTTCTAAGACATGTGAAGTTCGCCAACACGCATTGGGGCAGCGCGGCGGACACTTCCCCGCCCTAAAAAACCCTCTCATAAATGAGGGGAGGCCTGTGCTCAGCAGTGGGACGTGTATAGGCTGTAACTTTACTTTACTAACTTTATGTGGTTACATAAATAGTTCTTAAGTTGGATATATTAGAGCCAAACATGAGAAGAAAACAAGATATTATTTATAAATTATTTTAGTGTTCAACGTGACTCTATACTACCTGGACCAAATTCGAAGAAGAAAACAGAAACATAACAAAATGACGTAGCTCGCAAGGCAATAACGGAAAAAGTGCTTTATTTGTTATACCTGAAGGTTGATTTCACACTAAACGTTATTTAACCTATGTTTTTTCATTTCCAAGTGATAGGAGTAATGTATAGCTTTGTTCTTTTTTGTGACTAATGATTGTAAGATTTGTGACTTTATTGCTAGACGTGATGGTTGTAATTGGGTTGAACTTAAAACTATTTTAATTTTTTGTCTCACTCAAGGTACCTCATGAGCTGGCAATGGACAATGGACTCCGTTGTTTTGGAGAACAAGGAGGTGATGGCGATAGGCCGGTAGTTGGACGGGTCTGAGCAGTTGCTTTTTTTAGGGATCGGGTGCACGAAAGCCGTCTTCCATGATTTTGGGACTACCGGAAAAGACGCGTTGAAACCGGTGCCAACTCTGGAGCACACGTCCTCAGCACGTTTTTTCGTCAGGCTCACTCGACTTGTGGATGTCCAGGGAGAGGAGTGCTTTGCGAACAGAGCGCTGTGTGAACTGGACTTCCAGCATGGAGCACTCACACCGCAGGATGGTCGGCGGCGTACTCCCCCCGTCATCGAGATTCGAGTTCGGCGCAAAGAAAGAGCCTAGCAGACCGGCTTATTCCTTTGCGGTATGTGCCAGTGTGTGGTCCTCCCTGTGCAGAGATGGAAGAGATAGCTGACAGAAGTTCCCCTGAACAGCCTTGGCGAGAGACCAGAATGCACGGATTCCAGAAGGAAGGCGAACTAGTTTCTCGCCAATTCTGCCAATGTGCTCTGACTTTGCCTTGGCAATGACTCTTTTGAAGGACCTAGAGGCGGAATTATACTTCTTTTTAGAGCGTTGGTGTTTGCATCCCGGGACGTCGATGCGTCAACCCAGGCTTGGTAGCACTCCTACTTATAATATGATGCTATTTTACTGGACATGGTTGAGATTTGCCTCCAATGGGCACCACAGAGGAAGGAATAAAAAGTTCCATACCCTGTAGTACCACATCAGCGACAGAATCCGCAACAACGTTGGGAACTTCTGACGAGAATCAAACCCGCCCCCAGGGGTAGGATGCAAAGAAAGATCGCATCCTATCCCAATCGGCTGACCTATATTGCCAAACACGGCGGCAGCCTGCTGAATGCAACTGCGATTTCAGCGTGAGTGAGGTGAGATGGTGAGGGGCATCCATGGAAATCTGATGTCCGTTCAAATCAGTCAGTAAGAGGTCAGCAGAGGGTCCAACAGGGAAGGTGCATGATCCTCCACATCTGGAAACCGCGTAGGCGAAGTAACCAGTTTTGTCAGACCATATGCCTAGCACAACACTCCAAAGCTCCAAGAAGTAGCCATATTATCATGCATTAAAAGCGTGCCAAGCCGTGTTCAAGCCTTATAAAAGTTAAGGGTGGAATAACAAAACACTGATAGAAATATATTTCTCTTTCAATACAGTATCAAACCTCTATAAACGAGTTTACTTTTTATTCCTAAAAACATTTAATGGTATTAAAAAATATATTATAACTTTAAAAACCATATTTTCTATTGTAATTCATAGCTTAAGTTGATAAAATATAAAGAAATCGTTTTGAGTATAATAATTTGGCTACGCACTCTAAGTAGAAATATGATATTTAAAAAAAATCTTTAAAGTTATTTGTGTTTAACCCAAGAGATTTTGCTTCCTTTATAATTGAAATCTTAGCAACTTCCGAAGTTGCTTATAATATGATTTTATTGTTACTCCGTTGCCAAAAACTTTATATTGTGAAATCTATTTTACATCTGAGCCTATTTTTAAACTAAGTTCAATTATTGTGAATATTTAAGATTATCCATAATTTACTCTTTTCCTTTTTAGCTCCAACACATATGACCTCCTTACCATGCATTATATAATCGGACATTACTCGGGGTTATTACTTCGCAAAGTCTATTAAAATGTAGCAAAAATTAAAATTGAGATTTTATTTTTTGCTTTCTTAAATATTTACGTGAAAAATTGTTTTAAACAAATTGAATATTTAAAGCCTGCATCCTGCATGAAGCCCTAACACTGCGGGATGTTCGGCAGTGTGTGGTGTGGTGTGGTGTGTTTAGAGACGATTTTTTAATTTATTTAGAGAGCCCAGAAGACCACAATTTGAAGGCCCTGAAGGCGGAATTATACTTCTTTTTAAGAGCGTTGGTATTTGCATCCCGAGACGTCGATGCGTGAGCCCAGGTCTTGTATGCAATTTTGCAGCAGCGGCTAAACCAAAGCTGGGTTCTGCCACCGACAGGTACAGAATCCACATCAGTAACAGAATCAGCAAAAACGCTGGGATCAATTGGCGAGAAGCAAATCCGCCTCCAAAGGTAGAATGCAAAAAAAGATTGCATACCGTCCCAATCAGCTGACGAATAATGCGAAACACGGCGGCAACCTGCAGTACGCAACCGCAACGGGAGCGTGAGTGCCACCGTACTCCGGATTGGATAATGGCCCAAGGAGCCAAGACGGCCTGCAAGGCCACGAGCAAATTAAAAAAGGGAAAGGCAATGAGGTGAGGATGATGATGAGATGGCTTATGATTTGATATTGTTACCAATCATCATGTCGCCTTTTAGGCGTTTTTCTTTGGGCTATCTAACCGCAGTCGGGGGGGGGGGGGGGTGCGAACCCCCGTCTCTGACTGCTCAGCTCGTGTCGGTCGATGGTCTCTGATTGCTCAGCTCGTGTCGGTCGATGGTAGGAGAGATCTCCTATTCGGGGTACAAATTATAAAACTCGAACTCGGTTTAGTTTTCATTTTATTAATTACAGAGTCCCAAGCAGATGGTAGTGCCCAGCCTCCTTCTCTATTGAAATTAGGGTGTTTTTTTTTAATTTCAATAGCCTCACGTATTATTCTTGGCAGGAATCGATGTTCTATCGCGAGGATTTGTTGTCTATCAAATCTGATGTAAAGGTGGGGGCCGCCTAGGATATGCTCACAAATGTTAAAAGTACATATCTCGTGTATATTCACATGCATTTTGTAAAAAGCTGTAAAGGTACAATTCCGTAGCCGACTGTAGACAGCAGCAGCAAGCGACGTGTCGTCGCGATACAACTGGTTTCTATGTAGTTCTATGAAATACGTTCCGTAGCTAGCGACACGTCGTTTGCCTAGCAGCAGACGACACTGTAGCCCCACCGCAGATCAGTAGTGTTGCGCTCGCCTTTCTGCTTTGCGCCCTCCTTTCTGCCAAGGAGGGTTGCTTCCGTTTATAGCTTAAAGATCTCTCGTCAGGTCGGTAAGCTAATCCCAAAAGGTAGAGTTAGTGGGTAAAAGTCTCCACACTATGAGCATTCTCTACCTCCCTCCCCCGTTACCGGAGGGTTGCCCTTATTTGCTTCGAGCGCAAAAAAATCAGTAATGCCGCCAACGCCCAAGCGACAACACGTTGAATTTTTCTTAAAAAATGATTTTCACCGATTCACAGGAAGATTCACTCACTTCCTCTGCATTTAAATATAATACGTGTGTGTTTTCGTGTTTTCACTTTTATTATACACTTGTACAATAAAAGCAAATCATCATTATTTTCTTCCTCTTCTAACAAAAGTAAATCACGATCGCTAATTTCAAACACGTCAGACATCATGTCCCACTGAACACTTGGAACGGAGTGCACACGGGCTGCTACCGTCAGCAGTCGGGTTCGGAAATTCGGAACCATGACTGCAGCGACATGATGCCACTACATGTCGCGGCGACACGTTGTCTACTGCTGCTGTCTGCTGTCGGCTACGGAATCGCACCTTTATTTTGATATTATAAACAGACACTTCAGTTTAATTTGTTTAGATTAAAATTTAATGGATTGGTTGGGTTGTCGCTAAATTTTAAAATGTTAGCTAATACTGAAAGCAATAATATTTAAATAAGAAAAAGCTATATAGTGTTATTACAATGTTAAAAAAATGGATTATAATAGCCCCTGGGAAAGATTAACGCTACCAAGCTTTTTCTATTATGTTTTGTGTTGTTAATTGTGTAAAATACGTGATTGTAAGCTGTTTTTTTTTCTAACCAGAAGTAAATTAAAAAAGAAGTGACTTTTCACTAAGTATTATATATAATCTATATTAAATAAAAAAGTTTCTTTTTCTGTTTCTTTGTAAGAAAAATCTACATTGGCGCCCTCTGATTACAGCTTGCTCGGAAAACTGACTAACTTGACTCGTTGAATTCCGAGGTTGATCCACTGATCATAGTATCTGCTAGCTCTTAAATCACCAAAGACATTGATATAGCGTGACTTATCTCTGTAGACACGTTGTAATTCAGGCCCACGGCCCCAGCTTTTCTTAATCATTACGGCACAGTCAGTTAATTTTACGCCCGTTCTGAGTTCTATAACATTTACGCCACTTGAACTCCGCTATTGCATCAGCTGCACCTGCTTGATGGCGCTAATGTCGCACAACGCATAAGTCGCATCAGTTACAAAGGAGCGCCACTTTTTCCATGAAAACAATGTCAGTCTGTCTGGCTTTTTGTATTCGTTCCGCACTACACACTATTCGGCTTTTAAATAGCGGATATGTTGGCACTGGTTAAGGGCCGTCAAATGACATCATTAATAGGGGCACAGTAAGGAGTGCAAGCAGCTTTTCGCTGATGTGTCAGGCGATAATGACCCAGAATGTCAACCTTTATACAACCACCAAAAAGTGTTCCAATATTCAAAGATGTTACTGCATCTCATCAGCCGAGTCCAACCAAACGAACTAGTAGTATTTCCTCAGTTTTTTTGATAGGTTTTTTTGAAACTGACACAGAGCGGCTCATCACAATGTCTCTGCGAGGCTTACTTATCGGAAAATCGCTTATTGCACCTAGCCCAGCATGATACCTCTATATCATCGAAAGGGAGGGTTATTAATACTTGAAATGGGGTTTGACGTGTTATAAATTAGAAGACTAGAAACTTTTCGGATGCCCAGCCACAGTAGATAGAAATAATCACATAGGGCCCAATTTTGAATTTTAAACTTGTGTTTCCTTATTAATTAATCGAGACGGTTAGAAAATTTGTCGTGCATCCAAAAAGTTGAACATCACAGAACGCTTGTGAAATTTGGCTCTTAAAGACAAAATGTGACAAAACATTTAAATGAATAGTCCAAGACTAGAGCACCAATAATGCGAAGCAATTTGCTGTCAGTTATTTTAGATTTGGAACAAAGGATTTAAAGTTGCAAATTAGTTGATCTTTCCAAATGTTCAGTGTTAAAGTTAGTATAGTCGCAACTTAAGTACACAATACTTTTTAAGCTAAATTTTTATGTTTGAAATATTGTATATTAATAAAAATTTGTTTGATATGACACCTACTTCCACTCCAACAATAAAAAGTAAAATAATAAAAATACAGTACGTCACAGGGCACAATTTATTTACCAAGAGAGTTTTTTAAAGAATAACTGTGACAAGCGAGCATATAATCCACCTGATCCTGATATAATCTACCGGTAAGTCCCAAGAAAATGCAGATCAATAACTGCAGGTGCGTTGTCACCCCTGACGACCGACATGGAATGCCTCGTTTCCAGTAAAAAGGGTCGGGCTATAAAACAAATAGCCACCAAGCTGGCGCAGTGCGTGTTGACAGGCTTTACACATCATTAAAATATTTTAATCTCAAATCATCTAATTTTTAAATGAATTCAGATAAATTTTGAACGAACAAATGTTTAATCTTGAAGCCTGCGTTTACTTCTTCAGATACTATTTTAAAGTAAATAATGTAACCACCCATGTGCATTCCATTGTTCAGTGCAGAAACCTGTGTTCTTTTCTTTTCTATCAAATTTTATCTAGCCGCTTTCCTTACATTGATCAACATTCATTTAAAACCATTTAACTAGCACTTAGCCTTTAGTTTTTTTCAACCTATTCGATTTGTGGTTGTTAATCATACTACATAAATTAATTTTAAAAAGTGACATTTGGAAAACAAAATTTTAGTTTCTTACGTCAAAGAAAAAAATTACATATTAAATGAAAATAATTTACGGATTTAATTTATCGAACTATATTACTAACGTAGTAGTAATACCTCAATGATTTAATGGCATTTAATTTAAACTTTTTAGTTCACGACGTTTTAGGGACGCTTTACAGCACAGTGAAAACTGAGGTTCTTGGAATCCCGATGTCATGGTTATCCCGGCTACTGCAAGTTTTTGAATATTAATTTTTTGCCCGATCTACGTAGAACGAGTTTACAGTATTTTGAAGTCTTGTAGTAATATTCTTGGGTTTTGGTTTATTTTTATTATTTATTATAGTTTCCGAAGCAGATGATAGCACCCATTCATCTTCTCTATTGAAATCAGTATGTTTTTTTTTAAATTTTAATAGCCTCACGCATCATCCTTGGAAGGAAACGGTATTCTTTTGCCAGGATTTTTGGTCTAACATACCTAATGTAATGGTGGGGATGATCTTAAATAAGTGAACAGGCGGCAGACTTTCCGATGGCACTTTACGTCAGTTATATGTTCTTTTACGTGGGTTTTTATAGATCTTCTTCTATGTACTATGTAAGAGATAACGCATTCACAATCAAGCTTGTACACTCCTGCATCTGATAGAAGGGTATTTATTACACTCGACGAATGTGAAGACACATAGGACAAAAAATATCAGCATGTATCCTGATATTTATTAAATATTAGAAATAGCCAAATGAATCAGTAAGCTAAAGTAGCAACGGGTCGGTAGCTCGAAAACTGATAATCGACGGGGAATAAAAGTTTACAAGTAGAAGCCCCGTACAGGTGAGCAAAGTGTAGGATGGTTGATTAGATAGCATGATTACGACAATTTACTAAATGCGTCATGACACATATTTATACTAAAAAAGTTATGAAAGTAAATGAACGTTGCCTTAAACACAATAATTGTTATTCACTCTTATAAACAGATTTATGTGACGGTAAAGCAAACGTTAACAAGAGCCAAGAGACATTAGGCAGGTGTAACTGCTGTCTGGATTACGTCCAGACAAATGGCTGTAACGAGGATCAGTGACTCTTATGAGGCTTTTTGTTCTCTACTTAGTTAATTGTACATTTCTAAGTAAAATACAAGTTAACACTTATTTTAAACATTCTTAAAGGCGAACATTTTATTACTTAACATGGTAGAGCACGCTGCAGTTGTTATTAAGCTGCATTTCTAATGGATCAGTTTAACCAGGGACTAGTCACGCTCCAAATGAGTGCCATTGCAGAGAATAATAGCAGCATGACGCTATGCGTCATCTATGGTAAGTGCATATAGTAACAATTATAAAAAACGACTCGACGATTATAAGGCACTGGAGGTGCTGTGGGCCGCGGGTTTGTAGAAGGCGATAGAGTAAAAAATATAGGAGATGATCAGCAGCATCTTTCTGATGACAATCAGAAAAAATGCTGTGGCCCGCACGCCTGTCAAACGTGACAAGTGTAGCAAGTATTATGAATAAAACTATAAGGGAGTTCAATTTTCAGCAGTGGGCTTGTGGTGGGTAGGTGTAAACTGTAGTAAATAAGAAAAATGTAGGGTAGGTGAGGATTCATTAATCAAGAATCTAACTCACAGCTATTAATTAACGAAAACTACATAATTAGTACAGAAATTCTATTATAAATGATCGAACATAAATGATAAAGTAGTCAACTTATTGGTTTGAACATAATTATAAAGGAAACATGATAAATAATCCAAGTAACAAAATCTTTAATACTTTGAATATAACATTTAAAAAAATATTCAAGTTTATTTCCCTTTTGGTTTCAAAATTTTCTCCATATTGGTTTAATCATTAAGCCTTCTAAGCCGAATTTGGGCCTAAGCGCCCAGTCTTAACGGAGACCAGCCGTGTGCGTAGGACAGGATTATAATGCATGAATATGCGTGCAAGGAAAGGTGCATTGTAATTTTTCATAGTCCGATGGAATTACAACATGACATGACCAGAGCACGCGGAAGGAACACCGCCAACTTCCAGACTCCAGGCCTTACTCCGGGATTTCATTGACAAAAAACCCAAATACTGATTTTTTATTTACCGACGGAGGGCCTAATTAGCAGCAGCCACCATAACAATCACTGACCAACGCGGTAATCATTTCAATGTAATGTGTAATTTATTTGGTATGTTGCATTAAGCTGCTTTTTCGTTCCAAAAATAATGCCATTCATTCTCCAATTTACGATCACCTTTTTGCGATAATCTTGGAGCTTTATGAAGATAATCATAGACATCAAAACTACTAACACTTACTATAAATAATTGTTAATATCACCGTAATCCTAAATGATAATTTTAATTTAAGTACTGTTTATTAACTACACTTCTGAACTGTGCCTTAATTATTCACGTATCTAGCTGCACAAGTGGCACCTATGAAAATAGTCACAGAGTACATTTAATAGTTCCTTAAACGTTAGACACAATATGCATTACAAAGGATAATAGAACTGGCCACGTTCCAAACGGTATTACGCTCCCTCCGGCCGATGACGGCTCCCCGGATTAACCTTAAATGTTGTTTATAATTTGTTGTATGCACACCTGTACTTGACGTCGTTTCTGTGGAATTCGTATGAGTATACTAGTAGCTTCGTTTTGAGAGGTGACGATAAAACTTACATAATTGATAAAAATCTCAAAAAAATTATTAAATGTGGAATAAAAATAGTGAATTATTACTGTGTTGAATACTAATAAGATACTACTGTTTTTTGGAAAATTACAAAAAAAAATCATAAATTATTAATCAAGTTATTGATATGTTTTATATACGATTCAATAAAAAATAAATTTTTATTGAATATTACAGAGTTACAGTTGATTATCGAGAGAAGTCTGAGAACAGAACCACAATAAAAATCTTATTCTCGTGAATTGGAGCAAATTTGTTCCAGAATATCTTATTACGTATTTAAAAATATTGAATATAATTTCTAAAGTTAGTTGAAATCAACAGAAAACAAAGGATATAGTTATACTACATCCTTTGTTTTCTTATTGTCATGAATGTCAGCTAAATTTATTCTAAGAGATTTCATTATGTATTTTGCAATATTTTACACAATTGTAAAGTAAATACTGAATCAACATCTTTAACTTGTTGCTATGCTTTACTTTTGGCCGACCAAGTGTATATATACATGGTGAGTAACCTTAACTCCTACTATTCTAAGAGAAAAATCAACTGGATACAAATGTTTCGTTTTAACAAAATAATTTTCTTAAAGACCTCAAATTTAACGACCAAATAAACTGTAAAATAGACAATATGATTATAACACTTATTTTCCATATACTTATATTTTGAGTTGTCAACATTTCACTTGCATTTACACTTTCACTGTTGTATTTTGCACTTTCTAAAAAGTCTCTAATATCGTTTCCATATATATTTTCTGTTGTAGCTAGGCATGACAGGTCTGAACAGCAGTCTGGCCTCGGATGTCCTTGTTCCCACTGTGTCTCTCAGTTTCGATTGGAGATTATTAGAAATGTTCCTTTTAGATTTTACTTCATAACTTCATTGTTACAAGATATTCCATCGACTACGATGTGGCTTCTTACGTCTTCAATTCGAATAAAGTTTTTGTGACATGCAGAATAGCTTCTAAGCAGTATTATTTGTTCTATGCAAGTTGTACGCGCGTATTGCACGATGTAATCTTCCTTACAGAAAACTCGGTTATCTCCAATCTACTCGCACGGGATAGATACGAGTCTATATTTCAATCCATTCACTATAAAGTAGAGATACGTAAGAATTACTCTATAATTATTTTTAATTAACTAGGATCATATATAGGTACAGGAACAATTTTGTACATATAATAATTATATGTAACCGTGATCAACAAGGGAACTTCTAACACAAAAACTAACTTATTATTATCAGAATAAGATTTGAAAACTATTTAACTTTCTCATTTTATGAGATCGTCCTGAGCTACCGTATACAATATTCTACAATGTTTCTCTTATTCTAATAACATATCAAAAAGTTCTGTAGAATTAATAATAGATTGGTGGAGAATGCTTACTCTACTAAAAGCGATCGCCGTTTCTATCTCTTGAACTACATTATAAATAGTACGAAAGTTATTCAAGATTTGAAATAGAGCATTCATTTAACTTACTACGTTATGTAATTTAAATAATACTGATATGTTTTTAATTGTGAAGTTTTAATATTTAAAGGAATAAAGTTATATTTCAAGTCATCCGAAATATTAACTAATTTGTCAAAGGTTTAAGGCTAAGTAAGCGACAGTTTTCTTTCTATCGAATGTTCTCTATTTCTAAGCTGACTAATCTCTTATTATAGCGTCATCATTGTCTTGGTTGCCTGAAATTAATCTTTCAATAGAACCTAATGGGTTTATTAAGCCCCTTTTTGATCTTTTGCAAGGCATTATTTGCTTCAATCTATCGTTTGTAACTTCCGTAAAGGATTCTGATTGCAGAGTTTATCCTAAAAGTTCGCTGCCATTTTCCGAGTAAGTCCTATCTTCTAATCTATAATATTTGTGAATATTATTATCTAAGTACTTAGCTAGACTTTCTTAATCTAATATTTAAAAACTAGTCCCGTGACTATTCTGAATCACTGCTGCACTTTTTTGTATCGGCGCTTTACTCTGATTGTTGGTTTCGCTAGAGCCAGGATTGCTTAGCAATGGCTTCTCTTGACGAATTTATTTGATTCACTACCCATTGAATCGTTGAAATGAACGTTACAGTCTTCTCGGCGCCCGAAAAAAATTATTTGCGATGGCACAGTGGACCCAAACGACAAGGTCACTTACTGGCTTCGCCAGTTAAGGTCAAGTTCTGATACACGATTTAATAAAAAATATAATTTTCACTGAATAAAACAGAGTTACAGGTATTTATCGAGCAAAGGGCTCAGAACAGAATGACAACAAAAACGAATTATTACCTATATAGTTATAACAATGGGAACAAAACTTATTCTCATAAACGTCAGCATTATTTTTGTCCCAGAGAATATTATTACGTATGTTATAGTATTATATAATATTCAATATAATTTCTAAAGTAAGTTAAAAATAATAGGAAACAAAGGGTGTCGTACAACTTATTCTCATGAATATCAGCATAATTTTTACTAGAACATTTCATTATGTATTTTGCAATATTTTATAACGTGTAAAGTAAATGCTGGGTCGACTCCTTACTCAAACTGGTTTCTTTGCTTTGTTTTTATCTGACAAAGCCTATATCTACCAAAGATTTCAAAAGGAAGGATAGGCCCATCTAAATATTTTAATCATAACTTTTCATACAAGAAAAAGTACCGCATCTGTCGTACTCGTAATACAAACGTCATATCAAAACACGACGTAACCAGGGTCGGATTTCGTAGTATAATTATTCTAATTATACCATTATTTCATACTTTGTAGTATATAGTATCATAATAATAATACTAAGCGAAAATATCATAATTTTACCTAAAGATCGACTTGTATTATTATTGGGTCCTTTTACATTAAATTTTTTTTATTAACCCTACGGTATCGAGAATTTCTGTACTGTACATGAGTATCGCGTTTTTTTTTTTAATAAAATTAGAATTAGCTCTATTTCTGGTCAATCGATGCTCGATCGATCCTTTTCTTTTGCACTCTTTTCGTTTTACCCTTATTGAATATAACATATATTAGGTAAAAAACGTAAATTTAAGACATCATTAAATATATTAGGTACCAATATTCAAAATTTAACCTACACTAAGTTTTTTTTGACGACAATTAAACAGAAATAAAAGTAAAACTGTCAAAAAACGAAACGTATAGATAAACTAGACGCGTGACGCCAAAATCCAGGCACATGGGAAAAAAGAAACATGAAACGTCAAACGTGATATAATTTTTTTTAATAGTATAATTTTATTTTCCATTTACAATATTTTTGAGGGTCTGAATCCAACCCTGAACTCATCTTGGTAACGTAACTAAACTAACTGTAAAATAAAACTAAAAATGCTTTTATATAATAATTTAATTGTAACAAAATTAATATAAGGTTATTTACCGATGATACGATATCCCATGTTTTTTTATCTTTGTATCGTAATTTTTGCATTGTTATATAGCACGCAACTAGACATATTTGTGACAGGCAAATCTGTCCTGCGTGTGCACCACGATTTGCTATTCGCGTTGGCCCTATACTGTAATTTTAGGGCCAATGCATTTGTCCGTTTTAGTTGTTCGGTCGGGCCGGTCTTTACGCTAGTAATATTGAAGTCAATGATATCTACAGGTTGAACATTCTTAACTAATGCAACTCCTTTTGTCTCAATACATTTTTAATATTCCCTTCAATATTTTGTTTAAAATATTAAAGGGGAAATTAAAAATTTATCAAGTATAACTTAATACAAACTATTATTTATGACGTAACCAAGGAATTTTTATCTGTTTGTATTCAAATTTTTCAGTGTATTTATAATTACGCTTAGAAAAAAAAAGAATCAAATTTTAATATAATTTATTTCATACATTTATTTCAGCCATATTCTTGACACCATACCGAATCGAGTAGGTCTGCATGAAAATTAAGTCTTTAACTATAGTTTTCTTCTTATAGTTTTTTTAATATCTTACCTATTTCAACATAATGTAAATTAAAAATGATTATTACAGTCTCATATGTAGATAAGATTAACACATAAGTATTCCTAATAAAGAGTTATAAAATGCCTTATAAAGAAATAAAATTAGCCTTGCCACCCTGCCTAGCAAGCGTGGCAATCATAACAAATATTGAAGATACCCCGATGAGGCAATCTGTGAGAAAAGCCTTTTTTCAGCAGTGGTAATTTGACTAGCTCAGGATTAGGATTCATAATATAAAGTGTTGCTAAATCTACATTTTTTATTTTGTTGTATTTGTGATATAAAAAACAGCAATGGCAAAATCTAAAATCTAACCAATATTTACGAACAATATATTACGTACCACTGGATATTATCCAACATAAAAGAAATTGGCTTAGCGGAAATCATTTTTCAGGTGAAATACGATCGCATAAAGCGTTTCCGAAAGCAATTAGTTGCTGTTACGATCGCAGACGAAGGAAACGAAAAAATAAAACGCGACGCACGTAATACTCTACACGCGGCAGTGACAATTTTTATTTTGTTAATTTTAACAAAACTTTTTCCATTATGAATAGTAAAGATTGTAAATATAGTTTTATCATTGACAACCAATAATGTACACCGACTTTTCAGAGTTTGGAGGATCTGTAGAAAAAAGCAGCTTCCTGGTCATGGTCAATGAGTGATTTAAATACACTGCTGCGTGACGGTTAACAATAACTGTAACCCGTGAACATATATAATAGCTATACTTGAGACAAAATATGGAAAACTAAGATGGAATGTCTCATAATTTAACCTTGTATTCAGAAGTTTTTAACAGTAACCATATTACATTCAGAGCATCATTATGCCATTTTACAATGGTATTTTGTAAGAACGTGGTACTTTCCCTATTGAACCGACACATTCGTGTTGTAGCTGCAGCGTGGCGCTACCAAGTAAAGATTTAATACGATGAACGATACGATACGAAGATACTAGCTAAAACAATAACAGTAGCATTATACTGGTATCACACGTTAGTATTCTATGCTAACGTTATTATTTCCCTGGTCCAGCCAACTAATCTATGTGGCAGTTTGGCACTACCACGAAAAATGTTTAGAAATAATAAAAGTAATTTTATTTAATCCAAAATAAAACATATTTTACAGGTCTGTTTAAATATTTTTTTTTACCTACGTAATTATTATCGCCTGATAGATGGTTTGCGCCTGATCCTGCCTGCGGTTGGATGGCAGTCTTATCAGACTATGAGATTAAGGGGTTCCTTGCTTGTACATAAACAAACACGTGCACCATGATCCAGTCACGCGCATATGACTAGTCTCCGTTGGAACTGGCCACGTTGACCGAAATGATAATTATTATTTTTATTTATTAACATAATATTATTCACGTATATTTCCAAATTTAAGAATTTTTAGTTTCTTATTAATAATATTTAAAATCGTTGAAGTATCTTGGAGATATGAATGATGTGATTGACTGTTGGAGTTATCTATCCATTCATTACGAGGGTGACACTGAAAGTTTTTAGAACCTGGCCTGGTAAAGGATATAATAAAAAATAAGTTAAAATTTTGAAAACAGAACTCTTTGCCATTATTATTGTGTATGCATTTTATTAATTTGTCATTTACTTACGATTTGGCGACTAATTGAAAAGTGTCTGAAATTGTCATGAATTTAACGCTAGAAAATTTTCATACAATGTTTTTTATGAAATTCGTATGAATGCAGTGAAGAAAGCTGAATTTATTGTTATGATCCTGAAACTAAGAGACAGTCTGCTGTCTGGCTGTTTCTTTCCAAGAAGTTACCAACTAAAGTGAAGGGACGTCGAAACGTGGGAAAAATATGGTGGCCTCGTTCTTCAGAAGGACAAGTTATTACGCAACAATAGTTTTAGAGGATCGACGCACAGTTACTGCAGTGTCACACAAACAAATGTTTGCCACTTGTCTTGGAAAAAGTTCTGGATCAACGACCTCGCAGGAGGATCCTCCTTCACCACGACAACGCCGCGTCGCATACCGCCAAGCAAATAATCGACTACTTGGCGATGTCAAACGTAGAATCACTACGTCACCCACCCTATAGCCCCAATCTCGCACCTAGCGATTTTTATTTATTTCCCAAAATAAAAGAAAATTTCGAGGAAAACATTTTACGGATGCCGAGGAAGCAGTGGCTGCGTTTCAAAATGCCGTCGAAGAGACCCCTAATGACGAGTGGGCAAAGTGCATTCAGTTTTCAGTGATTCGGAATATATAATTAAACGAATAACTTGCTAGTTTGTTCAGTTTTTGATTTTCTAAGAACTTTCAGTGTCACCCTCGTACAGCCTATGAATTCGACTCATGGATATAGGCCTTCCCTTGCTTGACACCACTCTTGGCAGAGGATTTGGCAAACACGACTTTTACTATTTTACGGAATGGTTAGCATAATGCTACTTCCCTTCTCCGATTTCATTTTTTGTCTGTCGCTTCTTGCGATACCAATGAGATGATACGGAATTGTAGATTCTCTTTCGCCGCCAGTAGATGACGATATTAGTTAAATATCTGGTAAAACTTCATGTGGCAGTTTTGAAAAAAATGCGGACAAACACAGGAGTGGTTGCCATAGTTTCCACCTGTGGTGTTGGGTTAGCAACCACAGATGTTTACTATTCAACTCTACTATATAACTATTTAAAAATATTAACAGGATAATGCTGCCACCTAGCTTCCGCTATAGCTTCCCTCGGTTGTCTCTTACGATACCCATGAAATGAGGTTGTGGATTTTCTTTCACCACTACTACACGAAGATATATTAATTTAATATCTGGTTACATTTTGTGCGAAAGTTATTACAAAAAATTAAGAAAAATAATATTTCCACTAAAATGCGAAAATAACTAGCATTTCTTCCATATCATGAGTTAGAGGACTTAATAAAAATAAATACTGGATCACAATGGAACAGCAAATGTTTATGATATCGTTGTAATAATTTAACGCTATGAGTTGCTCGCGGATTGGGTATTTATTTAGATACAGAAAGGTGGGATTCTGCTTTGTTATTTTATGACCTCCATAACTATTTAGCTGTTTACGGGATGTTGGAATACAATGCCTGGGACATTAGTTGTGTATTGGGAACTTAGAATAATAAACATTATTGCCTCGGTGTCTAAAATGAGTGTTTGTTGCTTGAAAATAATTAGAAATTAATTTTATATCAATGGTAATGTTAATGTTTAAGCTTTTGAATATTAGTTTTTATATGAAAATAATAAAATAATTTTCAATCTCTATTAAAATTTATGTAGCTAAATGTAATTTTCGTAACATTACTTTTTATATTATGACATTAGGACGTCAAAAATTACAGTCTACTCACTCTACTCCGTGACCATGTAGCATCCGTAGAACCGGGAATTAAGATAACTAAAAATAAAACAAATTAAATAACATAACACTCACGCCTGTCACCCAGAGGGGTAGGCAGAGACTACAGACTTCCATTTAGCACGATCCTGACATACCTTTCTCGCCTCTTCCACATTCATATACCTACGCATACATGCTCGTCGGTTAAGGGTACTCTTAATTTGGCCCATTTTTAGTATATCGCCAATTTGGTCGACAAACTTCCGCCTAGGACGTCCCTTTCCGACTCTTCCATTCACTTCTGCAACATATATTTGCTTTGTCAGTCTTTCCGCATTCATTCTTTCTACATGACCAAACCACCGAAGCATTCCTTTCTTAATCCTGGTCACCGCATCATCTTGCAAACCACACTCTTCTTTTATCACACAGTTTCTCACCCTGTCACTCAGATTCAGCCCTAACATACTCCTTAGCGACCGCATTTCTACCGCATCTACCCTCGTGCTTCTTCTGCCACACCCAACTTTCACTACCATACGTTAAAGTAGGGACTAATACAGCACTGTGAATTGCCATACGTGCCTTTTTTGACACATTTTGACTCTTCACAATAGAGTGTAGGGCCCCATTTACTCTATTTCCTGCATTAAAACAAATTAAACGCAATAAAATCCTAAGTAAAAATAAAACAAGCGCAATAAAATCTCTAAAATTAGCTTTATTTAACATGCACATACAGCACATTCGTATAAGAAAACTTTATTCGTATTTCATTTTAGGCTATAAATTTTTCAAATGCTAGTTTATTCGGCGTATGAGTGAATAAAGTATACCGCAGATTTTTATTTTCTAGTTATTATGAGGAAAACGCAGCGGCCCATCTTTTGTTTTTTTTTCCTCTCTCGTCTCCTACGATACCCAAGTTATGATATGGTGTAGTGGATATTGGGACACGACCACATAACGTGTTTAACTATTATAAATGTGATGATAAGAAATGTATTTCAAATTATCAATCATTTTACTAAATAACTAGCACTGCTACTACATCATTATCATCACAATTACATACTGCTGGACGTGGGCCGCTTCAATTGCAGGGATTTTTTATCTTAATTATCTCGCCTGGCAATTGGTAGTTAGATTGACTATAGCAATTTCAAGCGCCTCGCACCGTCGACGCCTGCACCCTTCTGTGTGGATATGTTAAGTCTCTCTCATGAACGAGTTCCTACTTCGTCGTGGGGGGGAGGGGTGGCTTAGTAGCCGTAGTTTGGTTACCCGTGATGAACAAAGAGGAACCCACTCGTCTGGCCCGTGGTGTAGAGCATGGCGAGTCCACTTCAAGGTTTGCGGCGAGAGGGGTGTCATCTCCCCGTACCGATAAAGCCGAGGTGAAGTTGCGGAGGAAGAGATGTGTTGGTATATCAATGTGCCACACGCCATATCCTCCGCGACTTTGTCGGGGTCACTCGTTGTTGCGGTGGTGGTGGGGCCGCGGAGGGAGAGGCGGGACTTGGGAGAGACTTGGTTGGTGGCGGAGCCCGAAACCAGATCCGCCACTGGCGTCGACAAAGTTAGTGCATCCGAGCGTATCGGAATCCGAAGGGTCCATTACGCAGGCCATCGAGGAAGGCATTGTCTCATCTCTAAGCGGTTTTGGAGAAGTTAGTCCACCGTACTGCTCTTGTTTGTAATGGCAGACTTTACACATTATTCTATAATTTTTTTATGTCTTCATATGCATGTTTCCTACAATTTTTTGCTTTGCTGACGAGAAGTTGACGAGAATCATCATATTTATTTACAATTTCACTAGAAAAGCTAAGGCAGGCGAAAGCATTGCTCCAGAATGCAACGGCTAGTTTTTAAATATAAAATTTGGATACTAAGATAATTGGTAAGAATCTTCACGAATCAAAATTACTATTTATTGTAGCTACGGAGCCTTACTTAGATGGCAATTAAGCTTCGGTTTCTATATTTTCAAATTAAGTGTATACTAGAGCCTCGTGGGAAAATCCCATATTCGTAGATTTAAGATACGTATTACGAAAAGAAGTGCGATCCGACCCGTGCCGAAGGGTGCATGACTGAGAGGGTGCTCAGTCGCGAGCGGAGGACACTGATACCAGGCCACCTCAGGGTTTTTACATTAGCCTTATCTTCGCAAGCGGGGCACGGCGAAGACGGACAATATATTTCCCTTGCTACTCGTGGGCCGAACGTAATAACGAATAGAGTGGTAAGACCGTCGGTTATACATATTATACTTTAGATTTAACTCTACTCGTTATTGTGTATTTTGCTGTTCAATAAAAAAAATTATATGATTATACTGTTGACGTCACTGATAACAAAGTGCGTCACCACATGGCTAAAGTTTTTCAAAAAAGGAAAATAAAAAAAAACTGAAATATGTGGTGGAATGAGCCTACAAATTTAATAGTATAGCAGAAACATAAGAAACAATTGTGTGATTCACCCGTCGTTTCTTTCTCATCATGAAATTCTTATATTATTTAAACTTATAAACTCGACGACTTTTATTTTAGTAAAGTATATTTGACTTCGGAAAGAAATTTAATTTTCGCATTTTTGGTAGGTTCATCTTGAAATTTTACAGTGTGCGAGCAAAACCAGTGCGATCTCTGCAAGTACTGATCGTACTGATCGCAATGGCATCGCATCTTCGATTTTTGTGTTCGCGGAGCAACTGAAATCAAAAAACATCCTAATTTCAACAGAGAAGATAGCTGGATGCTATCTTCCGCTTAGGTTCCTATAATTAATAAATTCTATTCCAACCCAAGTAAACATCTGCAAAACTTCAAGATACTATAAGTTTGTACTGCGTAGTCGGATCAAAAATTAATAATACTAATCAGGATCTACATCCTGACACTATCCACGGCTACCCGTGGTTAACTATGAAATTGGGACATCGAAAAACTCAGCCCCCCCTTAACTGTGAGTGCTGTGAAGTGCTCAAAATGTCGGTAACATAAAATAAGTTAATATACACGACAAAATACTTTATTTAAAGGCTAAAGTTATCTTATAATATCGCTTTAATATTCTTCACTGTATGGTTGGTCTGTGTGGTAAAAGACTGCTCTCTGCTCTTTATTGAATTTCTGCAAAATTCCGAACACATGCCACTGCAAGTCAGAGTTTTAATTCATTAAAACCAAACGTGCGAACATTATGGACGAGAATTTATAACCTACTGTAAACTTGGATCAAATTCACTTAAGCAAACTATTAAATATTTCATGAATTACATTATATCATAATTATAAAAGCGATTAAAGGTTTTTTCTATATTGCCTCAATGATCTATTGATTGTAAACGCGATTGCTGATCATGAGTATGGATAAAAAAATATTGAGATTATCGGTCAAGAAATTCTCATTAGCTGCACGGAGTCAGGAAGTTGGCGGTGATTCACCCCCGTGCCTCGGAAAACTCATAAAACCGTTGGTCCTGCGCCTGATCTCTCTCTGGTCGTGTCCGTTTACCGTCCTATCAGAATATGAGATTGAGGGATTAGAGAGTACTCTTCTGCCCGCACTTATACTCGGGCACTATAATCCTGTCATGGGCAGATGACTAGCCTCTATTGAGGCTGGCTGCTGTGACTGAAATTCGATTTGGACAATATAGATTGCCTCATTGGGGAATATTTTCCAAAGAATCCATGCTTGACAAGCGGATTGGCAACCAAGGTTTTTTTATTATTCTGAGTTGTTATCAGGTACAAGTTATCATGAAGTTTTCCTATATCACCTCTTATGACACCAGTACGCCAGCGAATATTTTTAAAGTTTTATACGTACTTTAATTGAACATGTTTTCGATTCTAAGAAACGGGTGAGGTTCTCCGTGGATAGTGGCTAGTATTGAGTGCTTTGGTGGTCAATATTATTATGTGAATAACGAAATTTTTTTAGATATTGACAAAATTATTTTCAACAATGATATAAATTTATTTATCTGACATAAATGTTACAATTATTTTGAATATAATCGTAATCATCATCATTCTTAGCTCAGGAAGCTCAAGGTCACTCAGCGAGCTATGGAGAAGGCTATGCTTCCTGCATGATAGACTTAAACATTAGGATATCCACAGTAGAACCAGAGTAATCAATATTTTGAATTTTGAATATAATTTATTAAAAAATTCTTACTCTAGACAATAAATTTTATACGCCACACGCAAGTTGGTAAACGCGTCTTTGTAGGCTTTATAAATACTCTTTCCAAACTGGATCTGAACCCGTGAAAAGAAGTGTCGTAGGCAAACACTTTAACTCTCTCTCTCTCTCTCTCTCTCTCTCTCTCTCTCTCTCTCTCTTTCTACATTTTGAGCTGAAAACATTTTATTTTTAATGTATCTATTTAAATATATTATACCCTAAGAATATTTCCCTAATATTTCAATATATTTTCTAAAAGCGTACCGTTAATGGGTAGCGTGTATAATGTCATTAGCTTGCTAAAACTTCGATCTCCATTTATGCCTCGTAATCTAGTTGTACAATAAATGAATTTTCTCCTTAATTCAGATCATTCATTAAATGTAGGGCACCAATAGCGTATCGCTTATAGTCCCCGATGAGGTAGGCAGAGTTCATAGCGCAGTAAGCCATTTAAGCTACTATTAGCCAAAAAATATGGTTTTAGATGGAAATTGCAATTTATATTGAAAGATTATGGTAAAAGAAGTGATTGCTATCCTATTGTCTACACAATTATAACTCCGAATTTCAAACATATTAATACTAGTATAATTTTAAATAGGGAGAAACTGAGTATTGTTGATGCCACCATTTTTATTGGAATTACACTGGACGCAAAAAAAAAACTTCAATAAAACTGTAAAAAAAGATAAGAACTCATACCACTGTTGACACAGCTAGACTAGTTTCTACAGCATAATGTCATATGGTAGTTTGCTATGAGGACATGCGACTTACACTGAAATTATATTTGTTTTACAGAAGAGCGCAATTAGAACAATATATGATTTAAAACCTAGAGAACTGCTCAGACACCTCTGGCCTCTCTATGAAAATGTAATGTACGTACACAAAAATAATAGTAGTTTTTCAAAAATAAGTGATATTCATTCTGTAAATACTAGGAACAGACACAAGCTAGTAGTACCAGTTACTCGACGCCACCGAGTCAGTAATTCATTCTTCGGGCGATTTTTACAACAAAATCCCAGCAAATATATAAAATTTGACATACACAAAGTTGAAAAACTTTATTAAACTAAGTTTGTATAAAAAGGGTTATTATAATATTTAGGACTTTATGGATTATAATAACCCCTGGGAAAAGTAACCGCGGCCAAGCTATATCTAATGTGTTTTGTGTTGTTAATTGTAACATACATAATTGTAAGCTCTTATTTAAAAAAATATTCTCACTGGGTTTCTTGTTGGTTCTTCTCACGACAGAGGTTTTTTTTTGCGAACCAGTGCTGATGAAAAAAATAACTTTTAATATGTATTATTTTTAATCCATTTAAATAAAAAAAGTTTCTATTTCTGTATCATAAACCTAATATCCTATTAGTGCCCTTTAACGACATGCTAGATAACTAACACAGTCTAGTGACACTGAGTAGGGACTAATTTTTGCATTAACTATACTAATAATAATGAAAATGTTTATTTTTTCCCTTTTTGTTTTGAGAAAAAAAAATCTTACTCCCTTGAATCCACACTAATATTTTAATTCGAAAGTGTGTTTGTTTGTTTGTTGGTTGTTTGTCCATCTTTCACGTTGCAACATAGCGTCGGCATGGTATGATTTTTTGTATGGGGAAATACGGTGGCTGTAGAGTGACATAGGTTACTTTTTTCCGCGGAAAACATCTCATTCCCGTGGGAAAATAGAATATGTTGCAAAAGTTTGTCCTTCTTTCACGTCGCGACAGGGCGTCGGTATGGCATGAATTTTGGTATGGGGATAGTTCGGTGGCTGTAGAGTGACATAGGCTACTTTTTTCCGCGGAAAAACATCTCATTCCCGTGGGAAAATAGAATATGTTGCAAAAGTTTGTCCTTCTTTCACGTCGCGACAGGGCGTCGGTATGGCATGAATTTTGGTATGGGGATAGTTCAGTGGCTGTAGAGTGACATAGGCTACTTTTTTCCGAGGAAAAAATCTCATTCCCGTTGGGAAAATCGAATATGTTGCAAAATTAAATTCAGCTAGGTGGCGCCACCGTAATTCTACAAGACGGACGACGGTACGATGGACGAACACAGAAGGTCAGAATATCTGGATTATTATGTCTTTTTACCAAAATTAAGATAAAAAAATGTATGGATCTGTATTTTTTCACGCAGGACCGGGAAGAGAGCGATTAAACATAAAATTCACCAGCTGATTTTCTTCAAACATTTTGTTGCATTGTAATTCACAGAATAGGCGATAACCTCGCAGACAACATTAAGTAATCCGTTGATGCTCTGCCTACCCCGCAAGGGTTACAGGCGTGATTATAAGTATGGATCAGAAATACTATCACCACCTGTCACGCTTTCACCCTTAACTATTACTTAAACTGAAATAACAGAGTATTTGTCAGTAGACACAGTTATGGACACAGAACAGAGTACTTCATATCCCGTAGAGTTTCTAAATTCTCTAGAGTTGTCAGGTGTGCCCTCACATAAGCTTCAATTAAAATTACGCGTCCCAGTCATGCTAATGCAAATTTTAGATGCTCCTCGGTTATGTAACGGGACAAGGCTGCGTGTGACACATCTTGGACGGAACATAATCAGTGCTACAATTTTGACAGGCGTAGGAAAAGGTGAAAATGTTATTATACCACGGATCCCTATAATTCCTACAGATCTTCCTTTTCAATTCAAAAGGTTGCAGTTCCCTATTAAGCTCAGTTTTGCAATGACAATTAATAAAGTGCAAGGGCAAACTTTACAGGTAGCGGGGGTCAACTTAGAAAAACCGTGCTTCTCTCATGGTCAGCCGTATGTAGCATGTTCGCGTGTGTCAAATGCCCAGAATATTCACATTCTTTCCCCGAATGGAAAAACATATAACATTGTGTACGGTAGCGTCTTAAAATAGTGTTCAGTTAGTTTTTTTCCAAAATTCCCACAATCAATTAATCAGAATTCTCACAGATCTTCCCTTTCAATTCAAAATTTCCTATTTAGCTTAGTTTCTTTTTAATTCCAAATTCTGCACCTCTGACGGACCTATTAAGCTCAGTTTCCTTTCAACTCAAAAGTCTGCATCTCTGACAGATCTTTTATTTGGCTCAGTTTCCTTTCAATTCAGAAAATTGCATCTCTGACGAATCAATTTGGCTCAGTTTCTTTTCAAAAGTCCCTTTAATTAAAAAATATCCCATTTCCATTTGGAATAAACAGGCTATTTTCATGCTTTTCTATACGCTTCGTTTCAAAACATTTTAAATAGTCTGACGAATCAATTTTGCTCAGTTTCCTTTTAATGGCTGCATCTCTGACAAATCTATAAAACTCAGTTTTCTTTCAATTCAAAAAGCAATGGATAGTTCATTTTCCAGTGACCATGCGAGCGATTTTTTCCTGACCCGGGATTTCAACCCGGAAATCCATGATCAGCAGTTGCACTTACAACCTCTAGACCAAGTTTTTAAAGATGATTTCATGCGACCACATCGATTCCTGCAGCTACATACGGTCGGGTATATTTTAAACGAAAATTTTCTATAGTATGAGTTTATACGTAATATTAAAATGTCAAACAGTACAACGCCTTAATAGCAATTGGTACTGCAGGTCAGGCTGTTCCATTTCCTTACTTCCGGTCTTGGTATTTATCAATGGAAATGTATGTATGTAAAACTCTCTAACCAACCACAAGAAAAGTATTTTTTAAAGTAAAGGTTTTAATTTTAAAAAAAATCCAATTTCAATCCTTTACGAAATATCTATAAAGATTTAAGGGTGAATATAAAGTAGCGTCGTTGAACTGTAAATAGAATCATTTAAATTTATACTGAGCTCCCTTACCACCTATTCCATGTACAGTCCAAGCTTGTACCTAAAATGTTAAGTTAACTGGGGTATAAATCAAAAGGCAGACTGAATAGCCTAATAAAATGAGAATTGACTACGCCGGCAGTTATATGACCGTAAAACTAAAGTTCTTTACAAGGTCAAGCAGTTTATATTTTTTCTGATCACAGCCATAGGGTTGTCAAAAATTTTATCCATTATTTACTTATGAAGTGTTCAAAAACTTTAACACGATACCAATTTTAATGAATTATGCAATTTAAGGCGAGGTTTTATGAATAAATTAAAAATAATTTATAAATTTGTATTTTTATATATAACTGACAAACGAGCTAGCAGTCCACCTGCTGGTAATCGGCGCAAATACATAAAGAAGACCACAGAGAACTAAGATCGAATGAATTGTAATCTATAATTATTTAATTTATTAATCTCGGAGTCAAAGTTCATTTACATATATATATATATATATATATATATATATATATATATATATATATATATATATATATATACCGCTTTTATATAAAAGTTTTTATTTAAAATCACTTGTACGAGTATGTATGTCCTAGAATTTTGCAATCAATATTTCACCCACTTCCACTGATGCTATCGTACTAAAATTTGGTAATAATAAAAATAATCAAAAATACAACAATATGTAACTCCATAATATGCATAAGTATGAATTTCTAAGATTTTTTTTAATGAAAGCTTTTATATCATATAAATTATGTAATGTAATAAATTGGTGGGTTTAATGTAAAGTTTATTTTCTTTTTTTAGAGCATTTCAATGAAAGCTTGTTTTTAAAAATTAGTTTTTTTTTTTCAATATTAATGTATGTTTTATTTTTTTAGTTGTCGCTCAGTCGCTGGACATATTTCTAAGTTTATTTCATTTAATACGTCATTGTTAGTTTTTGATCGCCATCTTAAATCCGCCATCTTGATTTTTTTGAGTTTACCCTTGTTATTCCCTAAAACATTTATCGAGCACCACCAAACTATCCCTAACTTTTTCCGAGTTATAACTGTTTAAAATTGGTGTGACAGCCATTTTTTGTCGCCTTTTTTGGTCGTGGCAACATTCCTGCTCCATCATCAGATCAACTATACAGGGTGGCCCAAAAGTCGTGGATCAAACGCAACTAGGGGTTAGATGGGGTCATCAGCTGCAAAAAGTTGTTCTACGGGAGGTCCTTAAAGTCAACCCCTGCAGAGTTATAATTTATTTTGTGTTTTTATGAGAAAATTAACTTTTTTTAACTAATTCTTATTAGAATGCCAAAAAATAAACATCCTCTATCTTTTTTATAATTTTCACTAGATTGGTACTGATGAGTCCTTGCGTTAGACATGCTATTTATGGTTGTTTATTGGGTGTGTTGAAGATAATGTTAAGTTTTACGATTATTATTTTTCTCAAATCATAACTTTTTATTTACTTCGGACCCCACTGTGAAAAAAAAATACTCTACCGAAAAGTGACCCTGTATTACAAGTTTTGGCGCATTTAATAGGGATTCTGAAAAGGTATTACACATGGTTATGCGTGGCTTTGATATCTTTTTAGGACGATTATTCATGGCAAGGCCAAAGTTAACCCAACCATAAAACTCGGTTAGGCTTATTTAAAAATAAACTAGAATTAATACAATTAATGACAAAGACTCTCTGCCTCTCTTTTACACTAACTATTTAATCCTTTGTCAGTAAAAGGCCGGTTGGCCCGTCAGTTCAGGTAGCGATATCTTTTCTAGGAAACAAAAGGCTGGGCCGGCAGGGGCGGGGGCTGGGGGATGCGCGTGAGCATGTTTCTTTAGAATGTTTAGTGTTCTTTAGTAACTCGCTTCCTGCCTGTGGGTACGCACGTGTTCTTTTTCTCGGTTTTACGACGACTTGTGACCAGTTTCTTTCCTTTGACCTACGCTTTGTTTTTCGGACTTGTGATAGACTGCCTACCTGTGACCAGTGCTGTGTGAATCGGACGGATTGGCTACAAAAGTGGACAGATGGCTGCTGCGAGGAGAGAATACACCCAACGGGAGTATGCAGAAATGCATTACCTGTATGGCTTTTGCGACGGTAATGCCCGGGCTGCTGCCAGGGAATATCGTCAACGCTACCCTAACCGTGATCGTTTTCCGGATTACAGGGTCTTTATGCGCGTACATAATTCGTACATGGAGGGAGTCTTACCCGGTCAGCATGCTATGAGAGCAGGCTGACCAGTGATGCAATTTGAAAATGAAGATGAAGTGCTGAGAGAATTAAGATTGGATCCTAGTATAAGTCAACGCCAAATATCCAGTAATATCGGGATTCCAAGATCGACGGTGCAACGTGTCATTAACAGAAAAAAATATCACGCCTACCACGTGCAAAGGGTGCAAGCTTTGCTGCCTGGTGACTATGAACCTAGAGTGCGGTTTTGTAGAGAGATGCTAATATATCACAGAGAAGATCCGCAGTTCTTTAACAAGGTTTTATGGACGGATGAGTCAACTTTTAGAAGAATGGGAGTATTCAATATCCACAATCTACATTTTTACTCCAGAGTAAACCCCCATATCATAAGAAATGATCGATTCCAGAATCTGTTTGGTATTAACATGTGGGCTGGTATAATTGGCCAGCAGTTGGTGCTGCATGAAATGCCAGCAAGGCTGAATGGTGCTCAGTATTTAAATTTTTTGCAAAATAATTTAAACCATATTCTTAACGAAGCTGAAGTTCCAGAAGAAAGAATAGCAGAAATGTGGCTGCAACATGATGGCGCCCCGCCTCACTACGCTCGAGCAGTCAGAGATCATTTGAACGAGCGCTTCCCCAACCGGTGGATTGGTCGAGGCGGACATTTTGCGTGGCCACCCCGGTCGCCCGATTTAAATCCATTACATTTTTTTCTTTGGGGCTATTTTAAAGAAATAGTTTACCAAGGAGAGAACAATAGCGAACAAGAACTACGACAAAAGCTCGAGTTTGCTAGAGTACAAGTAACTAACAACAGAAGTGCATTCCGTAGGTTACGTAGGAATTTTATTAGACGGTGCAGATTATGTATTATGGTCAGAGGCAGGAATTTTGAGCATTTATTGTAAAATGTTTTGCTTAATAAAACAATTATTTCACAATCGTTGCTTTGTTTTTTCGTCCTAGAAAGATATTAGAGCCACTCATGGCCATGTGTAATACCTTTTCAGAATCCCTATTAAATGCGCCAAAACTTGTAATACAGGGTCACTTTTCGGTAGAGTATTTTTTTTTCACAGTGGGGTCCGAAGTAAATAAAAAGTTATGATTTGAGAAAAATAATAATCGTAAAAGTTAACATTATCTTCAACACACCCAATAAACAACCATAAATAGCATGTCTAACGCAAGGACTCATCAGTACCAATCTAGTGAAAATTATAAAAAAGATAGAGGATGTTTATTTTTTGGCATTCTAATAAGAATTAGTTAAAAAAAGTCATTTTCTCATAAAAACACAAAATAAATTATAACTCTGCAGGGGTTGACTTTAAGGACCTCCCGTAGAACAACTTTTTGCAGCTGATGACCCCATCTAACCCCTAGTTGCGTTTGATCCACGACTTTTGGGCCACCCTGTATATCATAACAATGTTGCATTGTCACATTAGACGTCCGCCCTATTGGATTTATATTAACGTCACTTTAATTATTGTGCTTCGCTAATTAAGTCCTTTCATTTGATATTTGTACCAATAGGGTTTTCTGTGGAAATTATAAATTGTTATTTTGTAACTTCTGCTTTATCAGAATAAAATAGCGTCATTTAAGTAATCGTGTATGATCACACGAAACAAAAGTGTGTGCCAAATTTTAGCACAATAGCTTCAGTGAAAGTAGGTGAAATATTGATTGCAAAATTTTAGGTCATACATACCTACAAAAATGATGTTAAATAAAAACTTTTAATAAAAGGTCGGTACGTATATAAATAGAATCAGAGACAAAAATGATATTCACCCAAAAGCGTGATCAACGATTTGTAAAGTAGGTAATTATAGACTGCAATTCATTCGATCTTAGTTCTTAAGAGTGATAACGTCTGTGGTCTTCTTTACTATATTTATCTATGGCAAGGGGTAGTCGTTTACCAGCAGGTGGACTGCTAGTTCATTGTCAGTTATGATTTAAAAAAATCGCGAGATTTACCAAGAATAAACAATAATATAATAATATGTAACTTGATATTGGCACGGTATTAACGTCAATGGCTAGTATATCATTCACCTTCGATTTGCCGACGATATAGTCCTTATGGCAGAATCGCTGGAGGACCTAAGCACTATGCTCAATGATTTCAATAGTATCTCATAACGGATAGGTTTTAGACGAAAATGGACAAAACGAAATTCATGTGTAATGTCTATGTCACACCTATGCCGGTGGTTGTTGGCAGCACTAAGCTCGAAGTCGTTGACGAGTATATTTCACGGGGACAAATATTTCGACTAGGTAAGTCTACCTTCGACCGAGAGGTAAATCAGCAGATTCAACTCGTCTGGGCAGCATTCGGTAGATTGTGACACATCTTCTCAAAACTAGATTGTACCAACAGTGCGTGTTGCCAGTGATGACCTATGGATCTGGGACGTGGTCTTTCACTATCAGCCGTATGAGGAAGCTCAAAGTCACTAAACGAGCTATAGAGAGGGATATGTGCAGAGTTTATCTGAATGATAAACTTAGGAATTAGGATATCCGCAGTAGAACCAGAGTAACTGACACAGCCCAACGGATTAGTAAGCTGAAGTGGCAATGAGCCGGTCACATAGCTCGAAAAACCGATAACCGATGGGGAAATAAGTTCTAGTTTGGCAGCCTCGTACCGGCAGGAGAAGTGTATGGTGTCCCCCCACTGGATGTAGTGACGACCTGGTAAGATATGCAGGAAGTCGATGGACGTAGGTGGCTCAAGACCGTGCTTTGTGGCATTCCTTGGGGGAAGACTTATGTTCAGTAGTGGACTTGTGAAGGATTGTAATGATGATGGATGATGATGATATTGGCATATGCAGGTAATTTTAAGAAAAATATATTTTTTTATAGAATCGGTAATTCTCGCGACCAACTTAATCGTATAAATTATATACCGTAGTAAATTGATGGATTTAATTTGATAATTATTGTTTTAATATTGAAGTTTATTTTCTTTCTTTTAGGGCATTTAAAAAAAAGGTGTTTTCAAAATGCTTTTTTAACTATTAATTTACTTTCTAAAGATTTTTGTTATAAGAGGAAAAATTGATAAAATATATGGTCTTTAATGATTATTTAAAGAAATATAAATGACGCCACATTAATGTACTGTATATGTGTAATGTAATGTGTAACACTCTAAAGTCTCTAGTAGTCTCTAGAAGTATGGCAAAGATTTCTGTCAAGGAGTTAGATGTGAATATACTAAAGTAAGTAACATAAACTAAGTTCGAATTTGAGGCATTCCACATAAATCCTAAAGCCTATATCGAGGCCTATTTTTGACCCATCTCTATTCCATATAAGGTTACAGACCTCACAAATGATCTGGCCCTTCAGCTAGTTTTCTCTGGAGGGTAGTTTTTAATTAGGGTAGTAGTTATAAAATGTGTAAATGTGTAATTTGCTTAATATATGCTTGTCTATTGTCTATTGTTTTACTTAATTCATTATTTTAACCACCAATATATGGTTATTATTTTTTCATAATAATATCTGAGACCTAAAATGGTGAATACGTTGAAAAAATTCATGACCCTAAAATGATTAAAATCTTAGGTAATTCTAAATGATAAACATCAGCATGTCACATTAAGCGATAAATTTAATGATGAATTTAATGATGGTCGAATCTGCAATCAACGTCACTATCCTTAAACGAATGGACATATTTTAATAACAGTAAAGTTTACGTTCCTTACAAAATTTATAGTTACGGCACTATTAATGTGAAGCGTAAAACGGAAAGGATTTTGTTGAAACGAAACTGTAATTGATTTTTTTAATGTTCGAATGAACGGGAAAAGGTTTATTGGTTTGTTTTACGTGGAATGCAACGTTTTAATGAAGTAAATTTATTAGAACAGTAAACCAGAGTTAAGGTTAATTTTAAAAGTTAATTATTAAATAAATAATAGAATTGATATAAAACAAAAAGTATATAAAATGTATACGGTCGGTTAACTGACGACCAAATATGCGTCTGTGTGAAGGACACGAGAGAAGTGTATCATGATTGTGCAAAATAGAAGTATATAGTCTTTTTCTATCCCTCTGGGCAACAGGTGTGAGAGTTTATGTTATATTATGTCATGTTTGTAGACACTGTGGTTAAGTTATTAACAAATTATATACTTATAGAAAAAAATGGCATATTTTAACGTGGTAGAGTCACGCTGCATCTATGTTATCTGTAGGTAAATAATAAGCTACAACACGAATGAGTCGGTTCAAGCGAGAAAGTGTCACACTTATAAAAAAGCACGAGTAATTGCAGAATATTGTTGCTGTGTCATGTAATGTGATACGAACTAGATATGTACTTGCTGGTAACGAAAATTTTTTCTTACTTCTTAATGGTGATAACGCATTTGCGTTTTTTTAATCTTAATCGAGGATAAAATTTAGGTGTCCTTGGGCCACACCCTTCAATCACCTTAAGGTGGACTGTGTGCTTGTTTGTCACTTTTACATCTATAAAAAGTTTTAATTAAGATCGCTTAAAGCCGTTGGCCTCTCTTTCTCTCTCTCTCTCTCTCTCTCTCTCCCTCTCTCTGTCATCGCCTCGCTTATGGAATGGAACGGCCATTGGACTGTGAGAACGAGGGAATAGAGAGTGCACGTTGGTATGCACATATACACGGAATCGGAATGATTGTGGACGTTAGGAGAACTATAATCCCACCTTTATAATACTTGATGCAGTCCCCCTCAATCTCCCTCAAGTTACGTCACAAATCATTATTCTGAGCAACCTGCATCCATCGGTTTAATGCACGTCCTACGAGGTCATTACTCTATTCATTGGGTGTAGGTGGACGTCCTATTCTACAATACGAAGAAATCACCCTTAACCTTGCCTTCACCGCCGGTTTTCGATTCGCCGAGCCTAGTGGTAACGTCCCGGATGTCGTAAGAGGTGGCAGAGGGAAACTGACGCAGCATAGATATCTTTGTGATATAAAAATAAAAAAAATGCGGCTGCTAAACGATATTTTACTCAGTATGACATGCCTGTTTATAAATCACAACTTTTTATTAAGTGAGACTATAGTCAAGCAATCTATAATTTATAAAGAAAAAAGAAAACACATTTATTAGTTATAATAATAATAATAATAATATTCCACAAGTATCACACACAACGCCATCTAGTCCCAAGCTAAGCAGAGCTTGTGTTATGGGTACTAGACAACTGATAAACATACATATATATTTCTAAATACATAAATATTATAGATAAATTACACCCAATCACAGAACAAATGATCGTGCTCATCACACAAACATTTGTCCTGGTTGGGAATCGAACCCACGACCTCCGGCATAGCAGTCAGGGTCACTAACCACTAGACCAACAGGCCAGTTACAAGAAATATACAACTGGCACAAAATTTGTTTAAATTTTTCAATTGACAGGCTAATATTTCAAATACAATGGTTATTAATTTTATTAAATTATAATTTGGGCGGATTACCTTTGGGCGATCTTCATATAAGTTGTACATTCATGGACTATAAATAAGCAATGCATAATTCTTTTTTTAACGGTATTTGAAGTTAAAATCATTTATATATTCGTTGATGATGGTATATATTTTTGAAATTAATAGACCTTATAACCGTGCGTCCGAACACAATGAATATTGGAGCATTTGTATTTTTTATGGAGGAGATTTTTGTGCTATCCACTTTGATCTGATTCACCACTAGATGACACTTTAGGACTAGATGACGCGAGTTGTGCTAGTAAGTAGTTTTTTTTTTATTAAAATTATTGAAGGTGATAAACGAGAACACATTCCACCTTATGATAAATATATGTTGGGGCCCAAAGACATTTACATCTAACCTGAAAAACAGAATGCAGATGTGTTGTCCCTCTGACTACAGAATTAGAATGACTCGTTTCCAGAAAAACGATCTGCGGTTCTTTATTCTCACTGTACGAAACAACAGCATTACACTGCTAATACACACTGATATTCTGTGAGATCGTGGTCTACCCTGTTAAGCCGACCTATTTGTGCTACTACCATGTAACTGAAGCGTGGCTCTACCACGCTTGACGCTGGAGTGAGACATATAAGCGAAAACTTACCAATTTTCAGGGTTTCGTAGACATGCCAGCTGAACACCGTGTCTTAATCCTCAAAGATTTTAATCATTAGTCAAAAGTCGAAGTTTAAGTTCATAGGTGAGCGCAGAATTGATATACTCACAATGGTAATTCTGTTTCCCATTAAACATAGACATAGAGGTTTACATATTGTCAAAAATGCCGAATCCAGCCAAGCAATATTTGATTAGATTCTCACCATCAATAGAACAACTGGTCCGTTAATAACATCATAGAGCAACGCTTGTACTGACTATAATATCTGCTGTAGCCCATTAGTTTCATATATATATATATATATATATATATATATATATATATATATATATATATATATATATACATACTTAGCAGATATCATCAGTTGGACTGCGTCGCACTTATTCTATAAAAAAGCATTGCTGATACAGGATTCTCATTTCCGAAAGAGCCTTGTAATATTTACTTAAGCTTAATACTTATTTCTACTGACTTATAATTCATTTTTACCTGGTAGAGCCACGCTGCAGCCATATTTTGTAATTTTTGTAGTTGTAATACGAATTGGTCGGCTCGACCGGAGCAGGACCACGCTCTCACAGAATATCAGCGTAAAATAGCAGCGTAATGCTGCTTTGTTTCGTATGATGAGTGTAGAGAACCGGAAAACCTTTTTGTTGGAATCGAGGCATTCCATCTTAGTCCTCAGGGGTGACAACGCATTTGAATTTTGCTTCTTAATTGAGGATAAATGTGAATTTCTATGGGCCACAGGAGCCACTTACCAGCAGCTGGACTGTGCGCTCGTTTGTCACCCAGTGCTATAAAAATCATCAAAAATTACTTCAAAAATACTGGGATGTAAAAGTAACCTTATATTAAAAAATAACTAACAACGTTTTCTAATCTATGACGGGTGAACTCTAAATCTCTAAGTTAAAAAATAGCGTATCAAATTAACATGTCAACATTTTATTAATAGACAAAGTATAATTAAAGCGTTGATAATATAGACGTTACTTTCACGATTGTTTGGTTACAGCTATAAATTATAACGTGGGCGTGATTTGTTACCTTTAATAGTAGGTTAGGAGGCGTCTCAGGTAAAGACTGTCTGGTTGAGACGCTACCGTAAATAATTAAATGTTATAAATGTATTAAAGTGGTGTTTAAAATGCATACGAGAATTTTGAATTTCATACGAGAGAAATAAAGAGAACAAGACAATTTATTTATCATTACAAAACTATTTTCACCACTGTTTCTAGTAACTAATATGAGTTGTGTAAAATCAAATCAGGTTTTTATGCTATGCAGATAATACAGTCGGAATACCTTCTCTCCAACTTTTGTAAGAACTTAGTGGTCAGATTCATCTGCAGTCAGTAAACATGTACATGATCGTACCCGACTTTGAATAAGATTTTATAGACCACAAATTTTTGCATGACTGTGTAGTGGCAGTGGAAGAATATCCACCATCCCATAACGGTGTCACAAAAGGCAATAAAGTAAATCAAACCAAGAGATGGACAGCAGCGTCGTATAGCAACTACAAAATAAAAAAACTGTGGTTGCAAACACGTCCGCCAATCGCGTCAACTATTGCAAATATTTCCTCTATGAGGCTACCTATGGGGAGGCATATATTCAACAGTGAAACTTTGATGGGTTATAACGGTTACGCATAATTTGTGCAAAGAAACATCGTGAGACCTAAACCCAATTTTAATAGACAAAATGGCCGGGTGCTACTTTTCGCTTGAGTTTATGGACAAAATTAAATCCCAACACAAAATATGTGCCTTTAAGAATCTATAAGTTCTTTTGTGTAGATCAAACCAAATTTATATTTTTGCGCTGAACACACTGGGGGCTTACTTTAATATTAAGATGCAAATCAACTCAGTCTTCCTAAGAACATGGGTGCTGCAAGTACGCGAATCGTTGGAATACATTGAAAAAAATCCTGTTTTTTTTTTAAACCGCACTTTTACGTGAGGACAGGCGAGAATTAATGGCGTTTTACGATCAAGTAACAACACCACACCAATGAGTCCCATCCTTGCAAAGCTGAGGGCCGATATATTTTATAACAAATAACTACAATTTTTCTAACAGTTACTATACGCCAAAATCGAGCAAGATATTCGACGAAATAACTCAGTGTTAGAAGTGTGCAACTATAATATATACTTTGTGGGACGTAAAAGACAAAATGCCTCGAGCGGTTGTGAAAAACCTCCTACCAGAGTTTGCCTCTACATTCTTTGTTCGATTGCTGAGATGAAATTTTCAGTTACGTGTCCAAGACATTTCCTATTGCTCTTTTGCTACAGTGCTTGTACTCGTATGTGCTTCCAATAAACGGTAGTGGGCTTTGTTTGCAATTGTTTTAATATAGGTTTTTCGCAAGTGTGAAAAGAAACGAAGGCAGCAAGCGCATAATAATATATTGTTTAACCCCTACTAACATATTATATGTGAAACTGTGTTTGTTGTATTGTACTTATTTCACGCAGCAATGGAGCAACGGATTGATATGATGTTTTGCATAGAATTAGTTTATGGCCAATAGAGTTACTGTCGGATCGACGAGTAGTGTAATTTCGAAAGGAATTTGATCAAAATGTTGCGCGCTAGAAATAATTCCTGGTACCTGGTGACATTAGTTACCACTAGCACCCTTTAATATCGAGTAACAGAACAAGGAGAGTTAAGATTCCTCCAGAAATTTCCATGCCAGGAACTTTATACACCCAGTCAGTCATTACCGGTACGTTATAGGACATTCTAGATGTTTCAGTAGAAGAGGCCTAACATAAGACCAGTATAGACCACGACCCTTGTCAATATTGAATTGGCGATACAATTGTGTACAATACAATAACACAATTGCGTTTTGTTACAGTGTAATTTTAATTTGTAACTAGTGTTCTGTAATCAAAGTGTCACTTTTGGTTATTCACTCGGCAGTTTTTAGTTGTCTCGAACCCCAAGCGCAACCCCAAATTTAGGGATGGAATCAAAGCTCCCGTGGTAGTTACAATACCTTCGCTACATGGATTCAAAGTACCGTCATTCAACGGGACTTTTTCCTAGTCGGCCTACAAAATTCAGTTTGAGGCTGTCATCAAGTCGAACAGCTGGAATGGCATGCCATGACTGCTCTCACCCTAGGCTTGGGCGACTAGGCTTTAACAGTTTTGGAAGCTCTCAGTCAGGAAGTGACTTACGACTGCTCCTTGAAGCATTACGACGCTCACCTTGAACACGTCTTTCGTGCGCAGCTCAAAGCGCGCAGCAACGAAAACCTGCAGCAGCGGGCCCTTGAGGTAGAGAAGCTAGTTCGAAAAGCATACCAGTCTGTACCTGCGGAATTCATTCAATCATTGAAGGGAACCAGATGCAGACATTCATCGACGGCATTCGCGAATTTGAAGTCAGAGCTGTGAGGCTCGGGCACCACGTAACGCTTAAGGACGCCTTGGCGAATGCACTGGAGGTGGAAGCCGTACTTCAGGATTATCGTTCCCATCGTGTCAGGGAGGTTGCAGCAGCTGCAGTTCGTGAACGCAATAAAGGATACAGCCCTAGGTGCTACTGCTGTTGGGAAAGTGGCCATCTTCGATTCAGCTGCTCTAAGCGAACTGTAGAAAGGGAAGGCGATTGATCTCGAGAGGGTAGTGCAACTAACAGCATCGCCAAGCCACCAGCAGGGAAACGAGTAAAACTAGGACCCCAAGGATTTCGATCTCACAAATCTATGATGGGAACAACCAAATCATCAAGGGCGAAGTCAACGAAACGCCGTATAAACTGACCATAGATACTGGAGCCTCTCGCACGGTTGTCAGTTCCCAACTTCAGTCAAAGTCAGTTTCTTGGGGACTCCGCAAATAACCGAGAACGCATTAATTTGGTGACGGCCACCCTTCTGTGGAGAGAAGGAGATGGAGTTGAAGCTAGACAACATGATCTACCTGCATAATGTCATCGTAATAATAGTCGACTGCATCCTGGCCTAGACTTTATGTGATATCACCGTTAAGCAAGGTGTTTTTTGAAATATGGACAGGAGGAACTTTCCGTGGAAGGAGCGTTATCTAAATTAGTTTAGATTTCATTTACATTTCTCTCAGTTGACACAGATCCAACAGTGTTCTGCTATATTGAGTAAAAAATGTAATCCTAAGTATAAAGGCAAGAAAAGGCGGTTTATTTGAAGAATTCGAAATGCCTGAAATGTTTGAGAATTTTGTCACTGTATGGAAGATAGGTCTTATTTCTTCGCTTTTATTTTATTTACTCAAACATTATATTTATTTCAAGTTCTGTAGAGCTGAATTTTGTTTGTGAATGCTAAAGCGAGAGACGTAGTTGTGGTGTAAACTCAATATATTTGATCTGGATTTGTTCAATTCCCAGAATATTTTCCTGTTTCTTACCGGTATATTATAAAGTTTCGATGTAAATATTATATTACACATTCGAAATGTATGTGTATATATTTGAGGTTGTAAATATAAACTTTAGGTATTGACATATTATGACGAAGGTATTTTAAATATTTAAATTTATTCATCTTAGGCGTAATTTTTGTACGTGGTAGAACCACTACAAAAAATATTATATTACAGCTATTTTATTATACTGATCCGACTCCACCGGGGAAGGACTATGCTCTCATAGAATACCAGCTTTAAGTCTGCTGTCTTTCATATTATGATGAGTAGGTATGTAGAATCGGGGACTCTTTTTACTGGAAACGAGGTATTCCATCTTAGTCCTCAGGTGCGAGAACGTGTCTGAATTATGATTTTAGTTCTGGATAAATGTAGATGTCTAGGGGCTACAGCATCAACTTAACATCAGGTGGAATTTGTGCTCCTTTATCAACCTTACATAACCCAACATAGCTATCTGCATAGTTCGCAGTAGTGAAAGACTACGTCTTATATCCATATGTCACTAGCACGTAAGTGTCATATTTTAGAAATTAGAAATTTGATCAGCGTTAAAGAAAAATATAATTTTCTTAGGTGTTACACCGGTTATACCTTTCTAATTAAACCAGTTTATAAATTCAAACATTATATAAATACAAAGTTTCATCCAAATTCTTAGAGAGAATGTAATATTCGAGATATGGATTACATATATTGTAAAGATAAGAAAATATTACCTCTATACAAAATACAATGAAATGTAGTAAATATCCATAAAAGTGCATAAAAATCCATAATGACATTCTTTTTCTTAAATTTTGTGGGAAGCAACGATGGTAAAGGCCACAAAAATTTTGAAGCCTCCAAATTGAAGGCCGTATAACATTAGGCATACAGGAGATATAAATATATACTAATACTGATTGCGATTATGACCGACCCTTCCTAAAAAAGGAGACCCTTTTTCAACTTTGAATGGTGACATGTTGATAAATTAACAATTTCACTGTCCCATGAGTCATATATGAACATTTCGATTGTTTAACTATTGTGTCTATTTCGCGGACAGGGAAGTTGTTAATTAAATTAAGTATTGTTATTTCTTCAAAGTAAGACTACGTATGTAAGACATTCAAATTGCGTTATTCTTAAAAATTATAACGTACTATTGTTTCTTAATGAGGTTTCTATGAACCTAGAAAAAACGGCTTAGGAAACTCCTTAGGGATATTTTTTGTCTTTTTTTTCTTAGATTACTATTACAATAACACCTGTAGTATTCAGAGCCAGCTAACTACTTATACTTAACCATGTTCTATAACGAACTAAAAATTATGTCTTAATTTGGAGCATATAAGTACACAGCGTTATGACCGATAATTAAATTAGGTGGTATAATTTATTTTTTGCCTAGTAGTCTGGTATTCTAATGCCTAGTCTAAATTTAAATGCTTACATCGATGTGTTCCTGTCTTAGAGAGCCAGTATTATTACAAGCTGTGAGGCATTCCATCTTAGTCCTCAGAAGTGACAACGCACCTGTAGGGTGCTTTATATGAAGTTTGCTGCGAGTGAACATGAACTGCAGTAATCACTTACAAAATGCACTGTAAGTTTGTTTGTCACTTAATTTTTATATAAAAACAATAAAAAACGAACAAAGTAACAGTATCATAATGTTTAGGTATGTGAACTGCAAACTAAAATAATTTTGTGTTCAAATCCACCAATATACCTATGTTCATAAATCACTTACAAGCATATCAAGCTTACTTGGAGTGTAATACTATTGTATACTTGGAGTGTATACTAAAAAAAGACTAATACTTTTTATAACATTACTACTATTCTTTTTAAATAAAAATAAATTAAAACTTTAGTGGGCTAGTTAGCTTTGATTTTTATAAAAAGAAGCGTCAAAAATCTCCACAAACGTATATTTGAAATTCCATAATATTATAATATTGTACGCATCGTTCGTTTTTCTGTCAAATCTATAATATTAGCTAAACAAAAAAAACAGACTTCTAAGCTTTGTCCACCAAATCTGAATTCAAATAATATAGACACGTATTAAAAGTTCTGGCCCTGTCATAATAATATTCCAAAACAAGGATTTATTTAATAATACATTATATTAAATATTATAATACAAAAAAGACGAGGAGAATATAGTATCTATATTTGCCTTACGCACCCATTTTCAGTTCAATAATTGGGTTTAAAATGTTGTGGATATTAAAGTTACTGCAAACAAAACGAAAAGGTAGACAAACAGTTTTTATTTACCTCTTTATATTTTTTATAGAGAGCGTTAAAAAAGGGCTACGGCTCATCTGATGGTAAGTGAGCACCGAACTCATGAACATTTGTAATACCAGAGTAATTGTGGAGACGTACGTTAACAGCCTTTTATGTAAATGTTTAGGAAAAATCGCCGGCGACATTTAATGTCACAATAAGGTGATTCTAGGCAGAAAATAAAAAACATGAAAGAATCTCATCAATTTTTAATAAAATCAAAAAAACAATACCCGCTGGATATACATAAACCTTTTGTAGATGTTAAAACTCAAGAATGTTTCTTAATCTTCAGTAGTGTTCTTATAACAGGTAGTCATAACAAGAAAATCATACTAGGTGTTACTGTATAAATAACTTAAGCATTCCCATTTTACATTCGTTTGAAAATACTCCTAGAATTTTATTCCATATTTCGCTTTTGAATATTTTACACCACCGCGCTCACTGAGCCGTAGCAGCTTTTATGTAGTCTTGATAGACTGACGGTTCCTGATATATTAAACTTACATATATACACTTATTCATTTAAGCCCACCAAAAGCTTAATGCTTATCACAGGTATACTCGATAGATTGCCTCTTGGGGGGACATTTACCATAGTAACAAAACTTCTGCAGGCGGGTTGCCCACCGCATTTTTAATTATATTTAAGTAGTTGTCAGAAAGATGCTTCTGCCTTTTTCCTGTTTTGTTTCTCTCTGTTGCATTTAATGACACTCACGAAATAATATGGTAAAGTGGATTCTCTTACAGCACCACTACGATGTAAACTATACAATTTTTGAGATATATAAAATCAAAATAAAATAAGGTCGAAGATTTTATCTATTGTATTGTAGAAAAAGCCTTTTATTATATTTTCCTGTCTAATCGATTCTGAGGTCATATTAATTATATAGAATTTGATGATTAGTATCCTGGTTGTCCAACATAGTGACCACAAAATTCAACTACAGTACACAGAGAAAATAACGCCACATTTAGTGCTGTCGACTATCGCCTTTTTACATAGCGATTTTGTTTAAATTTACATAATTGACATAGTAATAGCAACGAATTATTACAGTGCTAAGAAGCTTATAACAATAAGGTCTCCACCCCTCAGTTTTCGACATTTGAACCAAACGTCTTGCTACGTCATTCATTAAACGGACAGCAAAGTATAATAATAATTTGTTTAATATAATTCGTCAGTATCTGCAGGTCTTTCCATCCGATTATAATGTGGACGTCTTCGAGAATTAAAAAAAGTATCATGAGTGGTCACCAAAACAAATTTATGACGGAAGGAACGAAAAGGTGATATGAAAGGCAAGAGAACATTTTATTTGACTCTGAGATCTCTTGATAACAAAATAGAATGGAATAGAATAGAATCATTTTTATTTAGTATAAAATACAAAAATATAAAAAAAATGTGGTGGTCTGTAAACACTAATAACAATGAGGTAAACGAACATTTTCATCATCTTTATCTTTAAAAGCCTTTTAAAGTCCATTGATAGATATAGTTTCAGGTTGCAGAAAGAATTTAATATTATCACTGAACTCAATAATCAACTTATTATGTAGCACAAAAATAAACGCAAAGCAAATTATTAAAAGCTTTCTCTTTTCCTATTTACTGTGACTAAATTAAAGCTATTTATTATTTACACATTCGATACGGTTTAGAATGCGTTACCAACATATCAAGAGAAGTGAAAAATGTAAATGGGTTCATCGATAAAAATAGTTATAATTTTATCGTCAGGTACTATATGGTGATGACGACGATGATTATGTTTATTAAAAAGTTGGTAATGACAAAAATAAAAGCTTAGTAAATCAATAATAATAGTGTTTGTACCCAAAAAAGGTTGTAATGACATCATCTGCTGGCTGCATCACCACCTTTTTTCTTAAACTGATTGTTGCCTTCACATTACGATTTTCTCCTGTCTCGTGGGAGTCGTTTACAAACATAAATTTCACAAGCACAAACATCAAGACCCGGAAAAATTACTTGTAGGTCATACAAATACTTGTTCTGTGCGGGATTCAAACCCGCCGCCCTTAGTGCTGTAACTCATTGCTAAGTCACTACGCCACGGAGTATCTTAACAATCTCCCTGATAGTAAATGGATACGATGGTCTATTTATCATCTATTAAAAATCCAAATGTAGATGCGTTGAAACCGTTGAGTGCATTAGTTAATGTTAATGGAACGCAACTATACAAAACATGAAAACAAGATGCTACTTGCCTATTTAGTCAACTCATTCGTTCTTCCTCTACCAAGTAATCAGTGATTTTAATCATTCCTGTTTCAGCTCTACTCATTAACTTCCAGCGTATCAAAAAAGAAATGTTTAATATGCTATAAACATCGATAAGTATTCACCGAATCACTAAACTTGCCGCCTGCCGTGCTACGTGAGCCAACATTCACAGTCGCCGTTTGTGTACAAGTATGCTTCGTACGTGGCTTAACATTGCAGTGAGGGGTTGGAAATACGACAGGATTGTCGCTAGAATTCCTATCATAGATTAAACGACGTGACTTTTACCTATGTTATTAAACTTTTCAATGCTTAAGGTTCTTTATTTACTACGTTTTCAAATTCAAATACACATAGAGAAATTTATTTCCGTTTGGTGTCGACGTTATAGAATTCACCGCCTCATTTTATCGTCAGGGTGTCAGTAAATATTTCCCCTATAAAGCGATCAATGGGGGAGGTCTATTTTCAGCAGTGGTGTTTGAAAGGCTGTTATGATGATGGTGATGGTAGTGCAATATCATCGTCAATTCAATAATTGTATAGTGGAGGTGTAAGAAGCGACGGAGGGTAAATTAAACAGGATATGGGCAGTGTCATTTTCCTGGTAACAACTCAAAACATAAACCTGCAGTTGCCAACCCAAATATGGCTATTTATGTGATGTATTATTCATGAGACTATTAATGAGGGAGGCCTACGTTCAGCAGTTGACTTTTATAGGCTATGATAGAATGATGGTTTAGATGGACAGATAAAACTTTATTGCACTCAAAAAAAAACATAAATATTTAAAAAAGGAGAGAAAGAAATGTGATACAATAGGTGGTCTTATGCAGTTCTTCCAGACAACCTTTATGATGGGCAAGACTACAAGAAAACAATAAAAACATATTTGTGGTTTGATAACAATATAAACATTATTTTTATTATAAACTACAAAATAGAAACAAAGATGCATAATGTAGAATGGCAAGTAATGGAAAGTACATAGATAAGTATATACATACTTATTAATATATACACATACATGAACAGTAGTCGGACTACTGCTCATGTATATGTACATATACATGAGCAGTAGTCCGACTAGGTAAGTCCAACTACGATCGAGAGGTCAATCGACGGATTCAACTCGGCTGGACAGCGTTCGGGAAATTACGACACATCTTCTCGTCAGGTATACCTCAAAACCTGAAAACAAAGTTGTACAACCGGTGCGTGTTGCCAGTGATGACTTACGGAACCGAGACGTAGTGCTTCACTGCTGGCCGTATAAGGACGCTCAAAGTCGCTCAGCGAGCTACGGAGAGGGCTATGCTCGGAGTTTCTCTGCATGATAAACTTAGAAATGAGGATATCCGCAGTAGAACCAGAGTGATCGATATAGCCCAACGGATTAGTAAGCTGAAGTGGCAATGGGCCGGCAATATAGCTCGAAGAACCGACAACCGTTGGGAAGAAGGGTTCTCGAGTGGCAGCCTCGTACCGGTAGGCGAAGTGTAGGGCGACCCCCCCACTAGATGGAGTGACGACCTGACGTAAGACTGTAAGACACGCAGGAAGTCGATGGATGCAGATGGCTTAAGACCGTGCTTTGTGGCATACCTTAGGGGAGGCCTATGTTCAGCAGTGGACTTGTGAAGGGCTGTAATGATGATGATGATGATGACATGAACATATATATATATATATATATATATATATATATACATATTATTATAAATATAAAAATATATGGTTTAGTCTCGGAACACCTATATCCCGACTTATACTAGTCGTGATGTAGTTTCGTATTGTATCATCCTTTGACCTCAATCATTTTAATAATCCACTCAACTCACTAGAGTAAATACAGCATAATGAGAATTAACTCAAGTCTAACAACTGACACTGCAATCAGCAGAACTTATTTAATTAGCACTGGACCTCAGAGGATATTCTGTAACTTCCGTTAAGAACTAGATTGAATTAAATCCAAGTTTAGAAACCTGGAAGCCGACTAACTTCGTTTTCTTACTGGTAGTCTCAAATAGATATTTTATTAAATTTAAACTTATGTGTGAAACGCTTTTTGTGGCGTTTCACGTAACTATTTATTTTACTTTAAAATAGGTTTATTGACTTTATTACTAATTTGGGGTAGTATATATGAGCATGAGGTGTATATATTAACGTGTCGTTCTTAATAGTTTTGCTTGAAACTGTAATGTTACGTTACGTGTTATGTGTTTAAGAAACGTTACCCCACACTAGGATCTTCTTCTGTATCAAGTGCAGTTGCAGACAGTTTATATCCATAAATTACACAATGGGCTAACATCCTGACCCGGAACAATTATTTGTAGTCCGTACAAATACTTGTTCCGTGCGGTATTCGAACCTGTGGCCCAACTCTGTTGCCTTCACACTGTGTTGCTTTAAGTCCATTTGCTGCTGTTATATAAATATTTGTACAGACTTGTAGCTTAATTATTTAAAATTATAACTACTAAACTTAGTTCCATAATATTTCTAAGTATTAATTAATTAATTTTGTCTATTCTTACTTCTACTTTTTATCAGCTCGTAAGTCAAAGGAGGATCCAAACTTAAATTACAATACTTAGCTAGTGAATTGTACGATTGCAATACGTATGAGAAATCTCGTAACTTTGATGCTACTCTACGTCGCCAGCCTTGGTATTTTACGTCATTGAAATAGTTTCCTCTTAGGATACACACGTGCGATTATGGGCTAATGGATTTTTATACAATTTTGGAGAATGCACCAGCTGTAATAATTGTTTGTAAATAAGAAAGAATAGGGTTAACATGACCAATAATTATAAATAAATAAGTAATGCCCAAAAACTCAAACGCTACTCAATTTTAAGATGTCGTTAAATCTCGTGCTGTCTTTATCACTATTTGGCCATAAATGATATAAATCGACTTTGTTACGATAGTAAATCAAAAATATTTCAAGACAAGTAATTATATTCGTTGATGCCTCCTCTGTGTTTGTATACTATGTAGTCATGAATTATCGGACCGAATCACACGAGTTTTAACCTTCCGGGGGAAAATGAGATTTTTACTAGTATCCCAACCTATGTAAACTCCCACTGGCAACACTATACACCTCATGTCATTGTGAATTTTTCGTGCTGAACTAGCGAGTCGCAACTTCAAATTAAAAAGTGTAAAATTTGTTTTTAAATTAAAGTTCTTAACTTTACTATTAACAAAATGTGTAAACTTACTTAATAACAATTAAACGTTTTGGGCGATTGCAATATATGTAATTTTTTGCATGTAAATAACTTGTAGGGTAGATTAATTATAACGCGAAATGTAAAATCTATATTTGATAAAGAACGAGCATCTGTAAGTACATAATTTTTTAAATAAATTTATGTATTATTATATTATTTATGTATTATAGTCTTTGTGCATTTAATACATGTATTGCATATGTATTTAAAAATATGTAGGGTAGATTAATAAAATCGCAATATAAAATCAATGTATGAGACTGAGCGAGAGTCTGTACATTACAAATTATCTGTCTTGCGATGCCACAAGGGGTAAACGAGGCATTGAATTCTATTTCACATGAATATTCGTATGTTTTTTTACTACAAAAATGTACGCAAGGATTATCATACCCGCGGTACCTGGCGTGTAGATGAGGTTATTTTCACTTACTCACTTTCGGGACAAAATAGGAGACAAATTATTTGCCCAAGTGATGAAGAATATGAAAATTCTGTTTTACACAGCATTCTCAACCCCACAAACTTATCAGTCAATCTTGTATTAAGGGAAAAATTACTTTTTCATTCTAATTCCATTATTTTTTAACAAGTGCCAAATCAGAGATAGAAGAACAAGATAAAACAACAATAGGAGAACAAGTGCCAAATCAGGTTATGTGATGTGAAAAATGAGCCATATATTTTCAAATTTCAACATTGTATAGGTCTTATCAAGAAGACTGGTGAAGAAAATATTGGTGCCATAAATAACTTCATTAGACTGTTATGTGCCTTATACAATTCAAAAGGCTGCTTTAAGAACTATAGCTTTTTTTTCACTTTCTTTACCTTTAATCATAGCTAACCAATGATTATAACGAATGCTCTAAGGAAGCCCAAGTGACTTCTTATTTGGTACAGAATTTTGATTAAAAAGATCAAAGGATCTTCATAAATCTAAAACAAACTTTCAGAAACCTTTAAAATATTGGGACCGGTCTCCATCAGTAACAACTCACTAGACATGCAATAGTCTTCAGCAGTTGCTTTATACCAGCAGAGGTGATACTATCAGCACCGCTAAAGACGTAAGCAAATTCACTTTATCTTATTTTATTCTAAATCGTCTAAAATATTATATTAAAAAAAAACTTTCTCATAGTGGGTCGACAATTAGTACATTAGAGTATGAGTCCAGCATATCCTCTCACATATATTGAGTTTAGTATGTCGGAAAATATTTTATTTAATACAGCTCTAATATTAATTAAAACATGACTAGTTACAATTTTGTTTTAACTTATTGGTAAAAACCATGATGTGATATACACATAGATGATAAGATTCAGAAAATAAAAAAGTGGAAAGTTCTAGAATTGAAGAAAATTATAAAGTTAAATCGAAATAAAATAAAATAAAAAACAATACCTTAAAAATACATTTGAATAACTTGGTCTTAACATATAAAATTATAGTATTTTAATACCTGAAGCGGAGCAAAAATATTTCACATTGGTGAAAAGCCATTTTAAAAAAAAAAGTAAAATTACAGCCTATATACGTCCCACAGCTGGGCACAGGTCTCCTCTAATTTCTGAGAGGGTTTTAAGGCAAGAAATAGTCCGCCTCGCTGCCCCAATGCGTGTTGGAACTTCACATGTCTTCGAAATATTTTTTATTTCATTTCTCAGACATGCAGGTTTCCTCGCGATGTTTTCCTTCACCGCCGAGCACCTGGTATATCAGCACTTTAAATTACAATTAACAATTTCTTTGGTGCCGGCAGGGATCGAACCCGGTTTGGGTTTGCTTGCGTATTGTGAAATTTACAGCGAGCGCTAACCATCTTAGCCAACAGGGCTCAAAGTCAATTATTTAATTACGATCCACTACAATCATATAGGAAATTTGCTAATTGAATAGACAAATTAATATCTGTTTGTCCAGCTATCTTTTATGGGTTAATGTATACTAGACATTTTGAATTTATTATGTTAAAGAGTTCATAATGAATGTGATATTGTTTTTTGATCAAAAACAACATGGTCTTAGGTAAGATATATATATATATATATATATATATATATATATATATATATATATATATATATATATATATATATATATATATATATATATATATATATATATATATATATATATAGATATATATACATATTTAACATATTTTTAATTTTATTTTGGATCATAACGTTTTGTTACAATCCGCATAGCTAAAATTTCTTATAACACTACAGCTATATCATATATAAAACAAATGAGTGGCATATAATAACCACATCAAAGCACATAGCTTGTAAAATTGATCTTGTAAATTATAAGTATGTATTTCTTTTTTGCCTTATAAATAACACCTTAAGGTAATTCTCTTGTATGCAAAGATTCCTGGAAAATTAATGGCGATATAAAGTGGGAATCAAATTATTAAGTCTATAGAAAAATTGTGTATAAGTTTTTAACCAAAACTAATAGATAAACTAAAGTTATCTAAAAAATATAAATGCTATATTCATGGGTCAACCTTAAGTTTTATGCACTATTTTCGACATTCTTAAAGTACGGAATACAGAAGAAGGAATAACACCCTCTAGAACCTTCTAGTCTTCATAGGTCTGTTACCAAAGCCTTGTTGAAAAAAAAACTACTTATTAAAATTCTTTCCCTGGTCACCAACTATTATGTAAGATCTCCTTTGGTCTAAACTTACTTTGTTGTGGTAGTGCTGTGAAAAAGGTATTTGTGTATGTAAAGCAAAAATAAGTTCTTGTTTTTATATCCAATATGTCTATTGTCTAAAATCGTGGTATGTAAAGTAAGAAATTTACTTGTTGTTCTTCCTATTATGATTTGGGCTCATACTGTAAAGTTAAACAGTTAAAAGCTGAAGTATAACACAATTTAGTTAACAAATCTAAATTTCATCAAATAAAAGCAAAGAAATTTACAGTAGTAAGAGAAAATATGAGTATTTTAATCAATTTCAAGAAGGAGGAGGTGTTCAGTTCGACTGTATGTTTTATGTGTGTTGCCTCATAGCTTTTCTCTGGGTGAGCCGATTTTAATGATTCTTTTTTTTTATTTGAAAGCTTCAAGTATGATCCCATGTAGATTTAATCGAGATCTGGCTAGTGGTTTTCGAGCTGCTCTTAATAACGCGTATTTGTTTGACATTGATGATCCTCTCATTTTATTAATTGAATTGAAGTCGGTTCTGCAAAGTTTTTAATTTTGCCACTTGTATCAGTTACCTTACAATATCACTGGTATGTAAACTAAAACTGTATGAAATTTAGTAAATTAGTTGTTAATTTTGAAAACTGCTTAATATCCCTGCAATAAGTCAAACAGCCAGTTAGGTAAAGTATTTTAACAACAAAATACATAAATTTTTACTGTACATAGTACCAGGTATTCATCATTTTCTCGTCTAAGAAGAAGTGGTATTGATGTTGAAGGTGTTAGAAAGAAAGCAATATAACATCCAAAACTTTTTTCCGATTTTTGTAAGAGGCCACTATTAATTAAGAGCATTTGAAAAGTATAAAATAATTATGCAACAATACATAATGGAAAATTATACTAGCCAAGTTTATATATTGTGTTTATTGTTTGTTTTGTTGTAAATTGGTAATTATGATAATTTATGATAGTAAATAATTAAAATGAAGCAATCAAATCTTTAAACATCTACATAGTATACAAACACAGAGGAGGCGTCAACGAATATAATTATTTGATCAAAGTAACCTGTAAGTTTCCATCGATCAAAATTATATGAAGTTGACACCTCCTATGTGTATAACCCTACCCTGCTGTATATTATTACCCACCCTAAGGGCTTGCTTGGATTTCAATAATTTTTTCATAATTCTAGTGGATATAAATTCACAGCGACATGAGGTGTATAGTGTTGCCAGTGGGAGTTCATATAGATTGGGATACCAGTAAAAATCTTATTTTTTTCCCGGAAGGTTAAAACTCGTGTGATTCGGTCCGTCGATTCATGACTACATAGTATACAAACACAGAGGAGGCGTCAACTTCATATAATTTTGATGGAAGGACACTTACAGGTAAGTTTTTTTGATCAAATAATAAGCTAGCATATAAGTAACAAGCTTTCCTGTGCTTTCTTTTTTATTTAAAAAACGTTACCTCCACAGTAAGATTTTATCTTGTATCGTGGAGGCAGTTTACATACATTAATTTTATAAGGACGAACATGCAGAGCCGGAAGAATTATTTGTAGGCCACGCAAATAGTTGCCCGTGCGAGATTCAAACCCGCGGACCCTTAGCGTTGTCACTGCTCAGCCATTGCGTCACGGAACTCTCAAGTAAACTTACTTTTCATTACTGAACTAACTGAGGTGTTTTGTTGGAGCATGGAAAACTCAGCCGCGCTGCCTACATATGTCTTTGCGGTCTAAATAATATGTTAGATTTCATTTTTTTTAAATTCTGCACGTTTTTTTTTAAATATTTCCTTCCCTCTATAGCACTTGGTCTATCAGGATTCATTATTTTAATGATGAAATATGTCATTGGTGCTGTCGAGGATCTAACTCGATTTACATGTAGGCCATAACATCTTAAAATTAACGCTTATTTCCTGTGCTTTCACGGCATTAAGATTTGTATGTAAATATAAATATGTCGGAAACTATTCTCAAAGTCTACGAAGTATCAAATAATCAAAGATGAAAAGGCGGATGCCCTGAGTAACACCTTTATTCGTGCGGCCACGAAAATAGCGTTTTTACTGCGAAGGGTGATTATTAAGAGAAGCATATATTTAATATCTAACAATATTTCGCAAGAGTTAGCAGCAAAAGAGTTTTATACTGTTTGTTATAATCAGAAAGATGTGGCCGGTCACAACAGAGGCTAGACTTCGGCGCAGGATAAGATTATAGTGCCAAAGTGTATGTGCAAGCACAGATGCACTCTCTATTAACTCACTCTCAAAGTCCGATGGGATTAATCCAACATGGGAGTAATTCGACACGACCGGAGAGAGATCAGGCGAAAAACCAACGACTTTACGTGCTTTTTGAGGCATGGGGTTGAAACACCGACAAATTCTGAGATTTTCTTGATCAGCAAGAAAAGAACTCGAAACTTCATGATCAGTACTTACATTAACGGCCTCTATACCAACGTCACGGTCAGATGAAGTCAGATGGAAAAGTATTAATTTAATAATTACAGCCTATTAAAGTCCATGGCCTCCACCATAGACTGCCTCATAGGTGGGATATTTTCCATAGTTGCTACGCTTAGCAAGCGGATTGACAACCGCAGTATTTTTTATTATTAGTCGTTATTTGGAAGACGCTACTGCCAATCGCCTGATTCGACCATCAGCCCTCCGTCGCCTCATACAACACCCACGGAATGATATATACGGGTAGTGCATATTCTTCCACCGCCACTACACGGTATGTGCCACTATACTGCACGTGCGACTACACGGTACAAATAAGCCTAATTAGTTTTTTTATGTTATTTTGAGTTCGCTTAACTATTTCCACTATTGCATTAATTTACGGTTTTATGGCTCAACAAACAGACAATATTATGATTGATAGCCGAAGTAATCTAACACGGACGGCGTCAGCGCACGCGCAAGTAAGATACGATCACGTCATTTCGAATTAGAAATGTAATTGTCGACTATCGCGCTATTTAACTGATAGTTCGGACAGTTGGAGGCGATTGCGCTTGCTTCAGTTATTCCGGAGTTTAAATTTAAATGCTTCATATTTTAATAGTTCTGTATAAATTATCGAAAATAACATGCATTTGAATTTGATGTTACGTTGCTCACTCAAAAAAGTCGTGCTAGTCTAATGGTGATTGTGAGAACTTTTCAAGTAAGGTATGTCAACCACGACAATAAATTAAGTTAATAAAAATATTATGGTAAAAAAAAACATGAAGTGTTAATATGTTTGTCGACTCCGTGGCGCAATGGCTTAGTTGTGGTGCTGAGGGTCGCAGGTTTATATCCAGTATCAGTATAGTCTACAAGTAATTATTGTTTTGTGTTGTTTATCATTGTGCAATTTATGTATGTTGTCTGTCTCCACAACACGGAAAAAAATCCTCGGGTGGCGTACTTCAAAAGAAAATATAGGAAAAAAAGTTAATGAAAATATGTAAGTGTAAAAATTCCAGGCTTGTTACGAATATTCTTTCAATTATGAATCAAAATGCAGCTGCGTTATCATAAAATCGTAAAAAGGGTCGCCGATTCACTACACCTCACCATATAAAACACAGCAGCATTAGGCTGCTGTTACACGCTGGTATTCTGTGAGAGCGTGGTCCGTGATCTTATTAATTCCATTACACAGTAGTTGAAATATTTCGCAATTTTAAGATTTTTGCAGTAACTATTTTCATAAATATTATATTATCAACCCTCTTTATAAAAGTAATTGTCTCTCTAATCTAACACAATTAATTACTTTAAAAGTTAACACAGTTCATAATAAGAAATGTATTTTGAATCTAGTACAAACATTAGTGGTTTTATTCAACATTAATTAACCAGCTTGGTTGACTGGCTTATATTGAAACCTAGTAAGCCGTGTAGTAACGGCGGTGCTACCTAATATCAGGCTATGGGTGTCGTAAGAGGCGACAGAGGGAAACAAATCAGGAGATGGGCAGCAGCGTCCTCCTGATGACGAATAAAAATAAAAAACTGCGGTTGGCAACGTGGGTTGCCAAGCGTAGAAACTATCCCCCCAATAAGGCAGTTTATGAGGGAGGCCTATGTTCAGCAGTGGACTATAATAGGCTGTAAAGGTAACGGTAACAATTTACTAATGTTTGGTTTCCGTTTTAAGCTAAAATACCAATAAAGAAAAATAGTCGGAACGCTGCGTACATTTCAAGTGCTGCTGAAATGAAGCCAAATCCATGCTCACTTATATTAAAAAACGCACTCACAAATACCTAAGGACCGTGTTGTGCAGAAATGATTTAATCCATAAACTGGCCAAAATCCAAAGACTCTTTTTTCGGTTTATATCCAAGTATGAAAGGCTTTTAAAACTAATAAGTAGTTCCAAAATCTACATGCAACTTTCTTGAAAATGATATACATATCATGTATGAGTATTGGGGCTTCTACCATAACAAAAATGCATTTGTCTTTGAAATGTGATTAACTACAGCACGTAACATAATTAACGCACTTTGAGAAAGCAATTTGTTCAGAATCGTTTACTGAATCGATTCCTATCATTTGTACCTAATATAGGTAATTATTTATCCCAAAAATAATTAAAACTACGTTAATTACAATCACATTAAATCTGTACAGTCAAAACAAACTGAAATGGACCGTAACTTAAGGTAATAAGACTTATGAGTGTAGTTTTATTTGTATTATTAATAATTCTGCAATTCAATAAAATAAAGAAAAATGAACTTTATTTCAAGCACGTTAAAGTCTTTGCGTTCTTGGATTTGTACTGTGAACACAACATTCTTCCAGAATTAGTATAAATAATTTGATAAATAATCAGTGCATAAAAATTAAAACTAAAATTTCAGTGTATGTATTATGATTATTACATAATATACTAATTGGGGTGCCCGAGGGTGTGCGTTAATTACGTTACGTATTGTATATGTTATTGACACGGTCCTGCATCTCAAGTCTATTGCAACCAGCTACGTATCTAGTAGTGGACTTTTTACAGTCTGTAAAAGACAAGAACAAGACTATAGATACTGGATAATAAGACAAGAATTTGAGAATGGAAATGCGAATATGACGTCATTTATTGTTATAGCTCTTTTAATGATGGTATAAACTATTGTAAAGGATTAGAAATAAAATAATGATAAGTATCTTATATAAAATAGTATAAAACGTATTAATGAATTGAAAGAATTGAACTGCGTCTAAAATATGAGAATCATCATCACATCATCACCATCAATATTATCTTCATTATTACAACTCATCACAAGTCCACGAAGACTGCCCCAAAATCGATCCTAAGCGACTTGCATCCTTCGACTACCTATAACTCGCTTCAAATTTGTGCTTACTCATAACGCCACGAGTGGAGGAAAACGTCCCAGTTCTAAAGGTCTTCACTGGCAACAAGCACTAGTATGTTTTTAATATTTAATATTGAATAAGGGTGATAAATAAGGAAACAGTTCACCTGATTGTAATGGATGCTATGGTCCATAGCCATCTACAAATCATCGTCATATACAATACATCTATGCAAACAGATTATCATCCCTGAGGACTAAGATAGAATGCCTCGTTTCCAGTCGAAAGGGTCGCTGGTTCTCTTTTTTTAATAGAAGAGGGGGCAAACGAGCATACGGTTCACCTGGTGTTAAGTGACTTCCGCCGCCCATGAACATCCGCAACACCAGGGAGCTGCAGGTGCGTTGCCGGCCTTTTAGAAAGGAGTCAGTTCTTTACTTGAAGGTCCCCAGGTCATATCGGTCCGGAAAAATCGCCAGTGGTAAACGATACTATACTATTCTCTAAACTAACGATATGAAACACAGAATCATTGAGCTGCTATTTTACGCTAATAATCTGTGAGAGCGTGGTACTTCCCCGGTCGAGCCGACTCATTCATGCTACAACCATAATATAGCTGCAGTGTGACTCTACCACATAAGGTTACAATTAATGATTATGTTGAGAATAATTTGTGAATAAATAATCGTAATGCTAAAATGAGTATATTGGTTTCGCGGTTTGCCCGCTATAATGACTAAAAATGGGTTCAAATAGCGCGATGGTAACTGAAGGACTAATTTTCCAATCAGACTCAAAGGTAAACCATCACTGCTCTAAACAATCCCGAGGGTTGCCCGCGTGAACTAAGAGTGCAACAGATACTGTATGAGGCTATATGATTCTATGAATACTTTGAATGAGGCTTACAATAACTACCAACTAAAAAATAAGCAAAACCAGTAAGTAAATAGGATCCTACCTACCTATCCTGCAAACTGTAGCTACAGTACAAATGCATAAGTCGTTATCTCGTAAAAATGTTTATTTGTTGGTTTAAAATAACATTACAAAGTTGTAAATTGTAGATATAGGTCATTTTCTATAAAATTGTAACGATATTTTTAACTAATCCAAGTGCATTTGATAAGTTGGTCAACTATTACTCGTTCACTTGATTTTGCTTAGCGTTAACTTGCAAATTTTGCTTAGTTGTGATAGTTTTTTTTAACTTCATTATATGAAAAGTATACAAAATATTAGTATATATACTAATATTTTGTATAATTTTCGTTACTCCATAAACAGTGGTTTGGTTGGTAGAGAGAAGGACACACGACTCTAATTAAAAATACCACTTTAAAGCTAATTATTTCCCAAACGGACCGCTTAATCCAAAAAAATTTGATCCACACCCCTAATGTTTATAAAAGCCCTAACCAACGTTACTCTACACAAAAGAATATACGGGTAGAAATATAAATTTTCCCTTTATCTATATAGGAGTTACTCAAAATTAAAAATGTTTTTACGAATATTAAATCACAGTTTGTAAGCATGATTAATATCTATAACGGTGACGGACGGACGGAGATGGCGAAGTTATAAAGTTTCCTTGTTGTTTAACTACAGAACCCTAAAAAGGATATAAGCAGTAAATATTATCCTCGTAAAACACGCAATATTATTAAGCCCCATTTCATATAACAAATATTTTTACGTATATTGTTTTCTCGATTTCGGCGGTGACCATTAAGGCGAGGTCATAACGCTGACTTTCGTAAATAATATTTGGCGCGAGATCTAAACATTGCTTGGAATAAATGGAATATGCGTTTGTATTTTTTATATAAAGCAAGGCAGTGCTGTGACCTTCGACTCTTTTAGAGAATATATTTATTACATAATTAAAAAAGATCTGATGAACGGTATGGCAGCGTACAAAATACGAACAGACATATATTAATTTTTATAAATTGACTTATACGTTTAAGTCATAGTGTCAACACTCAGGTCATCATCACCATCATCATCATTACAGCCCTTCACAAGTCCACTGCTGAACATAGGCCTCCCCCAAGTAATTCCACAAAGCTAGCTCCTGAGCCACCTACATCCATCGACTTCCTGCATGTCTTACCACGTCGTCACTCCATCTAGTGGGGGGTCGCCCTACACTACACCTACCGGTACGAGGCTGCCACTCCAAAACCTTTCTTTCCCATCGGTTATCGGTTCTTCGAGCTACATGGTCGGCCCATTGCCACATCAGCTTACTAATCCGTTGGGCTATGTCGATCACTCTGGTTTTACTGCGGATATCCACATTTCTGAGCCTATCACGCAGAGAAACTCCGAGCACAGCCCTCTGCATAGCTCGGTGAGCGACCTTGAGCGTCCTCATACGGCCAGCAGTGAAGGCCCACGTCTCTGATCCTTAAGTCATCACTGGCAACACGCACTGGTTGTACACTTTAGTTTTCAGAGATTGAGGTATACCTGACGAGAAGATGTGTCTTAATTTCCCGAACGCTGCCCAGCCTAGTTAAATCCGTCGATTAACCTCTCGGTCGAAGTTGGACTTACCTAGTCGGACTATTTGTCCCAGGTTAACGTACTCGTCAACAACTTCCAGCAGAGTGCTCCCAACAACTACCGGCATAGGCGTGACGTGGACATTAAACATGATCGTTGTTTTGTCCATGTTCATCTTAAGACCTATCCGTTGGGAGACACCATTAAGGTCATTGAGCATAGTGCTAAGGTCCTCCAGCTATTCTTCCATAAGGACTATATCGTCGGCAAATCGAAGGTGAGTGATGTACTTGCCATTGATGTTAATACCGTATCCTTTCCAGTCCAATAGCCTGAAAACGTCTTTCAACGCAGTGGTGAAGAGTTTCGGGAATATAACGTCACCCTGTCTTACACCTCTCTGTAGTTGGATAGGTTTCGAACTCTGGTTCTGTACTCGGATAGCCATCGTAGCCCCACTGTACAAACACTTCAGCACTTCGATATACCGACAGTCAACTTGGCACCGCTGAAGGGACTGTAGCACCGCTCAAATTTCGACGGTATCAAAGGCTTTCTCATAGTCCACATACGCCAGGCAAAGTGGCGGATTGTACTCTTCGGTATGCTCTCCAATCTGCCGCAGGGTATGTATGTGGTCTATGGTACTGAAGCCTTTTCGGAAACCGGCTTGTTCGGGAGGCTGGAAGTCGTCGAGTCTGCGTGCGAGACGATTCGTAATGACTCTCGAAAACAGCACGTAGACGCGGCTTAGAAGGGAAATCGGTCTGTAGTTCTTCAAGAGAGCGTTGTCGCCTTTCTTAAAGAATAAGACCACCGCACTTCTGCTCCACGCCTCCGGAGTAGTGCCACCATGGAGGACGGAATTGAAGAGCTTCTGAAGGACTTCAAGTAACGGTGTTCCACCCGCTTTCAGAAGCTCCGCTGTAATTCCATCCTCGCCTGGGGCCCTGCCGTTTTTAAGGTGCTGGAGAGCCATTCTAATCTCGCTCAGACTGACGTCCGGGATATCGTCGAATAGTGTCGGGTAAGACTTGCTCTTAGATTGTTACTCACACTTACGTGTGGCTCCAACGATGATGTGTACAGCTGCCCATAGAACATCTCAATCTTTCTCAAAATCTCAGGTGTCTCGAAAACGATGCTGCCACACTCAGTCTTCAGCTTTGACAGTTGGCTTTTTCTGGCAGACAGATCTCTGGCAAAGACATTGGAGCGCTCGTTCCGCTCGATCGCTTCTTTAATACGAGCAGTATTAAAGTTGCTTAAGTCTCGCCGCATGCATTTGGAGATCTGTCTGTTCAGTTGCCTGTATGCTGTCAAATCTGATGATGATTGTAGCCTGATCTCCCGTCTAACAGCCATGAGATTAAGAGTGTGATCGGAGAGTTTTTGTGTTCTTCTGCGGCGGGTCTTACAGAACTTAGCTTCGACCGCATGGACAGTTTCCATGAGTTTGCTATTCATATCGTCCATTGCATTGCAATCTTCTAGGCACTGAAATTGGTTACGTAACTCGAGCTGAAAAGTCTCGGGATTCTGGATTACAGCACGAGGGGACGGAGCGTTGACTTCATTAGACGAGACCTCTCCAACTTAACGTTTAGGTTCAATGTGCCTCTAACCATTCGGTGATCGCTGCCGGTTTTCACCCTTGCGATCACTGAGACATTACTGAACAGTTGGCGTCTAATCGTCATAATGAAGTCAATCTCATTTTTTGTCGAACCCTCGGGGCTCGACCAGGTCCACTTCATGTGGGGCCGCTTCTGGAAGAAAGAGTTCATCATAAAGAGTCCCTCTTTCTCCATAAAGTCAACCAGCTGCTGGCCCCTACGATTCCGTTGACCCACTCCAAATTTTCCTAACTTCAGCTGACCGCCTTCTCTTGTGCATAGTTTTGCGGTGAAGTCTCCCATCAACACCGTGTAGTGGGTTTCGGAGGAATGCATGGCTCTAGAAATATCCTCATACATTTCCTCCACCTCCTCATTGGGATATGCCGAGGTTGGTGCGTAGACCTGTATGACCTTCAGCGAATACCGTTTGGTGATTCTGAGTATCAGGTACGCGACCCTCGTCGACACACTTGCACTCTTTACAACGTTGTTGACAAGAGACTTGTGGACGATAAATCCGACACCTCCTTGGGACAGATGGTCGCCCTCCCGGTGATAGAACAAGTTGTCGGTCTCGAGGATTACTGTGTCCTCCCTCCCCCTCTCTTCGGACCTCAGATAATCCAATAATATGCCAGCGCAACTTGTCTACCTCTTCTTCCAGCTCCAGTATTCTCTCGTCAGTCCTCAGGGTGCGTGCGTTTTATGTTGCCAGGTCGAGTCGTCGTAGGTGGCAACCGAACCTCCACCGGAGATTTTTAGCACCCCCTGCCCCTCCGTTACCATGGTCGCCACCGTAGCCAGGAATAGCGGGGCCGCCGGGGACTGGGGTCCGTTTATTTGCATCGTCGCTCATGGGGGGGGGGGACACCCAGGTGTCTTGTACTAATATTGTGTTCAGTATTTATAAAATTGTAAACCGTTTTATAAATAATGAACAATTTAGATTCACTCTTCACTTAGTTATATACAACTAGTTTTGTTTAAATTCGACAGTAATTCATTAAATTTTTAGGTTTATATATAAACACAGATATCTTAAATACAAAACATAAAATAAACACGATTTTGCCTAAAACACAGGGATTATACGAGTATACTCTTTGTTATTATCGTCAACAAACGACATAATTTATCAAAGCGACATATTATGTCATTGGCAGTATAAACGTCAAATGTGTTCTTTTTTCTAATTTAATGTATTTGTAGCACATATTACATCACTTTTTTCTCCATATAAACTTTAATTACCCATTGCCAAATCTCGCACTCCTCCGTACGTGCAATGTTCTTAATATGGGGTACTAAATATACCCCTACAATATGCTTACAGATATACAAAACTCTTCTCTTCACGTATTAATATATAGATAATCAGAATTATATCATTTTAGCGCTTTGATAATAACTAAGTACAGAATTAGTTTATTAGTTAATTAGCCCATAAACATCTGCATTTATCTTAGATTAAGAATCAAAATGCAGATGTGTTGTTACCCAAGAAGACTAAGATGGAATTCCTTATTTCCAGTATAAGGGGTCTCCGGAATCTGGATCTGTACACTCATCATACAAAACACGGCAGCATTAAGCTGCTATTTTACGCTGGTTAATCCATTAAGAAGTGTACTAGGCCTGTGCGCAGCTGTGGGATGTATATAGGCTGTAACTTTTACGCTGGTATTCAGTGAGAACTTGGTCCTTTCCAGGTCGAACCAACCCATTCTTGATACAGCTACACTATATTTGAATCTTGACTCTACAATGTAAACATACCACAAACTTGTTACTTATCACAAACGTCAACAAGATATGTATATTGCAACATCCTTTTTATGAATCAAATCAAATCAAATCATTTATTGCGCTAAAAATATGGACACAGACGGATAGATACAGAGTGAATATTTGTTATCACATATTTTGCCTGTCGTGGCATGCGAAAAATTGTTTTAAAATGTTAGTGCTTAGATTCATATTTTATTATTATGTAAATAATCACATTTAAAAAAAGGAAAGAATAAATATTTCAAAAATCCGTCTCCGTATCAAGAAAACGGCACTCGTGCAATGACTCCATTATTGAGTGGGGTCTAGAACGCGTAAACATTACGGAGCGCGTACCTTTACCGACCGTAAACCTGTGTGCCTAGTGCGAGTTCCACAAAATTAATCGAATGACTTCACCATCGCGCTAACCGAGTTAACGTCGTCGGTATCAACAAGCGAAGACAAGCGAGTGTGAGTTACAATCGAAGCTAACCTTTCGATTCGCGTTTGCTCACTGTGGATGGCGTTTATTCCTTATCTTATTGGTTGGGCTGAAAAGTTCGTATCGTCTCTATGAGATGGCGCCACAAGAATAAAATCCATATCATTTTTAGATAGTACCTACCTTCAAAAGAAACGTGTATAAATTTGAAAGCTGTCTGATTATTAGTTTGTGAGATACAGCATTTTGAGTGAAGCAACTTTTGTTATTTTGAAAAAAAATGGATAAAAAGGAATTTCGTGTTTTAATGAAACACTATTTTTTGGTGAAAAAAAGTGCTGCTGATACCAAAAAGTGGCTTGGTGAGTGTTATCCGGACTCTGCGCCGGGCGAAGCAACCATTCGTAAGTGGTTTGCCAAATTCCGTACAGGCCATATGAGCACCGAAGACGATGAACGCAGTGGACGTCCAAAAGAGGCTGTTACGGACGAAAACATAAAAAAAATCCACAAAATGATATTGGAAGATCGTAAATTGAGATTGATTTGTATAGCTGGCACTCTAAAGATATCAAAGAAACGTGTTGGACATATCGTTCATGAATATTTGGGTATGCGAAAGCTATGTGCAAAGTGGGTGCCGCGCGAGCTCACAATCGACCAAAAACAAGAACGTGTCGATGCTTCAGAGCAATGTTTGGAGCTATTCAACCGCAATAGAAGTGAATTTTTGCGTCGATATGTGACAATCGATGAAACATGGATCCACCACTACACTCCGGAGTCCAGTCGGCAGTCATCTGAATGGACTGCACGCGATGAACCGAATCCAAAGCGTGGAAAAACTCAACAGTCGGCCGGTAAGGTTATGGCGTCCGTATTTTGGGATGCACATGGAATAATTTTCATCGACTATCTTGGAAAGGGAAAAACCATCAACAGCGACTATTATATAGCGTTATTGGAGCGTTTGAAGGACGAAATCGCGAAAAAACGGCCCCATTTAAAGAAGAAGAAAGTGTTGTTCCATCAAGACAATGCGCCGTGTCACAAATCGATGAAAACGATGGCAAAATTGCATGAATTGGGCTTCGAATTGCTTCCGCATTCACCGTATTCGCCAGATTTGGCCCCCAGCGACTTTTTCCTGTTCTTAGATCTCAAGAGAATGCTCGCTGGAAAGAAATTTAAAGCCGATGAGGAAGTAATCGCCGAAACAGAGGCCTATTTTGAGGCTAAACACAAATCGTACTACAAAAATGGTATTGAAAAGTTGGAAGATCGCTATAATCGGTGTATCGCCCTCGATGGCAACTATGTTGAATAATAAAATCTAATTTTGCCAAAAAAATGTGTTTTTCTATAAAACGATACGAACTTTTCAGCCCAACTATGTTGGTAGCATGTTCGTTCCGTGAGATAAACTAACCAAATTCAGAATGACATTTTTATTTAGTGGTCTTAATATTAGCATCTGTCTATCAAATTTGTGGTTATTATATCTTTATTACCCTTTTTGTTTATGTTTCGTAATTTGATCAAGGTTTCGACACTCGACAGTTTGAGTGTTAGTTTAATGAGATTATGAATTAGATTGAAATAATACTAGTTTTTACGGAATTTATCGCGTATATTTAACTTTATGAATTAGATATTTAATTGTCGTAAAACGTTTAAATTAAAAGCAAAAAACATAGAGATGTGTTCGTTTTAATATGCTTTTATGGTGAAATTTTTGGAGCAGTAAATGGAATTAAAGTTATTTAGATGTAAATTGAAGTTTGATACGTGTGTTTTGTAACTATGTTACGCGGACTAGAATTTATTGGATTTTCGGCATGGAGGCCTCGGCAAAGCATCGTCTAATAATGCAAGCGATCAAATGGTCTGTATAAAAAATTTAGAAGGAATTGATTTAATTATTGAATAGAGATAGTAGACCCTAGATTTATCAAACTCTATTTACACAAAACTTGAATATTTTAGCGGAAAATGCTATATCTATTCTTAAATTGCCTGTCGTCGGGATGTAACAGCGGACGAAAATATGCACAAGCTCTTGCTTCAACACTGGCGTTATAATAGCAGCTTCGATTATGATGAGATTGTCTATATAATCAAAGAATAGTAGTCATCTTTAATTATTACTTATTTATGCTTTAGCGGCTGCAAACATCCTCCAAGCGAAAAGAAACCTCCTGCCATAATTATACATCGTTCACATAAAACGAAATAAAATTAACTCTTAAACAATTATTCTCACTCTTCCATCTCACTGAAAAAAATTCAAGTGAAAGCTTTTTCGATAGCGACGCCATAAAGTTTACATAAGTTACGTCTCGAACAATCAATTATTAAAATTGTCGCTCGCACTCGCAATATACTTCAAACAACCAATCACGAGCGTTAACGTTCTCACCGTCGAATGTTAGTCAATGTTCAATGATCGATATCGACCACGTAGTAAACTCAGGAATTGTGTGTTGTACAGTGAAAACTGCTGTAGTGAAGCGAACCGCGTTAAAAGTGCGGTCACTATGGAATTTGTTAGGGCTAAATCCGGATGACAGGGTGAGAAGTTGTGTGATAAGAGAAGTGTGGTTTGCAAGATGATAACAATGATGAGTAGTGACCAGGATTAAGAAAGGAATGTGAAAATTGGGTGGTTTGGACATGTAGCAAGAAAAAGATGAACGAGGAAAGAGTGACAAAGTAAATCCATGTCGCAAAACTTAACGGCAGAGTCGGGAATGGACGCCCTTGTCGAAAGCTTATGGACCGAATCGGCGATATATTAGAAATTAGCCATATCAAGAGTACCCTTAACCCACGGGCGTGTATGCGTGGGTATATGAATGTGGAGTAGGCAAGAGACACATGTTTTATACGTGATAGAGCGAAACTGCAGCTATATTAGTAGTATAGTTGTAGCACGAATGGGTCGGCTCGACCGGAGAAGGACCACACTCTTACAGAATACTGGCGTAAAATAGTAGCTTAATGCTGCTGTGTTTCGTATGGTGAGTCTAGAGTACCGTAGACCCTTTTCACTGGAAACAAGGCATTCCATCTTAGTCCTCACGGGTGAAAACGCATCTGCATTTTCATTCGTAATCGAGGATAGATGTAGATGTCTATGGACCACAGCAACCACTTACCATCAGGTGGACTGTGTGCTCGTTTATCACGCTATCCTAAAATAAAAAATATAAAAAGAGAGGTATGTCAGGGTTGTGCCAAAGGGAAGTCTGCAGCATCTGTCTACCACTCCGGGTGTCAGGCGAACCGGAGAAGTAGGTCAAGATAACCGGAGACCTTGTTGATTTACTGAACAATTTAACCATTATTCAATTGTCATAATTTTAGAGTTTAGATATCGCTGATCTTGAAAATTAAATCATACAAAGCATGAACTTCACTTCTGCCACTTGAACAGCATTTTTTTAATAAAACTGACGTAAAAAATGTGACTTGCAGTCAACCTGATAGTAATCACTGCATCCCATTTGTATATCCGAACCACTGAAGGCTATGTACGTCTGCAACAAACTTCATGCAAAAAATGGCTACAGACGCCACAGTTAGGTATGGCTAACTTTACTCTTCAGCCCGACAGCAGTGTACCACTGCTTGGCGGCAGAAATAGATAAAAATAAATGATATGATAAATTTCTATAAAAGAAATTGTCTTTAATAACTAAGTAGTAGTAAGTAGGTATCACATATACTTAACCGGATAAACTCCTGAACTTAAAAACTGACGGTAGTCAGGGCTCGGTCCAAAAGCACTCGAAATATCTGAAATTTAAAATTTAAATATGTTAAATTGAATGCAATAAAATCCGCAAAAATTATCTTTTGTTCAATTAAGTATTTGCGTAAATATATTAAATAATAATTTATAAAAATATCTTTGAATTCCCTGTCATTATCAGAATATATCGATCGAAAAAATAAAAATGTTTTACTACTTTGTTACTTACTGTAACAAGAGTACATCAATTGTTACATAAATAAATAAATTATAGTACTATTATTAGTAAATTGTACATAATAAAACTATTACATTAAACTGTGTAGTGACGATGTAAGTACATCCGCCTCCACACATCGTCCGTGGGTGTCATAAAATGCGACAGCTGGAAACAACGGAAAGGATGGACAGCAACGTCTTCCTAATGACGAAGAAATGAAAGCTTTTATTTTCATATGTGGCAATTATGGCAAACATTCATAATAATAAATATTATGATACACTTTGTGGGAAATTTTCATCGATGGACCTTAATAATAATTAAGAAATCAACAATTTTGCACAATCTTTTAAATAACGGCAAATGTAAGGGAAAAATATCAAAAAAAAAAGTATGGAAGTAACCTAAATTCCAAAATTCGAATGCAACCATTGAGCGGAAATAAAGCAGCTCGCGGCATCTGCCCGATACTGATCTGATGAAGCTTCTATTTAAGTTCCGGTCCGTCCACGCCTTTATAAATTCCAATTTCAAATCTCTCACTATGGCTATATCTTTAAAAATCTTTAAAGTTATTTTTATTTTAAAATTAATTGGCATTGTGATTTATTATTTATTTTAATTTTTTTTACTATTCTAAGCCAGCGTTGGACTACTATCCCACTTGACGGTAAGTGGTGATGCAGTCAAAAACGGTGAAGCGCACTGACTAAACAAAAGCCTATTCCCTTTTACATTGAAGACATACACATTGTAATTGGATAGAAAGACAGATGCTGTCAACTAATTCCACTCCTTTGGAGTACGTACTATGAAAGATTTAGCAAACTATTTGGTTTGAATCCGTGATAAGTCGACATGGAAAAGGTGGAGACTGGCGTATAGTAGTCCGGCGGAAGGAAGAGGGAGGAATTTAGCAATTCCTGGGCTTACTGTAGAAAACCGAAACCTTGATTTATTAATAACTAGTAATAGTAGTAGTTTCATGCTGCTGTGTTTCTTATAGAAGAGTGCAAAGAACCGGAGGTAGGTTTTATTGGTGAGGTGGTAAATCTTAGTACTCAGGGTGACAACGTATCTATTTTTAAATTTTGGGTAAAGATCAATGAAGTTGTCTATAGGTCACAGCGTTCACTTACCATCAGATGAACTGTGTGCTCTGTAACTTATAGGTCTCATTTTGGTACGGGATTTACAACAAAAAATCACACGGTAAATAACACAGTTATATTTACCGTGTGCTGTGTTCCAGTCTCAATAATAAAAAGATTCCATTTTAGTCCTCAGATGTTGCAACACGTCTCTAGCTTTTTTATTCGAAGTTGACTGCAGATGTATATGTACTCTTATGTTTTTTATGGAGAGAGTTAAAACAGGGCTACGGCTCATCTGATGGCAAGTGAGCACCGCCGCTCATGATCATTTGTAACACCAGAGTGATTGTGGAGACGTTCGTTAACAGCCTTTTATGTAGAGGTGTAGGTAAAATCGCCGGCCACATTTAATGTCACAATACGGTGATTCTAAGCAGAAAGTAAAAAACATGAAAGAATCTTATCAATTTTTAATCGGATCAACAAAACAATTCCCGTTGGATCATCATCATCATCATTACAGCCTTTCACAAGTCCACTGCTGAACGTAGGCCTCCCCCAAGGTATGCCACAAAGCACAGTCCTGAGCCATCTGCATCGATCGACTTCCTGCACGTATTACCAGGTCGTTGGGCTATGTCGATCGCTCTGGTTCTACTGCGGATATCCTCATTTCTGAGTCTATAACTCAGAGAAACTCCGAGCATAACCCTCTCCATAGCTCGCTGAGCGACCTTGAGCGTACAATCTAGTTTTTAGAGATTGAGGTATACCTGACGAGAAGATATGTCGTAATTTCCCGAACGCTGCCTAGCCGAGTTGAATCCGTCGATTGACCTCTCGGTCGAAGTTGGACTTATCTAGTCGGACTATTTGTCCCAGGTAAATGTACTCGTCAACAACTTCGAGCATAGTGCTCCCAACAACTACCGGCGTAGGTGTGACATGGACATTAAACATGATCTTTCTTTTGTCCATGTTCATCTTAAGACATATCCGTTGGGAGGCACTATTGAGGTCATTGAGCATAGTGCTTAAGTCCTCCAGCGATTCTGCCATAAGGACTATATCGTCGACAAATCGAAGGTGAGTGATGTACTCGCCATTGATGTTAATACCGTATCCTTTTCAGTCCAGCAGCTTGAAAACATCTTCCAATGCAGCGGTGAAGATTTTCGGGGATATAACGTCACCCTGTCTTACACCTCTCTGCAGTTGGATAGGTTTCGAACTCTGGTTCTGTACTCGGATAGCCGTCGTAGCCCTACTGTACAAACACTTCAGCACTTCGATATACCGACAGTCAACTTGGCACCGCTGAAGGGACTGTAGCACCTCCCAAATTTCGACAGAATCAAAAGCTTTCTCATAGTCCACATACGCCAAGCAAAGTGGCACATTGTACTCTTCGGTCTTCTGTGCAATCTGCCGCAGGGTATGTATGTGGTCTATGGTACTGAAGCCTTTTCGGAAACCTGCTTGTTCGGGAGGCTGGAAGTCGTCGAGTCTGCGTGCGAGACGATTCGTAATGACTCTCGAAAACAGCACGTAGACGCGGCTCAGAAAAGAAAAAGGTCTGTAGTTCTTCAAGAAAGCGTTGTTGCCTTTCTTAAAGAACAAGACTACCGCACTTCTACTCTACACCTCTGGAGTAGTGCCACCATGGAGGACGGAGTTGAAGAGCTTCTGAAGGACTTCAAGTACCGGTGTTCCACCCGCTTTCAGAAGCTCCGCTGTAATTCCATCCTCGCCTGGGGCCCTGCCGTGTTTAAGGTGCTGGAGAGCCATTCTAATCTCGCTTAGACTGACGTCCGGGATATCATCGGAGTAGTGTCGGATAAGACTTGCTCTTGGATCGTTACTCACTCTTGCGTGTGGCTCCAACGATGATGTGTACAGCTGCCCATAGAACCTCTCAATCTCACTCAAAATCTCAAGTGTCCCGGAAACGATGCTGCCACACTCAGTCTTCAGCTTTGACAGTTGGCTCTTACTGGTAGACAGATCTCTGGTAAAGACTTTGTAGCCCTGATTCCGCTCGATCGCTTCTTTAATACGAGCAGTATTAAAGTTGCGTAAGTCTCGCCGCATGCATTTGGAGATCTGTCTGTTCAGTTGCCTGTATGCTGTCAAATCTGTTGACGATTGCAGCACCATCTCTCGTCTAACAGCCATTAGATTAAGAGTGTGATCAGAGAGTTTTTGTGTTCTTCTGCGGCGGGTCTTGCAGAACTTAGCACCGACCGCATGGACAGTTTCCACGAGCTTGCCACTCATATTGTCCACTGCATTTCAATCTTCAAGGCACTGAAAGCGGTTACGTAACTCGAGCTGAAAAGTTTCGGGATTCTGGATTAGAACACGAGGGGGACGGAGCGTTGACTTCATTAGACGAGACCTCTCCAACTTAACGTTTAGGTTCAGTGTGCCTCTAACCATTCGGTGATCGCTGCCAGTTTTCACCCTTGCGATCACTGAGACATCACTGAACAGTTGGCGTCTGGTCGTCATAACGAAGTGAATCTCATTTTTTGTCGAACCGTCGGGGCTCGACCAGGTCCACTTCCTATGGGGCCGCTTCTGGAAGAAAGAATTCATCATAAAGAGTCCTTCTTCCTCCATAAAGTCAGCCAGCTGCTGGCCCCTTCGGTTCCGTTGCCCTACTCCAAATTTCCCTATTTTCAGCTCACCGTTTTCTCTTGTGCCTAGTTTTGCATTGAAGTCTCTCATCAACACAGTGTAGTGAGTTTTGGAGGAATGTATGGCTTTGGAAATATCCCCATACATTTCCACCACCTCCTCATCGGGATGTTCCGAGGTTGGTGCGTAAATCTGTATGACCTTCAGCGAATACCGTTTGGTGATTCTGAGTATCAGGTACGCGACCCTCGTCAACACACTCCCAATCTTTACAACGTTGTTGACGAGAGACTTGTGGACGATAAATCCGACACCTCCTTGGGACAGATGGTCACCCTCCCGGTGATAGAACAAGTTGCCGGATTCGAGAATCACCGTGTTCTTCCCCTCTCTTCGGACCTCGGATAATCCTATAATATTCCAGCGCAACTTATCTATCTCTTCTTCCAGCTCCAGGATATTCTCGTCGGTCCTCAGGGTGCGTGCGTTAAATGTTGCCAGGTTGAGTCATCGTAGGTGGCAACCGAACCTCCATCGGAGATTCTTAGCACCCCCTGCCCCGCCGTTACCATGGTCGCCACCGTAGCCAAGAATAGCGGGGCCGCCGGGGACTGGGGGCCGTCTATTTGTGTAATTGTTCGTGGGTTCAATCATAATCATATACCCCATATTGCCATAGTTGCCACGCTTGGCGAGCGGGTTGGCAACCGCAGTTTTTTTTGTCGTATAGTTACTGTTATCAGGAAGACGCTACTGCCCATCTCCTGCCTGTGTCCCTCTATCGCCTTTTAGGACACCCACGGGAAGATATGGGGTAGTGGATATTATTAACCGCCACTACGCGGTAAATTGGATATACGTAAATATTTTGTAGATGTTAAAACTCGAGAATGTTTCTTAATCTTTCAGTAGTGTTCTTATAACAGGTAGTCGTATAAAGAAAATCTTACTAGGTGTTACTGTATAAATAACTTAAGCATTCCCGTTTTACATTCGTTTGAAAATACTCCTAGAATTTTATTCCATATTTCGCTTTTGAATATTTTACACTACCGCGCTCACTGAGCCGTAACAGCTTTTATGTGGTCTTGATAGACTGACGTTTTCTGATATATTAAACTTATATGAATACATTTATTCATTTCAGCCCACCAAAAGCTTAATGCTGATCACAGGCATCCTCGTTAGATTGCATCACGGGGGGACATTTACCACAGTAACAACACTTGAGCATGTATGCGTAGAAATATAGATGTAAAGGAGGCGAAAGAGGTATGTCAGGATCGTGCCAAATGGAAGTCCGTAGTCTTTTCAGATTGCAGAAATAATTTAATTTTATCACTGAACTCAATAATCAACTTATTATTTAGCACAAAAATAAACTCCAAGTAAAATTGTAAAAAGCTTTTCCTATCTACTGTGACTAAATTTAAGCTATTTATTATTTACGTATTCGATACGGTTTAGAATGCGTTACCAACGTATCAAGAGAAGTGAACAATGTAAATGGGTTCATCGATAAAAATTGTTATAATTTTATCGTCAACTACTATATGGCGATGACGACGATGATAATGTTTATGAAAAAGTTGGTAATGCTTATGATAGAAGCTAAAATTCAATGAGGTAACGCACTTCATTTTTCCTGCTCCTAAACACTGTGTCGAAAAAAGTGGCTGTGCTGTTAATTTCTACAGTGAACTAAAAGACTGTAGATGTTAAGAGGCTGTATAAATCGATGATAAATTTTTTAAGTAAAAAAAATTACTGAATAAACGATGAACAATTCGTCTGCGTAAATAAGGTCTCATAATTGTAAAATATAACATGTCAAATATTTTATAATCTCATAACACATCAACCCGTTAGCTCAGGGGAAATTAGATAGAGTTTACAGCTTGCTCGTTATAACTTAGAATAGTTAGTTCGAAATTTAATCGTTCAGTGCTCGGAGGGATTAAAAATTATGACACGAAATTGAAAATTGAATTAAATAATATCATCGTTACGCTTATGTGACTTACGCGATTAATTTATTTACGTCATTTTAGTAATAACGAAAAATAAAATTTTACACGATCAACTAAATATGAAATTAAATGTTTGCCTCTTGTCACAGATCCCTTGACATTTCTAAGAGTATTATAGCAACTAAATAACACTGATTAGAGAGAGCCAAGACAATATCCAGATGTTCAAATCCATCCCAGAAAAACGCATCATACATTTTAACAATGGTTTGAAGGCAGTAATTGTAACGACAAAAATAAAAGTTTAGTAAATCAATAATAACAGTGTTTTGACACAAAAAGGGTTGTAATGATATCATCTGTCGGCTGCATCACCACCTACCAGCAGGATGTAGTCAAGCACTGAATTTTTTTTCTTTTTTCTTAATGGTTGCCTTCACATTAGGATTTTCTCCTGTATCGTGAGGGTAGTTTCAAACATAAATTTCACAAGCACAAACTTACAGACCCGGAAAAATATACTTGTAGGTCATACAAATACCTGTTCCGTGCGGGATTCAAACCCGCGGCCACTGGTCCTCTAACTCATTGCTAAGTTACTGCACCACGGAGTAACTTAAAAATCTCCTCGATAATAAATGGATACTATGGTCAATTTATCATCTATTAAAAAAACAAGATGCTGCTTGATTATTAAGTCGACTCATTCGTTCTTCCTTTACCACGTAATTAGTGATAGAATCACTTATTCCTGATTCAGCTCTACTCATTGACTTCCCAAGTATCGAAAAAATGTTTAATATGCTATACTGTCGTACTACGTGAGCCAACATTAACAGTCGCCGTTTGTGTACAAGTGTGATTCGTACGTGGCTTAACATTGCAGTGAGGGGTTAGAAATACGACAGGATTGTTGCTAGAATTCCTATCATCGATTAAACGACATGACTTTTACCTATGTTATTAAACTTTTCAAAGCTTAAGGTTCTTTATTTACTACGTTTCCAATTTCAAATACACATAAAGAAATGTATTTCCGTTTGGTGTCGACGTTATAGAATTAACCACCTCAATTTATCGTCAGAGTGTCAGTAAATATTTCCCCTATAAAGCGATCAATAGGGGAGGTCTATTTTCAGCAGTGGTCTTTGGAAGGCTGTTATGATGATGATGGTGGTAGTTCAATATCATCGTCAATTCATTTATTGTATAGTGGCGGTGTAAGAAGCGACGGAGGGTAAATTAAACATGATATGGGCAGTATCATTTTCCTGATAACAATTCAAAATAATAAACCTGCAGTTGCCAACCCAAATATCAGATAGATCAGAAATATCTATCTTCAGCAGTTGACTTTCATAGGCTATAATGGAATAATGGTTTAGATAGATAGATAACACTTGATTGCACCCCAAAAGAAAACATAAATATTAACTAAAAAAGGAGAGAAAGAAATGTGGTACAATGGGCGGTCCTATCGCTAAGAACGATCTCTTCCAGACAACCTTTATGATAAAAAGATCTCCAATCAATCAGCAGTACTTATTTAATTAGCATTGGACCTCAGAGGATATTCTGTAACTTCGATTAAGAAATAGATTCAATTAAATCCAAGTTTGGAAATCTGGAAGCCGACTAACTTTGTTCTCTTACTGTTTGTCTCAATTCGATATTTTATTCAATTTGAACTTATGTGTGCAACGCATTTTAAGTGTTACTATTTATTTTACTTTAAAATAGGTTTACTGACTTTATTACAAATTTGGGGTAGTATATGAATGTGTCGTTCTTAAAAGTTTTGCTTGAAACTATAATGTTACGTTACGCGTTATGTGTTTAAGAAACTTTACCAACACTATGATTTTCTCCTGTATCGAAGGGAGTTTACATCCATAAATTACACAACGGTTAACATCCTAACCCGGAACAATTATTTGTAGACCACACAAATACTTTTTCCGTGCGATATTCGAATCTGCGGCCCTTAGAATTGCAAAAATGCTGTTATATAAACATTTGTTGTGATTTTTGTCTCAATTATCTAAATTTATGACTACTAAGCTTGGTTCCTTTATTTTGTTTATTCATTCAAACCAATTAATTTTGTCTGTTCTTACTTCTACTTTTTATCAGCTCGTAAGTCAAAGGATTGACCAAACTTAAATTACTATACTTAGTGAATTGACGATTGCAATACGTATGAGACATCTCGTATCTTTGATGCTACTCTACGTCGCCAGCCTTGGTATTTTACGTCTGGTGTGAAAGAGATAGTTATATCGTTATCTATCCAAAACTATGAGCACCTTGATGGCATTCAAATAGTTTTCTCTTAAGATACATACGTGAGACTATGGGCTATTGGATTTTTATACAATTTTGTAGAATGCACCAGCTGTAATATTTTTTTGTAAATAAGAAAGAATAGGGTTAATACGACCAAAAATTATAAATAAGTAATGCCCAAAAACTCAAATGCTGCTTAATTTTAAGATGCCGTTAAGTCTCTTGCTGTCTTTATCACTATTTGGCCATAAATGATATAATTCGACTTTGTTACGATAGTGAATCGAAAATATTTCAAGACAAGTAATTACATTCGTTGACGCCTCCTCTGTGTTGGCATACTATGTAGTCATGAATTATCGGACCGAATCACACGAGTTTTAACCATCCGGGGGAAAAATAAGATTTTTACCGGTATCCCAACCTATATGAACTCCCACTGGCAACACTATACACCTCATGTCATTGTGAATTTTTCGTGCCGAACTAGCGAGTCGCAAATTCAAATTAAAAAGTTTAAAATTTGTTTTTAAGTGAAAGTTCCTAATTTTATTATTAACAAAATGTGTTAACTTACTTTACACTCATAAACGTTTTGGGCGATTGCAATGTATGTAATTTTTTGCATTTAAATATCTTGTAGGGTAGATTAATTATAACGCGAAATGTAAAATCTATATTTTATATAGAACGAGTATCTGTAAGTACATAATTTTTTAAATAAACTTAATTTGTATATAGTATTTATGTATTGAATACTTTGCATATGTATTAAAATTCTGTAGGGTAGATTAATAAAATCGCATTATAAAATCAATGTATGAGACAGAGCGAGAGTCTACATTACATATTACTGTCTTGCGGTGCCACGAGAGGGCATACGAGGCATTGAATTCTGTTTTATATGAATATTCATGCATTCATATTTATTACCAATAAGTATATAATATCATTATATGTGCCACGAGGGGGTCCACTAGGCATGAAAACTATTTCACATGAATATTCGCACGTTTTTTTTACTACAAAAATGTACGCAAGGGTTATTAAACCCGCAGTACCACTGGCGTTGTACTGCGTATATAATAACCATTCTCAACCCCAAAAACTTATCAGTCAATCTTGTATGACGGGAAAACTTGCTTTTAAATTCTCCTAATTCCATTCTTTTTTAACAAGTGTCAAATCAGAGATAGAAGGTTATGTGAAAAATTAGCCATATACTTTCAAATTTCAACATTATGTGTATAGTTCTTATCAAGAAGATTGGTGAAGAAAATATTGATGCTATAAATAACTTCATTAGACTGTTATGTCTTATATAATTAAAAAGGATCCTTTAAGAACAGCAATACTGCTATCAGAGCTAACAAATGATTATAATGAATGCTCTTAAGGAAACCCAAGCGACTTCTTATTTGGTACAGAATTTTGTTTTTAAAAGATCAAGGGATCTTCATAAATCTAAAACAAACTTTCAGAAACCTTTAAAATATTGGGACCTATCTCCATCAGTAACAACTCACTAGACATGAAATAGCCTCCAGCAGTTGCTTTATACCAGCAGAGGTGATACTATCAACACCGCTAAAGAGGTAAGCAAATTCACTTGACCTCATTTTATTTTGAATGGTCAAAAATATTATATTAAAAAAAAACTTTTCATAGTGGGTCGACAATTAGTATATTAGAGTATGAGTCCAGCATATCCTCCCACATATATTGAGTTTAATATGTCGGAAAATATTTTATTTCATACAGCTGTAATATTAATTAAAACATGACTAATCATATTTTTTTTACTTATTGGTAATTACCATGATATGATATAATATACATAGATGATTCAGAAAAAAAAGTGGAAAGTTCTAGAATTGAAGAATATTGTGAAGTTAAATCGAAATAAAATAAAATAAAAAAAACAACATATTAAAAATACATTTGAATAATTTGGTCTAAACATATAAAATTATAGCATTTTAATACCTGAAGTGAAACAAAAATATTTCATATGAGTTAAATGTCAATTATTTAATTACAATCCACTACAATCATATAGGAAATTCGCCAGTTGAATAGACAAATTAATATCTGTTTGTACAGCTATCTTTTATGGGTAAATGTATACATGTATGTATGTATTTTGAATCTCAATTATCACTGAAAAATTATATTCAGATTTCAAGTAATCCAATTACAGGGGATGCTTATAAAATGAAAATTCTTTCAGTTCATAATGAATGTGATATGGTTTTTTGATCAAAAACTACATGGTCTTAGGTAAGACATAACATATTTAACATATTTTAATTTTTACTTTGGATCATAACGTTTTGTTATAATCCTCATAGCTATAATTTCTTATAACGCTACAGCTATATCATATATAAAACACATGAGTGGCATATAACCATATCAAGGGACATAGCTTGTAAAATTGGTCATGTAAATTATATGTATTTCTTTTTTTCCTTATAAATAACACCTTAAGGTAATTCTCTTTTATGCACAGATTCATAGAAAATTTATGGCGAAATAAAATGGGAATCAAATTCCTAAATCTATAGAAAAATTGTCTATAAGTTTTTAACCAAAATTAATAGATAAACTAAAGTGCATGCATTTGCAATTAGAAAAGATATAAATGCTATATTCATGGGTCAACCGACATTTTTAAATACGGAAAACAGAAGAAGGAATAACACTTTCTAGAATCTTCTGGTCTTCATAGGTCTGTTACCAAAGCCTCATTGAAAAAAAAAACTACTTATTAAAATTATTTCCCTTGTCAACAACTATTATATGTAGCTGTGGCCGTGGTAGGAAAAGGGGAGATCTCCCGCCGGGCAAGGTGTTCCGCCCGGGGAGCGGCCGACACTCCGTATTCCGGCCGAATGTTGATAGCGTGATTTAGGCTTCGGTATGTTTCACGTGTGGCGCGACGACAGCGCCACCACATCACCCCCCTGCTCAGACCAGAGGTCGATAGTGCAGTCCGATTGCCGGTGCGTCCTTAATGCCGGTGGGGAATGCATGCTGTGTGCGTAAGGGCAAGTGACACCGGTGCGAATGATATGCCGATGTGTAATGCATGCCGTACTACGCACTGGCAAGTGATGCCGGTGAGAACGATGTGCCGGAGCAAGTGCCTGAAATCTGCCTTATCTGCGGTGAGTCGAGATGAAGACAAATAAGACTGACTTGCAGGAACTGAAGACTGCAGAAGACGATTCTCAGTAGTGAATGGTAGGGGTTCTTGAGGAAGGCTTGAAGTTGGAGTTTCCGAAGGTTGTTGGTTGCGTGTTCAGATCACGTCGGGTGGTCACCACTGTGGCCGTAGAAGGAAAAGGGGAGATCTCCCGCCGGGCAAGGTGTTCTGCCCGGGGAGCGGCCAACACTCCTTCGCTGTCATCACGCCACATAGCATTAGTGCTGTTAAAGAGGTATTTGTGTATCTAAAGGATAAAAATAAGTTCTTGTTTGTATATACAATATGTCTATTGTCTAAAATCGTGGTACTTGTTGTACTTGTTGTGCTTACTATTATGATTTGGACTGTAAAGATAAACAGTTCAAAGCTGAAGTCTACCACAATTTGGTTCACAAAGCTGAATTTTATCAAAAAAAAAGCAAAGAAATATACAGTAGTAAGAGAAAATATGAGTACTTTAACCGACTTCAAGAAGGAGGAGGTGTTCAGTTCGACTGTATGTTTTTTATGTGTGTTGCCTCATAGCCTTTCTCTGGGTGAGCCGATTTTGATGATTCTTTTTTTTTATTTGAAAGCTGATGCTTCAAGTGTGATCCCATGTAATCGAGATCTGGCTAGCGGTTTTTGAGCTGCCCTTAATAACTCGTATTTGATTGACATTGATGATTTTCTCATTTTATTAATATTGAAGCCGGTTGTGCAAAGTTTTTAATTTTGCCACTTGTATCAGTTACCTTACAATATCACTTGTATTTAAACTAAAACTGTATGAAATTTAGTAAATTAGTTGCTAATTTTGAAAACTGCTTAATATCTCGGCAATAAATCAAACAGCCAGTTAGGTAAAGTATTTTAACAACAACATACATTAATTTTCACTGTACATAGTACCAGGTATTCATCCTTTTCTCGTCCTAGAAGAAGTGGTACTGATATTGAAAGTGTTAGAAAGACAACAATTTTACATCCAAAACTTTTTCCGGTTTTTATAAGAGGCCACTATTAATTAAGAGCATTTGAAAAAGTATAAAATAATTATACAACAATGCATAATGGAAAATTATATTATCTATGTTTATATATTGTGTTTATTTTCTGTTTTGTTGTAAATTGTTAATTATGATAATTTATGACAGTAAATAATTAAAATGAAGCAATCAAATCTTTAAACATCTACATAGTATGCAAACACAGAGGAGGCGTCAACGAATATGATTATTTGATCAAAGTAATTTACCTGTATGTGTCCTTCGATCAAAAGTATATGAAGTTGACGCCTCCTCTGTGTATAACCCTACTTTTCTGTATATTATCACCCACCCTAAGGGCTTGCTTGCATTTAAATTGTTTTTTCCTAATTCTAGTAAATATAAATTCACAGTGACATGAGGTGTATAGTGTTGCCAGTGGGAGTTCATATAGGTTGGGATACCAGTAAAAATTTTATTTTTCCCCCGGAAGGTTAAAATCGTGTGTTTTGTTCCGTCAATTCATGACTACATAGTATACAAACACAGAGGAGGCGTCAACTTCATATAATTTTGATCGAAGGACACTTACAGGTAAGTTTTTTTATCAAATAATAAGCTAACAAAAGCAACAAGCTTTTCCGTGCTTTCTTTTTTATTTAAAACACGTTACCTTTACAATCAGATTTTATCCTGTATCGTGGAGGCAGTTTACATAAATTAATTTTACAAGGACAAATCTGCAAAGCCGGAAGAATTATTTCTAGGCCACACAAATAGTTGTCCGTGCGAGATTCAATGCCGCGGACTCTTAGCATTGTAACTGTTTAGCCGTTGTGTCACGGAGCCCTTAAATAAACTTACATTCCATTGCTGAACGAACTGAGGTGTTTTGTTGGAGCATGGAAAACTCAGCCACCCTGCCTACGTGTGTCTTTTCGGTCTGAATAATATCTTCGATTTTAGTTTATTTTGTTCAAGACAAGAATTTGAGATTGGAAATGAAACTATGAAGCGATTTACTGCTATTGCTATTGTTAAGATTATATAAACTATTGTAAAGAATTAGAGATCAAGTAGTCATAAGTGCCTAATATTAAATAAACGTAATAAATAAATTGAAAGAATTCAACTGCGTCTAAAATATGAGAATGATCATTATCATCATCACCATCAATATAATCATCGCCGTTATCATCGTCAGCACCATCAATATTATTATGATCATCATCATCATCATTATATACAACCCATCACAAGTCTCTTGCATAGACATTCCTCGAAGACTGCCGTAAAATCGATCCTAAGCGACTTGCATCCTTCGACTTCCTTATAACTCGCTGCGAATTCGTGCTTACTCATAACGCCAGGAGTGGAGGCAAACGTCCCGGTTCTATAGGTCTTCACTGGAAACAATCACTACTATGTTTTTAATATATATTTTATTATTAAATTAGGGTGCCAAATAAGGACACAGTTCACCTGATGGTAATGGATGCTATGGTCCATAGACATCTACAAATCATCGTCATCTACAATACATCTATGCAAACAGATTATCATCCCTGATGACTTAGCTAGAATGCTTCGTTTCCAGTCAAACGGGTCGCTGGTTCTCTTTTTTTATAGAAGAGGGGACAAACGAGCATACGGTTCGCCTGATGTTAAGTGACTTCCGCCGGCCATGAAAATCCGCAACACCAGGGGGATTGCAGGTGCGTTGCCGGTCCTTTAGAAAGGAGTAAGCTGTTTTTTTGAAGGTTCCCAGGTTGTATCGGTCCGGAAAAATCGCCGGTGGTAAACTATACTATACTTTTCTCTAAACTCACGATATAAAACACAGAAGGGTTGAGCTATTTTACGCTATTATCCTGTGAGAGCGTGGTACTTTTCCGGTAGAGCCGACCCATTCGTGCTACAAACATAATATAGCTGCAGTGTGACTCTACCACATAACATTACAATTTTTGATTATGAAGAGTGTAATTTATGAATAAATAATCGTAAATATAAATTGTGTTTTAGAATGTTGATAAATATGTATCAAAGGGAGAAAACGCAATTCGAATAATGTAAAAATAAAAAATACTGGCCAAGTGCCTTTTGGGCTACGCACAATGTACTATATATACGTGGGGTTCCGTAGTTGTCCGTCACAGTATGTGAAATTAAAAGGAGATTTTTTGAAAATGAGCTTATTGAGTTGGTCGCTAGTATGACTAAAAATGGACTCAAATAGGAAGAATGTAGGTTGCCATACTCATACCAGACCCGAATGGTACCAGATACCAGACTCGAAGGTAAACCATAAGTGCTCTAAACACTCTCGAGAGTTGCCCGCGTAAACTAAGAGTGCAAGGAATGATACTGAATGAGGCCTTACAATAACTACCAATTCAAAAATAAGCAAAACTAGTAAGTAAGTAAATAAGATCCTACCTGCCTGTCCTGCGAACTGTAGCTATTGTACTAATGCATATAAGTCAAGACTTAGAAGATGCAGGAGTGTACAAGCTTGATTGTGAATGTGGTCTCTCCTACGTAGGACAAACTAAAAGATCAATTAAAACCTGCGTTAAAGAACGTATAGCTGATGTGAAGAATCGACGCTCCGGGAAGTCTGCAGTCTGTGAACACGTACAGGATCATCCCCGTCACTACATCAGATTTGATAGACAACAAATCTTCGCTAAAGAACACCGATTCCTTCCAAGGATGATTTGCGAGGCTATTGAAATCAAAAAACATCCTAATTTCAATAGAGAAGATGGCTGGGTGCTACCATCTGCTTGGATCCTTTTTAGGGTTCTGTAGTTAAACATACAGAAAAAAGGATATAAGCAGTAAATATTATGCTCGTAAAACATGCAATATTATTAAGCCCCTTTCATATAACAAATATTTTTACGTATATTGTTTTCTCGAATTCGGCGGTGACCATTAAGGCGAGATCATAACGCTGCCTTTCGTAAATAAGATTTGGTGCGAGATCTAAACATTGGTTGGAATAAATGGAATATGCGTTTGTTTGTTTTTTATATAAAGCAAGGCAGTGTTGTGACTTCCAACTCTTTTGGAGGATATATTCATTATAATATATATATATATATATATATATATATATATATATATATATATATATATATATATATATATATATATATATATATATATATATATATATATATATATATATATATATATATATATATATATAGACCTAGTTGTTTAAATTCGACAGTGATTCACTAAATTTTTAGGTTTATATCTTAAGCAAGTTATGTTTCATTATCATCAATGCAAATTATTACATAAAACACAGATATCTTAAATACAAAACATAAAATAAACACGCTTTTGCCTAAAACACAGGGATAATACGAGTACCTTTACTCTTTGTTATGATCGTCAACAAACGACATAATTTATCCAAGCGACATATTATGTGGCATGCGAAAAAAAATTTAAATTTTTTTGTGTTTAGATTCATATTTTATTATTATGTAAATAATCACTGTCTTTATAGTTGCATTATATGAATATTGAAAAGGAAAGAATAAATATTTCAAAAATCCGTCTCCGTATCAAGAGAACGGCACTCGTGCAAAGACCCCATTATTGAGTGGGCTCTAGAACGCGTAAACATTATGGAGCCCGTACCTTTACCGACCGTAAACCTGACGCAAACGTGACGTAAACCGAAATCAGGCTCTTCGAGCCTTGCACAGTACATTTGAGGTTTATGGCCCTTGAACTGCGGCCGATGAGGGATGAAAGTTGTGGTGTATAAAAACCTTTTTTTAAGAAGATTAAAGAAATAAATTTACTTTTATTCAACGCAAATACTTGAAAGTATGGTATTTTTGTTATACACGACAGAGCCATGTCGCAGTTATTTTATGGTTGTAGTACAAGTAACAAGATATCAACTTAATAACAGTGAAAACTGCTGTAGTGAAGAGAACCGCATTTTTAACATGGTCGTTAAGGAATTTGTTAGGGCTAAATCTGAATGACAGGGACATAAACTGTGTGAAAAGAGAAGTGTAGTTTGCAAGATGATGTAGTGATCAGGGTTAAGAAAGTTACATAAGTGTATCCGGACAAACTCCTGAACTAAAAAGCTGTATGTAGGTAGTCCCGGCTCGGTCCCGTGAGCAACTAGCTACTCACAAGCACTCGAAATATCTGAAATTTATATATGTTAAATTGAACGCAATAAAATTCGTAAAAAATATGTTTTGTTCTTTTAAGTATTTGAATAAATATAAAGAATAATAATTTATAAATATATCTTTGAATTCCCTATCATTATCGGAATATATCGATTAAAAAAATATTTTACTACTTTGTTATTTACTGTAACAATAGTACATAAATTGTTAAATTAATAAATAAATTATAGTACTATTATTAGTAAATTGTACATAATAAAACTATTACATTAAACTGTGTAGTGACGATGTAAGTACATCCGCCTCCACACATCGTCCGTGGGTGTCATAAAATGCGACAGCTGGAAACAACGGAAAGGATGGACAGCAACGTCTTCCTAATGAGGAAGAAATGAAAGCTTTTATTTTTATATGTGGCAATTATGGCAAACTTTCATAATAATAAATATTATGATACACTTTGTGGAAAATTTTCATCGATGGACTTTAATATTAATTAAGAAATCAACAATTTGCACATTCTTTTAAATAGCCGCAAATGTAAGGGAAAAATATCAAAAAAAGTATGGAAGTAACCTAAATTCCAAAATTTGAATGCAACCATTGAGCGGAAATGAAGCAGCTCGCGGCATCTGCCCGATACTGATCTGATGCAGCTTCTATTTAAGTTCCGGTCCGTCCACGGCTTTATAAATTCCAATTTCAAATTTCTCGCTATGGCTATATCTTTAAAATCTTTAATGTTATTTTTGTTTTAAAATTAATTGGCATTGTGATTTATTATTATTTATTTGATTTTTTTACTGTTCTAAACCAGCGCTGAACAAAGAAAAATTTAAGAGGATGACTGCCGACCTTTGGTAATGGATACATAAAATACATAAACACTCACGCCTGTCACCCAGAGGGGTAGGCAGAGACTACAGACTTCCATTTAGCACGATCCTGACATACCTTTCTCGCCTCTTCCACATTCATATACCTACGCATACATGCTCGTCGGTTAAGGGTACTCTTAATTTGGCCCATTTTTAGTATATCGCCAATTTGGTCGACAAACTTCCGCCTAGGACGTCCCTTTCCGACTCTTCCATTCACTTCTGCAACATATATTTGCTTTGTCAGTCTTTCCGCATTCATTCTTTCTACATGACCAAACCACCGAAGCATTCCTTTCTTAATCCTGGTCACCGCATCATCTTGCAAACCACACTCTTCTTTTATCACACAGTTTCTCACCCTGTCACTCAGATTCAGCCCTAACATACTCCTTAGCGACCGCATTTCTACCGCATTTATTCTACTCTCGTGCTTCTTCTGCCACACCCAACTTTCACTACCATACGTTAAAGTAGGGACTAATACAGCACTGTGAATTGCCATACGTGCCTTTTTTGACACATTCTGACTTTTCACAATAGAGTGTAGAGCCCCATTTACTTTATTTCCTGCATTCACTCGTCGTTCAATGTCCTTATCATATCTCCCATCCCTGCTGAATACACATCCCAAATATACGAACTCATCCACTTGCTCAATTAACTCTCCTTCTATTCTTATTTCACATACCGTTTTGCTTTCATCTCTTTCAAAAACCATCACTTTCGTCTTACTTGCGTTCACTTTCATTCCCCTTTCTTTTAATGACCTGTTCATTAATGTAACCATCATTTGCAACTCGGCCGCCGACGACGCAAGTATGACTTGATCATCGGCGTACAAAAGGCATTTGATGGTTAACTCACCCATTCTTACCCCGCATTCTTCAACTTTCAAATTTTCCAAACAGCTGTCCATAAATAGGTTGAACAGCCACGGGGAAGCTACACAGCCCTGTCTGACACCTTTATGGATGCCAAACCAGTCCGAGTAGACCCCGTTGATTCTAACACAAGCACTCGAGTCCCTATACAGAGACTTTAATGCCTGTATCAAACCAGCGCTCAACCTAAATGCGTTCAGCGTTTGCCATAACACATCCCTGTCCACTCTGTCATAAGCCTTTTCCAAGTCCATGAACGCACAAAAAACTCTTTGGTTTTTCGCCAAAAACTTCTCCGCGATCATGCGCATGGAAAAGACTTGATCTGTACACCCCATTCCCTTTCTAAATCCCGCTTGCACATCCCAAATTTTTTCATCAGTTTCTTTCATAACTCTTTCAATTAGTACCTTAGCATACAGTTTTCCCACAATGCTAAGAAGGCTGATACCACGGTAGTTTTTACAGTCCTGCTGTGACCCTTTTCCCTTATATATTGGGACTATCACGGCTTTGCACCAGTCTCCCGGTACCCGCTTTAGTTCCCAACGTAAATTAAACAAGGTGTACAGCAGGCCTGCCACCACGTCCTCTCCAGCCCTTAGCATTTCGAGTGAAACTCTATCATATCCGGCTGCCTTACCTACTTTCATGCTTTTCATTGCTTTCATTATTTCATCCATACTTATCGGTAATGGAGAGGTACTTAAAAAGGAAGAAACCAGCGCTTAACTACTATCCCACTTGACGGTAAGTGGTGATGCAGTCGAAGACGGTGCAACTAATAATATGCTCTGGGTTTATTCTTTACCAAGCTATTGCCAAAATGGTTTATATTTAAATATTTGTGTTTTATTATCAGTGCATTTTAGTAGATAAGGGGTGTCCAACGAGTACACAGTCCACCTGATGGTAGGTGGACTGATTCTGTGGTTCATAGACATCTACATCTATCCTTGACTAAGAAACAAAATGTAGATGCACATTCACTCCTGGGGACTAAGATAGAATTCCTCGTTTTCAGCGAAAAGGGACTCCGTTTCTCAGCATATGAAAAACAGAAGCATTTTGCTCCTATTTGACGCTGGTATTCTGAGAAAGTGTGATACTTCTCCTGACGAGCCAACCCGTTCATGCTACAACTATAATATTTTTCACATAACATATTTTAAAAATAAACCGAGTGGGGTTCTGACTAGTCTTTACAGGATGGAATATTTTGAAAACCACTGGAAAAATATAAATGGTTTTAGTAAATTAAAAGTAAAGTTACAGTCTGCCCCATTGTCGCACACAGGCCTCCTCCCATATCTTAGAGGGTGATGAAGAAATTTCTCCGGCACGCAGCTTCAAAATATTTTATTATTCAGATAATGCAAGTTGTCTCCCATTTTTTGCATTCGTTGCTGTTTATCTGATAAATAATCAATTAAAATTTTAAAATTTCAAAATTGTCGGCTTTCCTCTTCTAATTTATTCATAGAACTATAGCAGTTTTTTTTCATATCATATCGTTTTCTTTCGAACAAAAATTTTAAGTTCTCTTTTTATTGTCAAGCGAATATTTTTTTTATTTTAAGACTAATATTCACTTACAAATTTAAGTTGCCTGAATTTACGTAAGTTGGAAATATTTCAGGAATACCCGTTCATTTCCGATACATTCCTGATATGTGGTGCAGCGACAGTTATAATAAAATATCCAGAAAAGGTATTTTCAACTTTAATTCAATACCAAGAGAATCCAAGTTATATCAGCGTTACAAAACTATTCCATTATTGAAGACTGGCACTCGAACGATTTTCAATATAGCACTATCTACTTGTATCATCGATAAAAATGGAGTGAACGTTTAAGTTACACTTCTCAAGACGAAAGTTTGTCCATTATACTATATTCTATATTTTTCTAGCAAACAAGAATGTTTATAGATTGGAACACACACAAATTTCATGAAAAATAATAATATTATGTCACGAGACAAGAAATATTTTAGGTGTATGTTTTAAATTAGATGGTAAACCACAGGGAAAAGTTAATGTGTCCGTAGTTGAACAAGATTTGGAGATTATTTGGTACACAATGAATTACCGGTAAATAAGATCTGCAAAACTCTATATATCTATACGTCTCTAATCACTTTCGTCATTACCATTATTCTGGACAGTCATCATCATCATTACAGCCCTTCACAAGTCCACTGCTGAACATAGGCCTCCCCCAAGTAATTCCACAAAGCACGGTCCTGAGCCACCTGCATCCATCGACTTCCTGCATATCTTACCAGGTCATCACTCCATCTAGTGGGGGGTCGCCCTACACTACGCCTACCGGTATGAGGCTGCCACTCGAAAACCTTTCTTCCCCATCGGTTATCGGTTCATCGAGCTATATGGCCGGCCCATTGCCACTTCAGCTTACTAATCCGTTGGGCTATGTCGGTCACTCTGGTTTTAATGCGGATATCCTCATTTCTGAGTCTAACACGCAGAGAAACTCCGAGCATAGCCCTCTCTATAGCTCGCTGAGTGACTTTGGGCGTCCTCATACGGCCAGCAGTGAAGGTCCACGTCTCAGACCCGTAAATCATCACTGGCAACACGCACTGGTTGTACAATCTAGTTTTTAGAGATTGAGGTATACTCGACGAGAAGATATGTCGTAATTTCCCGACGCTGCCCAGCCGAGTTGAATCCGTCGATTGACCTCTCGGTCGAAGTTGGGCTTACCTAGTCGGACTATTTGTCCCAGGTAAACGTACTCGTCAACAACTTCGAGCATAGTGCTCCCAACAAATACCGGCATAGGTGTGACATGGACATTAAACATGATCTTTGTTTTGTCCATGTTCATCTTAAGACCTATCCGTTGGGAGGCACTATTGAGGTCATTGAGCATAGTGCTTAAGTCCTCCAGCGGTTTTGCCATAAGGACTATATCGTTGGCAAATCGAAGGTGAGTGATGTACTCGCCATTGATGTTAATACCGTATTCTTTCCGGTCCAGTAGCTTGAAAACGTCTTCAAATGCAGCGGTGAAGAGTTTCGGGGATATAACGTCACCCTGTCTTACACCTCTCTGCAGTTGGATAGGTTTCGAGTTCTGGTTCTGTACTCGGATAGCCATCGTAGCCCTACTGTACAAACACTTCAGCACTTCGATATACCGACAGTCAACTTGGCACCGCTGAAGAGACTGTAGCACCGCCCAAATTTCGACAGAATCAAAGGCTTTCTCATAGTCCACATACGCCAGGCAAAGTGGCAGATTGTACTCTCCAGTCTTCTGTACAATCTGCCGCAGGGTATGTATGTGGTCTATGGTACTGAAGCCTTTTCGGAAACAGGCTTGTTCGGGAGGCTGGAAGTCATCGAGTCTGCGTGCGAGACGATTCGTAACGACTCTCGAAAACAGCACGTAGGCGCGGCTCAGAAGGGAAATCGGCCTGTAGTTCTTTACGAGAGCGTTGTCGCCTTTCTTAAGGAACAAGACCACCGCACTTCTGCTCCACGCCTCTGGAGTAGTGCCACCATGGAGGACGGAATTGAAGAGCTTCTGAAGGACTTCAAGTACCGGTGTTCCACCCGCTTTCAGAAGCTCCGCTGTAATTCTGTTAAAGTTCTGGAGAGCCATTCTAACCTCGCTTAGTCTTACGTCCGGGATATCATCGGAATACTGCCGGATAAGACTTGCTCTTGGATCGTTACTCACACTTGCGTGTGGCTCCAACGATGATGTGTACAGCTGCCCATAGAACCTCTCAATCTCACTCAAAATCTCAGGTGTCCCGGAAACGATGCTGCCACACTCAGTCTTCAGCTTTGACAGTTGGCTCTTACTGGCAGACAGATCTCTGGCAAAGACTTTGGAGCCCTGGTTCCGCTCAATCTTCCGCTTCTTTAATACGGGCAGTATTAAAGTTGCGTAAGTCTCGCCGCATGCATTTGGAGATCTGTCTGTTTAGTTGCCTGTATGCTGTCAAATCTGTTGACGATTGCAGCCTCATCTCCCGTCTAACAGCCATGAGATTAAGAGTGTGATCGGAGAGTTTTTGTGTTCTTCTGCGTCTGGTCTTGCAGAACTTAACTCCGACCGCATGGACAGTTTCCAAGAGCTTGTCATTCATATCGTCCACTGCATTGCAATCCTGTAGGCACTGAAAGCGGTTACGTAACTCGAGCTGAAAGTTTTCGGGATTCTGGATTAGAGCACGAGAGGGACGGAGCGTTGACTTCATTAGACGAGATCTCTCCAACTCAACGTTTAGGTTCAGTGTGCCTTTTACCATTCGGTAATCGCTGTTAGTTTTCACCCTTCCGATCACTGAGACATCACTGAACAGTTGGCGTCTGGTCGTCATAATGAAGTCAATCTCATTTTTTGTCGAACCGTCGGGGCTCGACCAGGTCCACTTCCTATGGGGCCGCTTCTAGAAGAAAGAGTTCATCATAAAGAGTCCCTCTTTCTCCATAAAGTTGGCCAGCTGCTGGCCCCTTCGGTTCCGTTGCCCTACTCCAGATTTCCCTAACTTCAGCTCACCTCTTTCTCCTGTGCCTAATTTTGCGTTGAAGTCTCCCATCTACACCGTGTTGTGGGTTTTGGAGGAATGCATGGCTTTGGAAATATCCTCATGCATTTCCTCCACCTCCTCATCGGGATGTGCCGAGGTTGGTGCGTTAACCTGTATGACCTTCAGCGAATACCGTTTGGTGGTTTTGAGTATCAGGTACGTGACCTTCGTCGACACACTCCCAATCTTCACAACGTTGTTGACGAGAGACTTGTGGGCGATAAATCCGACACCTCCTTGGGACAGATGGTCGCCCTCCCGGTGATAGAACAAGTTGCCGGATTCGAGAATCACCGTGTCCTCCCCCTCTCTTCGGACCTCGGATAATCCTATAATATTCCGGCGCAACTTGTCTATCTCTTCTTCTAGCTCCAGGATCTTCTCGTCAGTCCTCAGGGTGCGTGCGTTAAATGTTGCCAGGTCGAGTCATCGTAGGTGGCAATCGAACCTCCACCGGATATTCTTAGCACCCCCCGCCCCGCCGTTACCATGGTCACCACCGTAGCCAGGAATAGCGGGGCCGCCGGGGACTGGGGGCCGTCGATTTGTGTAATTGTTCATGGGGGGTATATTGCCACAGTTGCCACGCTTGGCGAGCGGGTTGGCAACCGCAGTTTTTTTTTTGTCGTACAGTTGCTGTTATAAGAAAGATGCTGCTGCCCGTCTCCTGCCTGTTTCCCTCTATCGCCTTTTACGACACCCACGGGAAGATATGGGGTAGTGGATATTCTTAACCACTACTACACGGCAATTACGACAATTCTGGACAGTAGACAGTCCTTATTTCCGTCAAAAGGCTTTGTAGTTTAAAATTCGCCATTTGACTACTGCGGTAACCAGCCCTAACACAGGAATTTTATACTAATTAGGCACTCCAATTAACGAGAGTATTGGGAGTTAACCAATAAGTTTTTTGAAGCGCAATGAAACTCTAGGATAGGTATATATAAATTGTATTTATTTCTCAACGATATCGCATTTTAAGCTATAATACACCATGAAAACGGTTTTGCAAGTTGTTTAAATTCCTTAAAAAAAAGGCATTATCCTGCTCGTAAAAGACATCTTCAGCACACATCACCTTATCGCTTCCGTGGAATTTTATAACCCGCGAGTGCTTTTTCAGGTGAATAGTAAGGTGGAAATCCCTCGCAGCTAAGTCCAGGGAATATGGTGAGTATTGCAGCAACTGAAAACTAATAGCACGGATAGCAGCGCGTGCCACATCAGTTCAATGAGCAGGGGCATTATCATGATGAAAAAGCACTCTAGCACGAGTCTTTATCTCTCTTGACGTTTATTCTTTAGTTTTTCTTTGCGATTTTTTTTGTCTAATGATTAATATTCTCCTGTTATCGTCTCTCCTTAACTTAAATAGTCGATCATTAATACCTTCCGCATCCCAGAAGACAGAGGCCATTATTTCTCCAGCGGACGCAGACACCTTGAAACTCTTGACTGGCGAGGAACTTGGTCTTTTGCACAACTTACTTTGGTTTTTCGTCTTGGGTTCGAAATTACGTACCCAGATTCAATTTGGGGTAAAAAAAAATCTAAATCTTTTTGAATTTTTGCTAAATTTAGTTTTGAAATGTCCACTCTTGCTTTATTTTTGGTGTCAGTTAACATTCAAGAAACTCATCACGCGGTCACATTTTTGAGTTTCAAGGTATGAGTAAAAATAAACTGAATTATCCTAAGCGGAAGCTATAGAATCTGTGCGAAGTAACAGATGGTCACACGTCATTCTTCCTTTACAATTTCGTCGATTTTTTAACGTTTTCTTGCGTAGCGGCGTTCTGACAACCCGGAGTGAGTGTCTTAATTGCAGTCAGTTCTGCCACGTTTAAATTCAGCGCACCGTTAAGCCACTGTAGAAAAGAACGGAACATTGTATGCCCAAAATCCCAAATAGATGGCAGTTCTTCAAAAACAGTGTTGTTATAAATTGTAGAAACAATTTTCAGGCGGAAATATTTAATAACCTCACAAAGTTCGAGTTCATGCATTTTGCGTACGAATCAAATGCCTAATAAAAGTGAAGTTTTATAAGAAAACTGGGTATAGTTTTTAATTAAGTTTTTTTGGCCTTGGCTACTAACAAATTCAAGATTCGAAAAAAAAGTGGAATGCCTTTATATAATTCATTGAAAAATGTGCTATAACGACAACTTGACTGCCTCGTTGGTCTAGTGGTTGTACTAGTGCGACTGCTGATCGTGAGGTCCTGGGTTCGAATCCCAGGTCGGTCCAAAAAATCAATTATTGAGTTTTTCTGTCAAGAAATTCTCAGTAGCTGCCCGGAGTCAGGAAGTTAGCGGTGTCTCACCCCCGTGCCTCGGAAAGCGCGTAAAGCCGGTGGTCCTGCGCCTGATCTCTCTCTCGGTCATGTCGGTTTACCGTCTAATCGGATAAAGTGAGGGAATACAGAGTGCACCTGTGCTTGCACATACACTTGGGCACTATAATCCTGTCCTGCGCCGATGGCCAGCCTCCTTAAGGCAGGCTGCCTTGGCCGAAATTCGGTCTGGGGGACATTATACCGACAACTTTATGATAAACCCAGTGGTAATGCTAATAGCATTACATCTTGTTATTTTTTGTAGAATAATGGTGACAAACAAAGTCCACCTGTGGGTATGTGGGTGCTGTGGCCCGTGAACATCTACATCTTTCCTCGATTAAATATCAAAATGCAGATATGTTGCCATCCCTGAGACTAAAGATAGAATACAGTTTTCTACATTCATCATAGGAAACACAGCATCATTGAGTTGATATGTTACGCGGGTATTCTGTGGGAGCGTGTCCCTTCCCCGGTCGAACCCACCCATTCGTGCTACAGCGATAATATTACTGCAGCATCGCTCTACCACGTATAAATTCTTCCGCGAATATCATCCTTACGAAATGATATATAATATACCATATACAATCCATCACCCTGTCCTGTCGGTAACGTAAGAGGCGATTATAAATATTTTTTGTGCTCGACGTAAGGCACCAAGACCGGCAATGACCAGCAGCATCGGAAGTTCCTTCTACCAGTTACTGCGAGCGTCAGTCCGCCTGCCGAGCATGATAATTAAGAAGGCAAAGCCTCCAAAGGCTTAGGACACTACAAAAATAAATAATGCCCAAGGATCTCAAAGGAAGAAGCCAAATGCTTAGCATTTGTTTGCAAGTATTGGTATATGAGCTAGAATTAATGATTTCTGGTAAAGTTGATTGTATTATCCATATGTAATTTTTGCATGAAAAATGTCTATACGAAACAACAGTAATTACTTTTATAGGGTTTTTATGTCATAATCGTAATATTAAAAAAATATAACTCATGATATGTTCGCATAGCACTGATGATACTCTTCCTATTTATAATAAGACAACAACCAGTCAAAAAAAATTTATATATTGGTAAAAGAAAGGTCGTGGGCGTGGTTCCGATAATTTAAAAAAAAATGCCCGTCTGGCTTCACTGGCGGGGTCAGGTACTCCCCTATGTGGCCGCGAGGTGGTCGAGCAGGGCCGGGGGGTTGGACTGTTCACGGGGAGCGCCGTGGGCAGCTGGCTGTGACGGTGGAGTCGTAAAATTGCACCCTGGAAACAACGTCGTCCACATTTAGGTCCAGGTAATAAAATGCCGCCGATTATGAACCCCCGGTATATCACAGGCTAGCAGTAGATGGGAGCACAGAGAGTAGCTGGCGGGTGTTCATAATCAGAACGGAGTTACAAGGCGGAATGGAAGGCAAGCGACATAGCGGTGAGGCGCAAATTAAAATACACATGAATTAAAATTACGGCAAGTGTAAAATACTGTTTAAATGTACCACGATAACTAATTTAGGCTGTGCATTGGTTGAAACAAGATGGTGACTTGCGATATTTGATCGCGGTGCGAAATGTATGAGACGCCATTTTGTAACGGTACTTTTTCCAACGCGCACAGCGGCTACATACATTACTTACATGCAAATAACACTAATAACGTGGCAATTAAACAGCTAAAAGCAAATAGCCTGGCATGATCAAATTACACTACCTATAAAACACTTTCACTACTTAAAACTAGGTAACGTTTCAACACTTACCCTTACGGGGTGCAAGACGATACGGAGGTCTCGGTGACGAGAATTAACGAAAAAACTATACGGCCACAGTGCCGGAATTATTATATTATTTTAAACTTTTTCCAAAATGGGATTAAAATTTGCAAGCGCGTACGAGGACACAAAGCAGAGCTTGTGAACGCGGCTGCATTGGTAGTGTGCGCCTCCCAGGGCGCTCGGGCGGAGAATGATCGGGAGCGCGACGCCGTGGAATAATACCGGCCGGGTAAAACTCTGACGCGAGAGTTGCAAAGCGCATAGAGTAACGAAGCGTCAGGGCGTTTGTTCGAAATACAATATTTTAATATTTGATTTATTATTTAATTCGTTCTTTTAGTTTACTGATTTGTTTTATTAATAGGATACCTAAGTTAATTATAGAATTATTTTTGTTAATAACTTTTATTTTATTTTTATTTAGTTTATTAAATGTTTATTTAATTTTAATAAACCGTTTAATTATAATTATGCATACATGTACGTGCAACGTTACAGTACCCCGCGCGCTACATAAGGATTTTATTACTCTTAATTAATAAAAGCCGCTCTAAATTGTTATGTATTCGCATTATCCTTTTATACAACATCTCTCATACTTCACGCGATTATATCAGCGTCAACGAACATCAATAGGGTAGTTGACGCATCCTGTCATTTGGCAAGGTGTTCCAGCATCGGCTAGACTGGAAGACCCATACGAATACCTAGAGCTAAAGATGTAAAAGTGTGACCAGGGTAAAACGAGCACCATGTATATATATAAATATAACGCTAGTGTATTCCTAAGTAACAAGCAGAACACATGCAACTTAATTAAGTGTACTTGTAGGTGTAACATGGAGGTCTTGTGATATTACAGTGATGGTTGCTAGCCCATCTCCCACAACACACTACTACCCTATCCCTTAGTCGATTTTTACGACACCCACAGGAAGAAATGGGGTGGTGCTATTCTAACCCGACACCACACGGGGAAATACACACTTTAAAAAAAAGGTGTATACATATGTGACTAAGTATTGTGTCCTGTTAATTTCCAATCCTTGATGTGCCAGGTGCCAATATCTTTCCCAGACATGTCAGCCAGGATGTAAACTAGGGGTGACTTTTTACCGATGACGCGACATTTAATAAATTTTGGCGCAAGTTTTTTACTAAAGAACTTATCCTTATCACTTAAAACATATGCGCGTTTCATTACAGTGTCACCAATGTTAAATTCCATAGGCTTGCGCCGAAGGTTATAGTGGGTTGAGTTTTTAGCATGAGCATGCCACAATTTGGCCTTTACAGTATCGAAAACTTCCTTAAGACAACCCAAATCTTCCGCGTAGATGTCACGGGGAAGGAATAAAACCTCATCGCCTAAATCGTTATCTAAATAATGCGAGCCACATGTAACGAGCTCCCTGCCGAACACCAGGAAGGATGGAGTGAAACCAGTCGCCTCACTCACCGAATTGTTGAGGGCGAACTGAACCTTCGGAATATATGTATCCCAACTGCGATGATCGTTGTCCACGAAAGTTGAGATACACGTGATAATTGAACGATTATGTCGTTCTACCAAATTAATTTGAGGGGTGTACTTTGGCGTGAAGAACACGTTAGGGACCTTATAACGATGCAAAAGTGACTCAGTGACCTTCGAAATAAACTGGCTGCCATTGTCCAAAAATATGGTCTGAGGGACACCATGGACGAGGAAAACAGACTCTTCCAGTAACTTCGTGACTGTAGTGGCAGTAGCACTTCTTAATGGGAAAATTAGGCAATATTTCGAGAAGCAGCATGTGACTACGAAGATATAAGTGTTCTGCTTCCTAGTGACAGGCAAGGGGCCCATCAAATCAATTGAAATCATTTGAAATGGCCTAGAACACTGCTTCGGGCGGCCCATTTCTCCCAAGGTTTGGTGATTTTGAGCCTTGTAAGACAAGCACTTGTCGCAGGAGGCAACGAACTTCACCACGTCCTGGTGCATACCAGGCCAAAAGTAGCGCAAGGCAATACGATGGTATGTTTTAAAAACGCCGAGATGTTCAGCCGTGGGTTCCGTATGATTCTCGTTGATCACCTGCTCGCGAAGCTCAAAAGGTACCACCTCCTTCCATAAGAACTCGGATGAAAGTGAGTGATTATTCTTGGTACGCCTGAATAACTTGCCATCCTTGATAATGAAATTCGGGAAAGTTTGCGGCTTAGAAAGGCAAGAATTATAAATATTTTTGTACCAAGAATCCGATGTCACCATGTTCGAACCGGAAGTACTAATCGCCGAGACGGGAAGAGCTCTAGAGAGGGCGTCGGGGATCACATTGTCCACACCCTTACGATGCTTGAATTCTAAATGAAATGAGGACAATCTTACACCCCAGCGAGCTAATCTACCGGTAGGGTTCCTGAGAGACAGAAACCATTTTAACGCACTGTGATCAGTATAGACAGTGAATGGCCTGCCGTTCTCCAAGTAACACCTCCAGTGCTCCAGGGCGATGACGACAGCTAATGTCTCACGCTCCGTTATACTGTAGTTCCTCTCTGCTGCTGACAACGACTTGCTCATATAAGCAACGGGGTGCTCCTTACCATCTATAGTCTGCGTCAGCATCGCACCCACGCCGTAATTGCTGGCATCGGTGTGTACTTCGAATGGCTTATCGTAGTCAGGGCAGGAAAGAACAGGAGCGGAAACTAAACACTCCTTAAGTTTCTTGAAGGCAGCATCAGCTTCGGCAGACCAGACAAAAGGTGGTCCACCCTTCTTAATCGAAGTTAACTTGTTTAAGGGGCCTGCAATGGTACTAAAATTGGGGACGAGACGGCGATACCAAGTAGCAGTCCCGAGGAAGCGCTTAACGTCCTTACGACATGTAGGTGTCGGGTAATTGAGGATTGCTTCCACCTTCTTAGGATCGGTACGTAAACCACTACTATCAACGACGTAACCCAGGTATTTGAGCTGACTGCGGAAGAATTGACATTTCTCTAGGTTTACAGTGAGGTTGGCCTGTTTCAGCTTATTAAGAACCCGAAGTAACAGGGAAACATGGGAATTGAAGTCGTTTGAGACGATAATAATGTCGTCTAGGTATGCAAAGACTTTGAGGTCAAATTCCCTAAATAACAGATCAACCAACCTTTGCTGTGTAGCCGGGGCGTTAGTTAAACCAAAAGCAGTGCGCTTAAAACGATAGGTACCGCGATTAGGCAAATAAAAAGCAGTCTTGTCCCGGTCCTCCTGTGCTATAGGTATCTGCCAAAAGGCTTTGGATAAATCGATACTAGATAAGTAGCGAGCATCGCGAAGATTATCCAAGATCTCGGAAATGTAGGTTAGACTATAGGCGTCGCGCTTCGTGATGGAATTGAGCTTGCGGCTGTCGAGGCAAAACCGAGGCTGACCGTTTTTCTTCGTAACAATGAGAACTGGTGATGACCAAGCACTTTCGCACTGCTCAATTACGTCCAGAGCCAGCATCTCGTCGACCTGTTCGGCAAGGATCCGCTGCTTCTCTGGAGACAACCTATAGTACCTTTGACGAACTGGCTCAGCATCTCCCGTATCAATACGGTGGGTGACCAAACTCGTCTCGCCCAAACCCCGACGTTCGGCGGAAATGTCGCTAAATTGAGAAATGATGTCATCCGCCACTGATCTCTCCGAAACAGTTAAGTGGTCATACGCTTGTATGAAAGTGGTAGAATCGGTACTAAGGCTAGCATTCAATACTGCGGCATTAGAAAATGTAATGCTTGAGAAATGTCTAGGAAAAATGTTAAACTCGCGCCAAAAATCGATCCCCAACACGAGATCAATATTGATGTCTGGCACAACAAATGACTTAATTATATGGTACTCATTCTCAAAGTTTATAGGGAGAAACATATAGCCAATGCTGGTCATAGATTGACCCCCAGCAGCCGTGACTGTAATTAGGTTGTCCCTATGCAGCTGTAAACCCCGTTCCTCTAGCTTCCTATAAGCTTTATCACCTAAAATGGACACAGCTGAGCCTGAATCTAAGAGGCCAAATAGCTTAAAATCATTGATTTGTACACAAGCGTAAGGTCTAGGATCCTGCAATGGTTTGTCCAGCAGAATTGTATCAACTTTATAAGAATTTAAGAAAACGTTAACAGCGTTAAGCCAAAGTTAAAGTGCATACCAGGCCAAAAGTAGCGCAAGGCAATACGATGGTATGTTTTAAAAACGCCGAGATGTCCAGCCGTGGGTTCCGTATGATTCTCGTTGATCACCTGCTCGCGAAGCTCAAAAGGTACCACCTCCTTCCATAAGAACTCGGATGAAAGTGAGTGATTATTCTTGGTACGCCTGAATAACTTGCCATCCTTGATAATGAAATTCGGGAAAGTTTGCGGCTTAGAAAGGCAAGAATTATAAATATTTTTGTACCAAGAATCCGATGTCACCATGTTCGAACCGGAAGTACTAATCGCCGAGACGGGAAGAGCTCTAGAGAGGGCGTCGGGGATCACATTGTCCACACCCTTACGATGCTTGAATTCTAAATGAAATGAGGACAATCTTACACCCCAGCGAGCTAATCTACCGGTAGGGTTCCTGAGAGACAGAAACCATTTTAACGCACTGTGATCAGTATAGACAGTGAATGGCCTGCCGTTCTCCAAGTAACACCTCCAGTGCTCCAGGGCGATGACGACAGCTAATGTCTCACGCTCCGTTATACTGTAGTTCCTCTCTGCTGCTGACAACGACTTGCTCATATAAGCAACGGGGTGCTCCTTACCATCTATAGTCTGCGTCAGCATCGCACCCACGCCGTAATTGCTGGCATCGGTGTGTACTTCGAATGGCTTATCGTAGTCAGGGCAGGAAAGAACAGGAGCGGAAACTAAACACTCCTTAAGTTTCTTGAAGGCAGCATCAGCTTCGGCAGACCAGACAAAAGGTGGTCCGCCCTTCTTACTCGAAGTTAACTTGTTTAAGGGGCCTGCAATGGTACTAAAATTGGGGACGAAACGGCGATACCAAGTAGCAGTCCCGAGGAAGCGCTTAACGTCCTTACGACATGTAGGTGTCGGGTAATTGAGGATTGCTTCCACCTTCTCAGGATCGGTACGTAAACCACTACTATCAACGACGTAACCCAGGTATTTGAGCTGACTGCGGAAGAATTGACATTTCTCTAGGTTTACAGTGAGGTTGGCCTGTTTCAGCTTATTAAGAACCCGAAGTAACAGGGAAACATGGGAATTGAAGTCGTTTGAGACGATAATAATGTCGTCTAGGTATGCAAAGACTTTGAGGTCAAATTCCCTAAATAACAGATCAACCAACCTTTGCTGTGTAGCCGGGGCGTTAGTTAAACCAAAAGCAGTGCGCTTAAAACGATAGGTACCGCGATTAGGCAAATAAAAAGCAGTCTTGTCCCGGTCCTCCTGTGCTATAGGTATCTGCCAAAAGGCTTTGGATAAATCGATACTAGATAAGTAGCGAGCATCGCGAAGATTATCCAAGATCTCGGAAATGTAGGGTAGACTATAGGCGTCGCGCTTCGTGATGGAATTGAGCTTGCGGCTGTCGAGGCAAAACCGAGGCTGACCGTTTTTCTTCGTAACAATGAGAACTGGTGATGACCAAGCACTTTCGCACTGCTCAATTACGTCCAGAGCCAGCATCTCGTCGACCTGTTCGGCAAGGATCCGCTGCTTCTCTGGAGACAACCTATAGTACCTTTGACGAACTGGCTCAGCATCTCCCGTATCAATACGGTGGGTGACCAAACTCGTCTCGCCCAAACCCCGACGTTCGGCGGAAATGTCGCTAAATTGAGAAATGATGTCATCCGCCACTGATCTCTCCGAAACAGTTAAGTGGTCATACGCTTGTATGAAAGTGGTAGAATCGGTACTAAGGCTAGCATTCAATACTGCGGCATTAGAAAATGTAATGCTTGAGAAATGTCTAGGAAAAATGTTAAACTCGCGCCAAAAATCGATCCCCAACACGAGATCAATATTGATGTCTGGCACAACAAATGACTTAATTATATGGTACTCATTCTCAAAGTTTATAGGGAGAAACATATAGCCAATGCTGGTCATAGATTGACCCCCAGCAGCCGTGACTGTAATTAGGTTGTCCCTATGCAGCTGTAAACCCCGTTCCTCTAGCTTCCTATAAGCTTTATCACCTAAAATGGACACAGCTGAGCCTGAATCTAAGAGGCCAAATAGCTTAAAATCATTGATTTGTACACAAGCGTAAGGTCTAGGATCCTGCAATGGTTTGTCCAGCAGAATTGTATCAACTTTATAAGAATTGAAGAAAACGTTAACAGCGTTAAGCCAGCTCTGCCAATCCTCTTGGTCAAACTTGGGTGGCAGGACTTCAGTACAATTCTGCTGGTCTATCAGTTTTTTTGAAGTGCTCGGTTTATCCTTGCCACACTTCGGACAGTCTGGTGACTTGACGCCTTCCTGGCCACAAACAAAACAAAATATTCTATCCCTATTTGCTTTGCATTGACGAAGGTTGTGGGTGTTGTTACGACACCTCGGACCATAAGGAGACTTTTGGTACTGCTGTTGCACCGCATGCACATAATTATCATTTTTAGTATACGTTTTATTACCTGTATTGTAATTACTGTTGCTTTTATTGTAAAAGTTATTGTAAGGTCTTTTATTGAAACTTTGGCCGCTGCCTTGATTAAACCTACTTGAAGACTGACCAGCGTAAGCAAACTCTGGCGCCAGTGTTCCTGAAGAGACTTTCGGAGGTTCGTGGAATCCCACTAGGCGAGCCTGAATGTTCTCGTAATTACGACAGAGCGAACGCAAGGTGTCGAGGTCTGAGATCTTCGGGACAGAAGCTAAGGTGCTGGCGTAGCATGGGCGGATGTTATGTAAAATTATCTCAAGTTTGTCTTCGTTAGACAGGCTCTTGGACAAATGTGAGAATAGCCCAGTCATAATAGAAGTGTAAATAGTTATATTTTCAGACTCGCCCTGAGTTCTGGCCCGAATCTCCGACAAGAGTCTGTAATAATAATCGGCCTGGTCGAAATCCTCTCTGAGAAGGGAAACTAACTCGTCCCAATTAGATACCTGGTCCCGAATGGCACGATACCAATGCAAGGCATCGCCGGTAAAAATCTCAGCGCAGAAAGACAGCAGTTTTTCCCCCGGTATATTCCTCGACTGGCTGTATTCATTGATGCGCTGGATAAATGCACGAACGCAAGATTTGCCGTCGAACTTAAACTTAGTGAACTCACTAGCCACGCCGCGCTCACAAGTTACGTTAACGTTGAGAGGTAAAACAGCAGTAGACTGAGGGTCTCTAGATGCCAGAGAAGGGGTGGAATCAGTAGCAGTAATAGCATTATAGCGTTCCAAAAGTTGCCTGTATTCCGAAACACACGTATCCACCACCCCTTGCTGGGTCGTGCTATCACAAACTATACGGTTGAGTCGATGATGGAGGTGGTTAATGAGGTTGCGAGCACGAAGCAACGCATTCCCATCGCTAGGCGCCTCGATATATGCTCTTAGCTTAATTAAAGCATCGCTGACTCCCTTTAAATCATCGCCGACAGACAAAACGCTCTCGAGAATGTCCTCCGAAGGAAAGAGTGGACCTAATTTAGCAATCTGCTCGCGTAACTCTCTGACTGTGTCAGCCGGGGTGGCACCTCTAATGGCAACTTCGTATTCTAACTCCGACTTTTGCAACGATAGGAATTTAACCGGGTGCGCCATTATAACACGCGTATAACCCCAAAGAGGTAAGTGTTGAGTCGTTGCTGACTTAATCTACTCCGTTCCGTTACAATTACAATATCAGGTACTAAGAACGTTCTGGTTGACTAAAACGATTGGCGTATAAAAGAAGCAGTAAAAAGAATAGAGCAACTGCCACCAAAATAAAAGAAGCAGCGCAACAAAAAATTAAAATACGCAACTAATATGTACTCGAACAATTAAATAAAACAACAACAAGATAATAATAATATGCCTAAGAATTAAAATAAAAAACAATTGATTGAATAATTTAAAATACTACCAACGCATGCGTGACTCACTGAACTAGAGTTCTGCAGCAACAATAGGGAATAGTTACAATTCATAAAATTTCAATAATAATAATTTCACAGAAAAGAAAAAACCACGAGATAAAAAACCTACTGCAGAATAGAATAGTAATACCTCGGAACAATATTAATTTTACCCTATCACAGATTACACAGTGACCACTTTGCACGCTAACTACTCTGTACAATGATAGAACGTAAACAACATAGGGTAGTGCACGGCATAGAGTGATTAAGAAAAGTTGTTCGAAACTAAACAAATTCTTAGTTAGGAATTAAGGTTTCTGATCTCTCAAATAATAAAAGTAAATAATTAAATCAATTGAAATTCAATAAAATTCCTAAAACAAACACAATAATGAAATTCGTACACATTAGTTGCTGCAACCAAAAACAAAAAAAAAACAAAAACGTTTCACAAACACAAAACGACACAAACACCAACTACTCCTACGCAGTGAAACCAGACCTTTTTTACCACGTTTATGGGCGCCAGTGCTACTCTTCCTATTTATAATAAGACAACAACCAGTCAAAAAAAAATTATATATTGGTAAAAGAAAGGTCGTGGGCGTGGTTCCGATAATTTAAAAAAAATGCCCGTCTGGCTTCACTGGCGGGGTCAGGTACTCCCCTATGTGGCCGCGAGGTGGTCGAGCAGGGCCGGGGGGTTGGACTGTTCACGGGGAGCGCCGTGGGCAGCTGGCTGTGACGGTGGAGTCGTAAAATTGCACCCTGGAAACAACGTCGTCCACATTTAGGTCCAGGTAATAAAATGCCGCCGATTATGAACCCCCGGTATATCACAGGCTAGCAGTAGATGGGAGCACAGAGAGTAGCTGGCGGGTGTTCATAATCAGAACGGAGTTACAAGGCGGAATGGAAGGCAAGCGACATAGCGGTGAGGCGCAAATTAAAATACACATGAATTAAAATTACGGCAAGTGTAAAATACTGTTTAAATGTACCACGATAACTAATTTAGGCTGTGCATTGGTTGAAACAAGATGGTGACTTGCGATATTTGATCGCGGTGCGAAATGTATGAGACGCCATTTTGTAACGGTACTTTTTCCAACGCGCACAGCGGCTACATACATTACTTACATGCAAATAACACTAATAACGTGGCAATTAAATAGCTAAAAGCAAATAGCCTGGCATGATCAAATTACACTACCTATAAAACACTTTCACTACTTAAAACTAGGTAACGTTTCAACACTTACCCTTACGGGGTGCAAGACGATACGGAGGTCTCGGTGACGAGAATTAACGAAAAAACTATACGGCCACAGTGCCGGAATTATTATATTATTTTAAACTTTTTCCAAAATGGGATTAAAATTTGCAAGCGCGTACGAGGACACAAAGCAGAGCTTGTGAACGCGGCTGCAGTGGTAGTGTGCGCCTCCCAGGGCGCTCGGGCGGAGAATGATCGGGAGCGCGACGCCGTGGAATAATACCGGCCGGGTAAAACTCTGACGCGAGAGTTGCAAAGCGCATAGAGTAACGAAGCGTCAGGGCGTTTGTTCGAAATACAATATTTTAATATTTGATTTATTATTTAATTCGTTCTTTTAGTTTACTGATTTGTTTTATTAATAGGATACCTAAGTTAATTATAGAATTATTTTTGTTAATAACTTTTATTTTATTTTTATTTAGTTTATTAAATGTTTATTTAATTTTAATAAACCGTTTAATTATAATTACGCATACATGTACGTGCAACGTTACACTGAATAGCGCGATGGATCCTACGATGCCATACAACCCTCCAAGAATTAAAAGAAAACCTGTGGCTAGAAATGAGACGTACATAATATATAGCTATATAGGCTGTTACTACATTTTATAATACTGTGCTTATTAAGATACGGAACGATTATATTTATTTTTGAATCAGTTCGGTCTATGATTCGGTCAAAAAAAATCTTCAATGAATTAATAAAATCATTAGTAGATGTTTGATATAAAAAGTTCCCTAACCTAACTCGTAAAATTCGAGCCAGCCAAACTAATTCCAAATTGAAGCACGTATTTCAAATAACAACGGGTATGAAATCAAATATAGTGCACTTTGCTGCATGCTCACGAAGATTCAACTCCTGTAGTTACAGAGATACGTATCTAGTTAATATATAGCGTGCAATACATATTAAAGACAACGGATGACAGAGAGCAATGTTCACACTAGTCACCCTAGTTAAACCAACGTTTTATTCTGTTTAAGTGCATTGGGCATTATTTTTCATGAACTTCATTATTATAGCTGTATATATCTATAACTGAATACATAGAAGTACGTTTGTGTACATAATTGTTATGACATAATTATACTAGCTGACACATAGGCACTTGCTAAAATTCGTAATCGTAAGCTGGTGTAAGATCGGAGATAATGATTGCGAGATCGTGAGGGGACAAATCTCGCATGCAGACGTCATCGCCAAGGCGGCCCTTAAATTGATGATGGTGCTCCACTGCTAGACTTCCAACGCATAGTAATATTATCACCGAGAAGGACGATGTCCGATGTAGTAAGTGTTGCTCCGGGACGTGCTTTTAGTAGAGGCAAGCGATGGAAAAGACGCTGACATGTTTTGAACGGAGATCCCGGGAGCCTTCGTATTCACTGATGGTGACCGCTATAAAGCTTTAGCTGTTAGAAACCTGAAACCATTTCGTTGCGACCGCAACAGAATGTATCTAAAGTCCTTCTTCACGTTAAAGAAGGTCGAATATATGTTTGGAACGAGTTTCAGAGTCAACTTGAGTATCATAACTCAACTAAACCAAAAACTAGTCATTTGTGTTTTTTTAAATGTAACTATACTCTGACTACAAGACCACACAGTAATAATAACCTGTTTCGGTTAAGCAATGGAGATATTGGCAATTGTTACTGAATTTGTCTAATAGCCACACCTAACACATCGCACATGTAAGAAATACCAGAATAAAATAATAGAATATTGAATCTTTCTTATTCTTTCTTCTACTGAACAAGGTATGATAAGGATTTTCTTCAAAGTTCACCTGATTTTAAATGGATACTGTAACCCATAGACATCTACGTCTGTCTTTGATAACGAATCAAAATGCAGATGCGTTTGCGTACCTGAGGACTAAATGGAATGCCTCGTTTGCAGTAAAAAGGGGTCTACTTTTCGACGCTCACCATATGAAACACAACAACATGAAGCTGCTATTTTACACTAGTATTCTGTGAGGATGTGATCTTTCTCCAGTCCAGCTAACAACTATATTAAAGCGTAAGCGAGGCTTTACCGCTTTCAGTAATTCTATAAAAAAATAAAAAAGCCTTTTATTTCATGCATTTCACATAACATTTTCTTGTAGTAATAACAGGTTTTTATTACTATCTCATACGTGAATAGTTATATATACATATTTTTCGTCCCTTTCATTACAAATTTTATTTTCATTTCTGTCTCTCATTATATATTAATTTAAATTTATTTAAATTAAATCAAATAAAATATTAAATATGCTTGTTAGAACTCATTCATTTCTTTTAATATACGCAAAAATTTTGGTTTTCAATATATTTAAAAAAATATTATAAAATGAAAATAAAAATAAGAAAAATAAAGTTACAAGAAAATAAAATTATAGATTTAAAATAGAATAAAGATTTAAGATTAAAAAATACCATGCATGAACCCCTCAAGTAGTGAGGGTGAAGGCCTCCTCCAGACAACGCCAGCGGTCTCGGTCTTTGGCTTCCGACATCCAGTTTTTGCCTGCGACTCGGGTGATGTCGTCTGCCCATCTATATGTAGGTCTTCCTCTTTTTCGAGTGCCTGTAGGACCTAGCCATGACGTTATGCGGATTGTCCATCGCTCGTCGCTCATTCTTGCTACGTGTCCTGCCCACCTCCATTTTAACTTTAGAGCGTGCGTGAGGGCATCTGTTACTCTTGTCTTTTGCCTGATGATAGTGTGACGAACTTTTTGAATTTTTCTAATTTTTGTGACGCTTCTTTCCATGCTACGCTGGCAAGATGTGATTTTATTTTTGACTCTTCGTGTGAACTTCCAAGTTTGGCATGCGTAGGTTAATGTTGGCAAAAGATACGAGTCTATGACTTTGCTCTTGATTTTCATTAGCATCTGACTTTTTAGAATTTCCTTTAGGCTCCAAAATTTTTTCCATGTCTTTATTATTCTTCTATCAATTTCTGTATCATTGTTTTGTTTTTGAAACGAAATTTGTTTGCTTAAGTATATATAGTTCTCGACATACTCTACTAACGTGTTGTCAAGACATATAGAGTTTTTTGTGGCATTAATAGGCAGTAATTCTATATGTGAAAATAATACTCAGTAAATTATTTAACTTTTTGAACGCAACTTTTAATTTAACATCACATTACAAATTAAAAGTGGCTTTACATATATTTTTCTTTTTATTTGGCATTTCCTTAGCCACAGTGAGCTGTGAATATGTGAAGTTAACCTTAGTTTACAGAATAGACTAGACACAGAATAGATTTTTAATTTTCAAGTCCTCTTGCAAAGGAGCGTATCTTGTTGTCACATAATGAATTGACAAGGAAACGCGAGACCAATATCCATACATCATTTGTTGACATACTAAGTATTGGATGTAGTGTTTTACTTCATTGTTTATATTGCGTACAGATATTGGTTGAAATGTTTTACTGAGGTCAGTTTTTCTGACCTTATAGAAAAAGTAAGGATAAAATTAGTTCTATAACAATCAAGTGCGATTTATGAAAGAACACATCAGTAACTGTTTTTAAAATAATAATTTATTTAGAATATACACACAAAACTAAACTGATTTAATTATGTTTCAAATACCGTGGAAAAATTAATTTAAAAAATATTTATTTAAAAAAAGAATATAAATTTAAAAGGAAATTTATATACTTGTTCCTGGGTGAATACTTCATTGTTTGAAACCTAATATGTGGTGTAGACTAGAAGACCTTTTTCTCAATAGCCGTTAAGTGCATCACAGCTAAGCTTATGACAAAATTAAATTATGGAATGTCTGCTAGGCTTTCGCACGGGGGTTGCCGTACGAAGAGTTTAGTACATGTATTTAACTCGGCACAAAAATTGAATCCTTATGTTTATGGACCATGAAACACTTTTGTCGTCATTTCACTTTAAGCATTCTTTTAGAAATAAATAACAGAATAAACATTTAATAATTTTGGGTCTATAATAGACATTATTTTTAAATTTATCTCCTGATAATTTTTACTAAATCTACGATTTAAAAATTCAAGAAAAAAGATTTGCTTGATAATTTATTCCAATTTTTATAATCATAGAAAACGGGCAAACGAGGATGCAGCCAGCCAGACGGTAATTGCCTGCCACATGTGATGAACAGCTACAATGCTAGAGGATTCGTAGGAGTGACGCTAGCATTTGAGGCATGAGTAGTCAATTTTTTTCAAGGTCCGGAAATCATATTGGTCCGAAAAATTTTTTGTGATAGGAGATTCCAGAGGTTCACTTCGTGATGAAGGAAACTTATAGAATATCGCGTAGAATCGGAGAATACCAAGCATCTAGATGTTGTGGATAAAATAAAGTAAGTATATCATGATCATCATTACAACCCTTCACAAGTCCGCTGCTGCACAAAGACATCGCTCAAGGAAAGCCATAATATTATAATATAAAAAATGTACCAGATTGTAGAAACAGAAAAATCTCAATCTAGGTACTATACTTTGATATGAGCATGCATTTGAAAGTGTTAGTTATGATATTCTCTGAAAAAAAAATTAAGCATGTGGTTATGGGTATGGCTAGCTTACTCCTGGATACATAGCTATCATTTTTATGTATATAAAAACCCACTCCTCCGCTTCTTTTTCTTTTAATTTGCTGAGGTCTAGAATTTTATGCCGCAAATGATATTTATCCAGTATGGGAGCTTTCGCTTCTTCTACAGCACTAGGTCACGTCTTATTGATGGCCATAATGTCCGATTTAAGCTCTTTCATGTCTATAATAAATTCCTTATGCTTTTAACCTAACGAGCCTGCGTTTAACAAACCAACTTTTAATTATTTCAAATTACCTGTTGCAAATATTATATGAACACTTTATTCTTTATGATAAAAGTTAATAACCAGTCTGTGCGTTATAAATAGGTAAGGATGTTAAATTCGGTAAAAAACATAATATATGGTGTATACATTCTTCCGTAAAGTAGATAAATAAACAATATAAATATAAGAATGGATGCATAATTAATTTAATAGTGATTAAAAGGATATGTACATTATAATAAAATGAATAATAATAATATTTATATAATGATTTCTTATATTTACGCGAACACTGTACATTGATTAAAACTACTTTTACGGATTTTTTCGCGTTTTATTTATTTTATTTTTAACACCCGACGTTTCGGGTGCTTTCCAGCACCCATGGTCACGGGGGACTGAGGTGACTGACGTCCCGATGTCAAAGTTAACCCGGAGTACCTTCAGCTTTTTTAATTGTTGTCTTTGGTCCGATCTACGCAGAATGAACTAACTGTGGTTTGAAGTCTTGCAGTGGTATGCTTGGGTTTAGTTTTAATTTTATTAATTATAGGATCCCAAGCAGGTGGTAATACCAAGCCTCCTTCTCTATTGAAATTAGGATGTTTTTTAATTTCAATAGCCTCACGTATCATCCTTGGTAGGAATCGGTGTTCTTTCGCGAGGATTTGTGGTCTATCAAATCTGATGTAATGGTTGGGGCCATCTAGGATATGATCGCAAACTGCAGACTTCCCGGAACGTTGATGCTTCACGTCAGCTATGTGTTCTTTTACGCGCGTTCTAATTGATCTCTTTGTTTGCCCTACATATGAGAGACCACAATCACAATCAAGCTTGTACACTCCTGCATCTTGTAGAGGAATATGACACTTGACGGATGGTAAGAACTGACTAATCTTCTTCGGCGGATTGTAGAATGTTCTAATAGAAGCTCGCTTCAAGATGTAGCCAATCTTGTCTGTGACACCTCTGACATAAGGTAGTACAGCAGGCACACGCTCGACTGTGGCCGGCTTCACTCGGTCACTGTGACGGAGGCGCGGGACCCGAAGCTTGTTGTCGTGCAGAACCTGCTTGACGTGCTGAAGCTCGGCGGCCAGGTGTTTGCTGTCACAGATTCCTCGTGCTCTCTGTAACAAAGATTTGCCCACGGTAGCTAACTGTGAAGGATGGTGGTGAGATTCACCATTTAAGTATCGGTTTGTATGGGTCTTTTTTCTATACACAGTATGACCTATGGTGTTGTTAGGATTTCGGATGACTAACACATCTAGGAAAGCTAAGGAATTATTTGCCTCTAACTCCATAGTAAATTGAATTTTAGAGTTTATGGAAATAAGATGTTCTAAAAATGCAGTTACTTTGTCTGATGGTAAAATTGTGAAAAAAATAGTGACCTCCCGGGGTGGCAAATGTACCATATCTGGTAACACATCATATGATAATGATCTTGTGACGTGTTACCAGTTATCCCTCTAACAGGAGTAGAACTATTGTCTCCTTTTCGTGAATTCTTTTTGCACTTTGGCATATTGAGTTTAGTAAGTGTTAAGAATGTTGTGCAAAAGATGGTGCTAATTAAACTCAGCAACTAATTCCTATCAATGCTACTATGCATTCAGAGATCCGTGTACACTAGGTATTCTGGGCTTAGAAAATCAAAAGATCTTTAAGATTAGATTAGCTAAAAGAAACTCACAATCATTTAAGTAACAACAACATAACACTCACACAGCAAAGTCATGTGCTATTTCATAATCAAAACAATTTTAAAAACTTTAATATAATATTAATATTTTTTCGAAATAGAAATCCGAGCAACCTTCGTTGTTCGTATACCAGTCCATGACATCAATCAAACAAATCAAAGGACAACAAAATAAAATAGATCATTCTAGCAGCACGGATAAAATAAAAGGTAAATAGGCATTTTCGTGAAAATTCCACGACATTTGCAGCATTTACTGTTACCTAAGAGAGTGGGCGAAGCACCCTGTTATTGTGTCACTGTCCATACCCTGTAAGTGCCTCTGTTAAAACGAAATATTGGAAATAATAATTGAATTATTTATCACCGTCGCTATTTTGCTTTTGTTAAACATTGTATTTTCAGAAATAGCCCTTGTTCATGATAAGTTTTTTGAAGGAAATTAAACGGAAAATCGTTTTCCTGGAATCTGTATTCAGCAATATATGTATATATATATATATATATGTATATGCTACGGTAACCGTAGTTTGTAACTTAATTTCTGTAAAAACGTGAAATGTTCGTTTTATTGGTATGGTCGTGCCACTAATGGTTACCTTAGACTTTGTCACTGTATTCTGCATACCTTAGATTATTTTTTTAATCTTATTATAATTAAACTTCAAAACAAAAGTAAAACCCAACATTAAACTATTAAAAAGGCTAAAAATAGTTTATATATCATTTCCACACAATTTAATATAACATTATCCAATGTACGAAACCATGATGGTATTGATCCGATCAGTAATCAGATAGCTGAAATACATACCAATGGGATGGCCTTATTACTCAAAGAACCGACAACTGATGGGAAAAAAAGTTTTTGAATGGCATTCTCATACCGGTAAGAGAAGTATAAGACTGCCCTTCAATAAATGAAGTGAGGACTTGAATAAGAGATGCAGGAGGTCGATGAATGCGGGATAGGTTGCTCAGAAACGTGGTACTGCTAGAGTCAAGCCTATGTGCAGCAGATGACTTGTGTCAAATGGCGTGCAGGTGCAGCGATGCAGCGAAGTGTAGCATGTAGCATTCATTATGAGGGGCTGCCATTCAGAATGTAATCAGAGTGGCGACTACTAACACATGAATTGTGTACAGTGTTCTGAGTGGACACCGATCTATAATTAATCAATGTCAAAGAGTCACGGGTGTATATATCATGCATACCAGCCCGCACCGCTAAACGCTCTAAATTGAGGACTTGATCATCATTACGCACAAGTCCACGGATGAACATAGGCATCCTTCAAGGAATACCACAAAGGCCTAAACTAAGGCTTTGATAAAACTTTTGTTAGTTAAAGTGAAATAACGCAGAATAACGTGGCTAATTTAGGAGTAGCGTCAGCTAAAAAACAAAATGTAAAAAATAAAATTGAAGAGATCTTCAAAACCGAAACACTCCAATAAAACGATAATTTGTAGTTCTATTTTTGCTGAATTATTTTTTGTTACTGCGATCGCAAACGTATAAGCCAAGTCTAATAGAATTTTCCCAAATTATAGAAGAGTTCCACGGTCAACCCATTGCATTAATAAATGGCACGATATTTCAGTCCTCACGAGTAGCAATGCGTCTGCATAAACATAATCGCCCTTTATCTAAGGCATGTAGCGTTTATCTGCCACAGCTTCCAGACCAGCCTTCGGGAAATTATTGAAATCCTTGATTTAGCTTAGTCGTTTATTTTTTTTAATAATAAAAACAATCCAATTTATTACACTCAACGGATACGTTTTTCATTATTATCGGATGTTTGCACATTATATTGAAATGCCCACACTGTTTTTAGTAATGGAATTATGTACCAACCGCTGCGTTAACGAACGAAACGCGAAAACCTACGCAAATAATGGATTAAAAGCAAATGAATAATATCGTATATTTTGTTTATCGGCTTGCCATAGTCGTCAGAATGGACAGTTACGTACTTTAAATTACGAACGTTAAAATATTTTTTTTTTATAAAGCGATCCTGAAAGCACGTTTATTTTATCGTTAGAATGTAAAGACTTGAAAAAAGAGACAGTGCTTCGCGTCTTTGTTAGCAATACGCGTACAAAGAAAAAGTCGTTCAGTCTTTACACCTTTGCAGTGCTGTTATATTATGTTCGAGTCATTTTAGTTTTCTTTTTTTAAGTATTTATGATTGGAGGCGTGCGCTTTTCTATTTAAATAGCTACCTATATATCCAAATTTGTGATATATTATAGTAACTTAAATCATCGTTAGTTTTTAATCAGAGAGTATTTAACACAGCACTCAGCGAAATACAAATTTGAAAATATGAGCTGGTTTTGGAAGGTAAAGAAAATGAAAGTTTTTTTAGGATCGTTAATCATCGTTTCATAAATAAAATAAGAATCGTAGATGGATTTTCTTACGCCACCTCAGCACTGCTATACGTTAGAACAAGCTTTATGACAAGGAGCAACTTGTCGTAAAAATTACATAATAATTGTAATATTTTATTAGTCATGTGTTGGTGGCATTGGCAATATTAACTACGTAACACGTAGAGCGAGCCATGCTGTATTTATATTAGTATAGTAGCACGAATGGGTCGGCTCGACCGGGGAAGGACCACGCTCTCACAGAAAACCAGCGTCAAATAGTAGCTTAATGTTGCTGTGTTTCGTATGACGAGTGTAAAGAACCGGATACCCTTTTTACTGGAAACGAGGCATTCAATCTAAGTCCTCACGGATGACAACGCATCTGCCTTTTGATTCTTAATTGAGGATAGATGTAGATGTCTATGGGCCACAGTAACCACTTACCATCAGGTGGAATGTGTGCTCGTTTGTTAGGAAAGGATCCTATAATAAATATATTACAGTTAATAAAATAAATTAATATATAACAGGTTTTTTAAAATTTTGGACGTTGCTTACCAAAACTTACGCTTTGTCAAAATTAAGTTACAAAGTATGAACGACCTATAAAGCACGAAACATCGAAAGTTATCAAAAATATGTCGATAATATCGCTTAAAAAGTTAACAGTTCCTACAGAGTACAACACGTTGGGAATAAACAATATGGCGGACTTTCGTGATTTACGCACCGTGCGGATATTGTTGAATTTCGCCTCGATAGCGCTTTTGTTTCGCCGTCTGCCTTCTTATCGCACGTTAGGGATTGAACACTCAATGCTTTAAATTGTAATATTTATTTGTTTATTTAAAATTTATCTTAATTTTTGTAGAACCAGCTACGTATGTAATTAATCCAATTTTTATTTCAACATTTTAATTTATACAATTCACTTCAAGAAAGGTTTAGCCTTAGGACGCTACTTTGCGACGCTAGTCTGCATATTTTACGCCTAGTGTAAACAAAATGTTTACAACGCCATCTAACGGAAAACTTAAGACCTTTCTGGCATATCCATCGACGCCCATAATACACCTACGAGTGGGATGATTCGATCGCACCACCATCAATCAGATTTTTTTGTGATATATATATATATATATATATATATATATATATATATATGGAAAAAATTATATATTTACTTAAAAAAATATTGTTATTACCTTTAATTTAACAATTTGTATGTGTAGCGATTATATATTTAAAATTGCACTAAATAGTCTCCCAGGTAGTATGGTGAACAAAGAAGTATGGTGAACAAAGAAAGTCCAAAGTTCAATATTAATCGGTTATAATTATTTAAATTGAAATTTACATTTAACACTGTCACTGAAGAACATAAAGCAAGCAAAAAGAGTCTACACTGAATGCAATTAAAGAGAATAAGAATCAAAAGGCCGAAACTAATAAAATAATAATAAAATTAAACAGTCGTAAGTTAGCAAATGCAAGATGGTCAGACGTGATATTCCCGCAAATGTATACCATTCACATTTACATCTATAACTGTGCACGATCTTTCCTTTGCATTACAATGTAATCGTATTCCAAAAAAAACATTCGATACGACAGTAATTTAAACTTAATTAAGCAAACAGGTATTACAGTTTAAAATGAAATTCGATCAATCCCCAAGGATAAATTACTTTTGGTAATTATATCCGTGCAAAATATGGGTTTTGGACAAAATGTGTGACAAATTTTTTATGAAATTTCTTCCACCGTTGGTATTATTTTCATATACACTCACAAATCCCTAGCGGTCTCATGAGACCACACCCACCCACACCACTTTAACCCATAAAAACTTATATTTACAGACTACTTTCCTATGAAAAAGTTTGGCATTATAGGCTCAATGTGAAATTTTCTATCCTCTAATGCAATATAAGGTAGTTAGTTTATGGTTTTTAATTTATAATCTACGTTCATTTTGTACGCCCACGTCATGTGGCGTGTTATTATGATGATTTTTGGATTTTTCTAATGTTTTATTAGTGTTTAGTAATAGTGTTTTATTGTAAAATTGTTACAAACGTTTCCGCGTGAATATAATTTATCTTTTAACGTAAATAATTTCGAGTAATATATAGAAATAATTATGATATTCAAGCCGCTGTTCTGTGCCGGGTACGTACGTTTTTATCTATTAAAAATACAATTAAAATCTATTTTAATGAAGTAAAAGCACTAAAACAAGTAATTCAACATAATAAATAAACAGAAACAAGTATTCTATTGAAATTTATACGGAATATCTTCTACGCTCTGACAGCGCGCGACATTGTTACACTCCCGTTCACTCGGGACCTTTTTGGCGGGAAAATTTCTAGGTTAGGAAATTTTTTGCAATATTGCAAATTTTGCTATATTTTCACTTTGAGACAATATTTATGGATAAAACTTACAGGAAGTCTTGTTGAATGTATAAACTATCGAATAAAATTATTTTTGGTTGCTAGAAATTGTAATAAAGTATATAAATTACACTGTATAGCATAATAGTAGTATAAACTTCAATTTTAGTGACAAAATTACTACTAATTTGAATTCTACACCTTTGTTTTTGGAGAAATTTATATGAAATTGTTTGGAAATATGTATATTTTATGTTTTATGTGTTTCCATTCGTTACTCATACCAAAATATTAAAATATTAAAAAATTAAAAAAAAAAATAAAATAATATTTTATCTGTGACATTTCGAACAATATTTCTAAAATATGTTCGTGTGAATTTGAAATAAATACAACGTCATGTTATTTCAAAATATGTAGGAAAACTATTTTTACTTACATTTTACACTAAAAATAAATGAGAATTTGAAAAATAACACATTTATAACCCGCCCGCCAAAACAGGCCTTTCGGAATTTGAAGTACTTTTGGCAATTTACTTTTCACTTTTTATACCACAAATTATATATCTACGTGTTGACTATATTACAAGAAATGTAAAAAGTATAATACTTTCGTTTTTAGTCCAGACACAAATATAAAATTCTATAAAAAAGACAGAGCAACTTCATCAAAGTGACACGTGGAACGCCGGAAGTTCAGAGTGATTTCTTTTTTTTTTTTTTCTAAAAAACATTGCCAGGTTATGGTTTAAAATAAAAGAGCATATCTTTGTCTTTGATACTAATATCTATTGCATAGTGTCTTTGGTTTTGTTTAAAACGAAAAAATAGTTTTTTCATAGGTAGACATGTTTACATAATTCTGATCTAATTCGATCACTACTTGGCGGGCGTAAGGTTGGTATTGCGCGATCGAAAGTGAGCATGGCTTGGCGTACAGGATATTATTGAAAATAAATTTACAACAAATTTAAGGTTAGGTTATTTTCAGCGACGCCGCGTCATGCGAAGTGAGCGAGCGATGTTAATCATTTTAGCTGGCAACTGAGGGGTTAATAAAGTAAAATAAGAACGTCATCGATCCCACGATTTTTTAAGACCACGATACAGCCCATTCCAACAATCGAGCAACTGACTAGTCTTAATTGGCATTATTAAAGATACACATCACACTATACAGGTGGGTCGGGGAAAGCAGAATTAATTACCTCTCATACATTCGTGATAAAACTCCGCTGCAGCATATTATGGCTGCAGCAGAAATGAGTCAGCTCGATCGGGGAAGTACCACGCTCACATAGGAAACCAGCGTGAAATAGCAGCATAACGCATCTGTGTTTCTTATGGTAAATGCTAAGCCAGAGACCCTTTTATTGATGGTCCTCAGAATGGTAAATTCTTAGTCGAAGATGGACGTTGGTATCTATGGGCCACACCATCCGATTACCATCAGGTAAACTGTGTGTTCGTTTGTCATTCTTACTTCTATGTAAAGGTAATGCTACTATCCATAACTATCTCTTATATTTAATTTAATTATTTTATCGTTATCCAAATAAAGTATTTCAATTGGCAGATTATACCACGAGCAATGTGACAATAAAGTCAGGAAATGGGTGGCAAAAACATATAACAACGACGACGTTGTGGTGGTCTACTGTCCTATTTCTACCACCAGTGTACCTTCCGAATAAAAAGTGTTTAACTATTAAAATACGCTATTTGCAAAAGAGTACCTTCTCCAGATAATTAGCTTATGCTTACGAAGAAATTATTAATATTGAAAAAATCTTGGATAAAATGCAAAAATATTTATAAACATGTAGGGATGAGAAGGAACTCTTAAGAGATATTCAATTACAAATATTTTGAAAAAACTTCATAAATCACGAATAAATTCGATACTTCTAGCAATAGACCTCGCAGGTATAATAATAAAGCAAAATATTACTTTAATAAATTCAAAATATGGATAAAAGTATGAGTTTCACATCCCTAACGTTGGACAAACGGCCTATAGAGGCATGTTACAACGCGAAAAGAGAATATGTTAAACGCATTCCACTACGGTGTTGTAAAGGTAAATTTATTGGTCCTATGTTTATGATATCTATAAACATGTGCAGTTTTCTGGTGTTGTAGATAGTCGCGTATAATGAAAGAAGCATTATTTAATATAATTTTAATATTAATATACATTTAATGATACTCAATTCCTTGGTAGACGTGGTAGAGCCATGCTGCAGCTATATTATGGTTGTAGCATGAATTGGTCTGCTTGACCAGAGAAGAACCAGGCTCTCACAAAATACCAGGGTAAAATAGCAGCTCGATGTTTCTGTGTTTCGTATGGTGAGTGTAGAGAACCCGAACCGGAGTGTAGAGAATATTTTTATTAGAAACGAGGAATTCCAACTTAGTACTCAGTTGTAGCAAAACATCTGCATTTTGATTCTTAATCGATGATAGATGTAGATGAGCTACAGCACGACTTATCATCAAGTAGACTGTGTGCTCATTAGTCACCCTTATTCTATAAAAAATCATCATCACTACACTCGTGAGCATCTGAATCGACTCACTCCTACAAAGTATACAAAATGAAACTTTTTTCAAAAATTACGGTGCTATGTATATCTTCTAATTTATAAATATATATATATATATATATAAATTACGTGTCACGTCGTATGTGCGCAATCCTATTAACCGATTTTAAGAAAATTTGCACACCATGTGCAGTTTGCTCCAGCTTGAGAGAGGATATTTTTTTTTTGCGAAATTAAGGATTTTTAATAGGAAATGACAGGGGATCGTAGAAAATGGCACAATGACGTCTGCCTGGCAAGCTGGTAAGATATATATTATTTTGATAGCTTGCCCTTTGGGCTTAAAGTCATTCTTTAAGTTGTTTTTTTACATCGTTATATCCGTATAAGCATCGAAAATGCGCTTTGTGTAGTACCCGTGTGCCCACGCTTTGTGACTCGAACTCCCTGCAAGCAGTGCACACTTATCAGTTTCTTTTCAGACGTTTCCGTTAACATACGCAAGTTACGATTGCCGATTTGGTAGAACTATGTATATAATATCAGATGTAGCCTAAGTTGTCGCTTTACTGCAACAGGGCCTTAGCCAGCGAGAAGTCGCTTGTCAACTTAACCTGAACCAATCTGCTATGTCAAGGGTATACAGAAGATTAAAAGAGACTGGTTCTTACTCTAGAAGACTTGATACCAGTCGGCACCGGCTTTCTTATGATAGACACAACCGTTTTATCGTTTCGACGAGTCTCAGAAATCTCCTATTCACCGGTATTTCTGTCAAGTAGCAGCTGAGAGAGGTTCAGGTAATATCTGTCAGTCAATTGGGGGTCAGAAGATGATTGAGAGAAGCATACCTCATTCCAAGACGGCCTGCTGGAGGCCAAAAATTGACCAAAGCTCACCGAAAAGCACGTCTTGAATTTGCTCGCGAACGCCTTAATTGGACTGCTGAGCAATGGCGGTTGGTTCTGTTTACTGATGAGTGCAGAGTGTGTCTATATGGCATTGACAGGAGAGCTGGAGTCTATAGGCATCCAGGCGAGTGGTGTGCGCAGTGCTATTTTGCTGAAACAGTGTCCAACGGCAGTGGTCAATGCCATTTACACGTATTTTATACGTATTTAAAATTTATTTAAGAAAAAACGCAGCACGGTTTCGTCCCTGGTGGAGGTCGAGGAGGCAGTATGACTGCTGCACCATACATGGAAAATATTATTTTGTACCATGTCTTACCTAATTAGGCTTCATTGGGAAGAGCTTCCTTTTAATGCATGACAATGCCCGCTGTCATAAAGCACGAATAACTCATCAGATCATGGTTGAAGTTGGCAATTGGACTATGGAATGGCCAGCACTAAACCTTGAAGCCAATTTCATTGAGCATCTATGGCACGAGCTTAAACAGATGGTACGATCCAATAATCCCGCTGCTACAAGTATGAGAGAGCTGAAGGTAGCGATGAAAGAGATGATCATAAAACTTATCAGGTCTATGAGAAACCGTATTCGAGGTGTTATCGAAGCTAGATGAAGAGGAGCTAGACCAAGTATTAAAATATTAAATTTTGTCGTCATCACTCGTTTTGGAGATAAATGGGAACCTTTATTTGCACACACAAACAAAGAAGCAAACAAATAAACAAAATAGTTGACAGTAGCCTTATAGCGGGGTGCGGATCGCGAACTCAAAAGGTCGTGGATTTGAATCCGTCATTTGACTACTGTCGTGAACTTCTGCTAGCACAAGCGTTTCAAGCTTACCAGGAGTGGTTAAAAGGAAAATTAGTAATATTAATTAATAAGATTACTAATATTAAAAAAATTGACAAACGAACAACCTCTCACCCTAAGCCCATGTATCTTCTCCGTTCTGTAGCGGGTAAAAAATTTGACTATTTGATGAAACTTTCTGCAAAAACAGATTTTTAGGGTCATTTAAGCCAAAAATATCTTACCAAATTAAAAAGGGACATAATTTAGTATACATTATATTATTATATTTGCTGAAATTTTAAATGCGTAAATATCTGTTGTGTACGTAGTAAATGATGTGTAATTTAAAAAATGTGTAAATTATATTTCATGATTAACTCTATTAAATTGATTCAAATCATCTTTGTTAGGAAGCTAGCTTACCTGAATGCATCACTTTTTTAAAATACCATACTAACATAACCACGGTTACAGCTAGTTTAATCATAAACGTTTATGTAAGTATGTATGTAAGAGACTTTGCGATACCGCTCGCATTGTCCGCCGGTTCTTTCCCTTTCCTCCTAACCCTGGGCCGTTTGGTCTCCCCAGCCAAGGGCTTCCATCAGTTTGGGTCTTTATTTATTTATGTATTTTTATGTATTTATTTGATTTTATTCATATTTATGTATATTTATCATATTCACTTCCAATTATATATTTATAGAACCCGACCAGATGAGAAAACTATACAGATTCACCATGATAATAATAATAATGCCAGTAAATCATTATGACATGTCATCTTCGGTTGTTTGCCGCTTTCTTACTCTGAAGACTTGCACAGGCATAAACTAGTAACTAGGAAAGTTCAACAGGAATTCACTCTGAAGCATAGTCTCTTAGGTCGGAAACTGCCTTATTGTAAATACCCTTCGGAAGCCGTGCTCGAAAATGACCGCGACAGGCTCTTCTGTGACCGGGCCATCGTCACGGACAGGAATATCCTTACGAATAAGCGTGATATTTTTGCTGATTGGTCGGGTAATGTCAAGCATATTGTCGGTCGACATAAAAATTTCCTATATCGGCTTTCAGCCAAAACATTTTTCCCCTGGGCTGATTGACTGGATGAAGAACTTTCTGAGTGAATGTTCTATCCGAGTCATCGTCGATGGCTACGGAGTTTTTTAAAGGTCAGTTCTCTCTATAACACTCTTACTGATACATATTAATCAGAAGCTTATTCCCGGTATCTATCTATACGCAGACAAGTTTTGGGGCCAGTCGAGATCAAATCTAGTCCAAAATAGAAGCTATGTTTGAGTATGTGAATCTCATACTACAGATAGTTTACGAAAAGGGTGACACCAATTATGTGAAATTCAACCCCTCCAAAACGGAAGCATATCTCTTCAATGCAAAGAGGAGCCAGCATATCTTGGCTCCATTTTTCCGAAATGTATCACTGGAATACACCAGCCACCTTCAGTTGTTGAACGTTGAGATTTTCTCAGACCTGAACTTCGAGCGGTTCATTTAGACCAATATCAAAGCAGCTGTAAGAGAGGCAACAGTCATTACAAAGGTGCGGCGGTACTTTATGCTGGGACAGTTGCTAACGCAAGTCCAGTCGTGCATGGAGTATTGCTGCCATATATGGGGTGTTGATGCAAAATGCCACCTAGCAGCTTTAGAATCAATAGAGAGGCGTGCTAAGAGGCTTATCAAACCAATCTCACCAGCCGTGAACACAAAGGCAAAGTATTCAGTTTTTTGGTTTTCTACAAGATGAATTTCGGAGAGTGTGCGCAAAAATTACATAACTTAATTCGTCCCTCTCCCTCGGAACATTTTAGTGGGTTATATACATTTGGTTATATAAATTTGGCAAAGAGTATAAAATAATGTTTCGAAATAATCGTATATCCTAGATAAATTTGTTAGTCCTGAAATATACTAAATCTAAAAATATTCGATTGTTAAATACAAAACCTTTTCATGATTAAACTATCAGAAAGAACAATAAAGATCACTCACGCGAAGCTTAAATAACTTACGTAAGCTTCGAGAAATTATTTAATTTTGTGATCTGGAAAGAAATTAAATTTATCCCCGAGAGAAAAAGAAAAGAACTGAGCTCAAACATACGTTAAGCTTATATTCGAACAAACTATTTTTACGAAGCCTTGTTATTTCGTCCATATAGGTAGCAAAGATAACTTGAGAAAATATATCCATTTCATTTATTTTCTTGTGCGTGGTCAATTGTTTTAATATTATATTTAACCCTTTATTATTATGTATTCTTCTTCTTTTTCCCTTAATCAGCCCATAAAATATCAATAATGAGCATAGGCCCATTATGTTGAGAGAGAATTAAAGGTATCGAAGGTAGGGAAGTTATCAATAGTATCAAAGGACAGTAGTAGCCTGATGATTACTGGAAGCCCGTGTGTTCGAGTCTGCCATTCGTATATAGTCGTGAAACACTCTTAACACAAGCATTTTAAGAGTACTTTAAGTTGTTAATATCTAGGAATAGTCAATGTTATAAGATTAATATTATGTATTTTTTGTTAGTGAAAAGCAAGTAAAATTAGGATTTCAGCGCACTAGCATGATTTTATTTCAAAAGCATCGTCGAAAAAGAATTGAATAAAACTATTTATACGGATCGGACGGGCTGAGATGTTTGAAGTGCCAATCTGATAGTTAGCCCGGTTAACTTTAGTTTTTCAATATAATATTAAAAATACAAAACAGCCTATAATAAATGCTATAAGAGACGAGAATGGATGTATTCTGAATGATGAAGTTTCGAATTTAAACAGATGGAAGGAATACTTTGAAAGCGTGTTTATGAGTGAAGAGTCGTCTGAATTAAATGAACTAGAAATTCCGAAAGAAGTGGAAAGGGGTATGGAGATAAGTGTAGATGAAATAATGAAAGCAATGAAAAGCATGAAAGCAGGTAAGGCAGCTGGGTATGATAGAGTTTCACTCGAGATGCTAAGGGCTGGAGAGGGAGTGGTGGCAGGCCTACTGTACACCTTGTTTAATTTATGTTGGGAATTAAAACGGGTACCGGATGACTGGTGTAAAGCTGTTATAGTACCAATATATAAGGGAAAAGGGTCACAGCAGGACTGCAAAAACTACCGCGGTATCAACTTGCTTAGTATTGTGGGTAAACTGTATGCTAAGGTGTTAATTGAAAGAGTTATGAAAGAAACTGATGGAAAAATTTGGGATGTGCAAGCGGGTTTTAGAAAGGGAATGGGGTGCACAGATCAAGTCTTTTCCATGCGCATGATTGCGGAGAAGTTTTTGGCCAAAAACCAGAAAGTTTTTTGTGCGTTCATGGACTTGGAAAGGGCTTATGACAGAGTGGACAGGAATGTGTTGTGGCCAACACTGAATTCATATGGGTTGAGCGCTGGTTTGATACGGGCATTAAGGTCTCTTTATAGGGACTCTAGTGCTTGTGTCAGGCTCAATGGGGTCTACTCGGACTGGTTTGGCATCCAAAAAGGTGTCAGACAGGGCTGTGTAGCTTCCCCTTGGCTGTTCAACCTATTTATGGACCGGTGTTTGCAAACTTTGAAAGATGAAGAATGTGGGTTAAGAATGGGCGAGTTAACCGTCAAATGCCTTTTGTATGCCGATGATCAAGTCATATTTGCGTCATCGGCGGCTGAGTTGCAAATGATGGTTACATTAATGAACTGGAAATTAAAACAAAGGGGAATGAAAGTGAACGCAAGTAAGACGAAAGTGATGGTTTTTGAAAGAGAAGAAAGCAAAACGGTATGAGAAATAAGAATAGAAGGAGAGTTAATTGAGCAAGTGGATGAGTTTGTGTATTTGGGATGTGTATTTAGCAGGGATGGTAGATATGATAGGGATATAGAACGACGAGTAAATGCAGGGAATAGAGTGAATGGGGCACTACACTCTATTATGAAGAACCAGAATGTGTCAAAACAGGCACGTATGGTAATTCATAATGCTGTGTTAGTACCTACTTTAATGCATGGTAGTGAAAGCTGGGTGTGGCAGAAGAAGCACGAAAGTAGAATAAATGCTGTAGAAATGCGGTGTTTAAGGAATATGCTAGGGTTGAATCTGAATGACAGGGTGAGAAATTGCGTGATAAGAGATAAATGTGGTATGCAAGATGTTGTTGTGACCAGGATTAGGAAAGGAATGCTTCGGTGGTTTGGTCACGTAGAAAGAATGAATGAGGAAAGAGTGACAAAGCAAATTTATATGGCAGATGTGAACGGCCGAGTCGGGAAGGGACGCCTTAGAAAAAAGTTTATCGCCCAAATTGGCGATATTTTGAAAATGGGCCACGTTAGAAATACCCTTAACCGACGAGCATGTATGCGTAGATATATGGATGTAAAGAAGGCGAAAGAGGTATGTCAGGATCGTGCCAAATGGAAGTCCGTAGTCTCTGCCTACCCCTCTGGGTGACAGGCGTGAGTGTTTATGTATTAAAAAACTTAAGGTAAAGGTGAAATCTCTATAAATATTTTTATTCGATACGTAGTGTTCGCGTAAATTATATAAAAATCTCCAGAAAGTTTTCTTAAAATTCTATAATATATGAAGTTGCCCGTATCGCTCGTTTTTAACATTTTCATAATATTAGCTTATTAAAAATTGGCGGCATTATCGTTAAAGATCAAATCTGAATTTTAATAATAAAAAAAGGTATTTAAAAACCAAGCCGTGTCATGAAAACATTCCAAAATCAGGATTTAATGAAAACTGTATATTTACGGTTGTTGTTACCTCGGCTTGCTTACTTTTTACTTAATTCTTAATTACACTTTGGCTCGATATTATGAAATACATAAAAGTTAGGAATGTATCAAATATTTTTCTTATTTTGTTTGGGCTTTTGTTCTTGTATTGGTGGCATAAAATAAACTTCTTCGTGTTAAAAACTCTAAAATAACAAAATGCAGTTGACTACCCGCTTGCCGAGTGTGACGACTACGGCAAATATTCCCCTATGAGACAATCAATGAGGAGAACTAGTTTAGTAGTTCAGTTGTGGACAATTGACAGGCTGGACGTGTGTTTTTGTATGATATTTGGTGCGTTTGGCAGAAAAAAGCGCTAGCAAGCGCTTGTAAGCAAAATGGCGAAACTAAACAGTTTTCGGCCAGGACACGTTTGCTAATTAGGTAGCCCTGACACAACCCGCCATTTTGCTTATTTAATTTGTCTGTTTTGAAGTAGAGTATATAGTAAGTTTTTTTGTGCAATATTAGTTTTAAGTAATATAGTGACATGAATAGACATATACATGTTATTAAAAATTCATGATTGGTAAGTTTTTAATATGAATACTTTCATCATCATCATCATCATTACAGCCCTTCACAAGTCCACAGCTGAACATAGGCCTCCCCCAAGTAATGCCACAAAGCACGGTCCTGAGCCACCTGCATCCATCGACTTCCTGCATATCTTACCAGGTCGTCACTCCATCTAGTGGAGGGTCGCCCTAAACTACGCCTACCGGTACGAGGCTGCCACTCAAGAACCTTTCTTCCCCATCGGTTATCGGTTCTTCGAGCTATATGGCCGGCCCACTGCCACTTCAGCTTACTAATCCGTTGGGCTATGTCGGTCACTCTGGTTTTACTGCGGATATCCTCATTTCTGAGTCTATCACGCAGAGAAACTCCGAGCATAGCCCTCTCCATAGCTCGCTGAGCGACCTTGAGCGTCCTCATACGGCCAGCAGTGAAGGACCACGTCTCAGATCCGTAAGTCATCACTGGCAACACGCACTGGTTGTACAATCTAGTTTTTAGAGATTGAGGTATACCTGACGAGAGTATATGTCGTAATTTCCCGAACGCTGCCCAGCCGAGTTGAATCCGTCGATTGACCTCTCGGTTGAAGTTGGACTTACCTAGTCGGACTATTTGTCCCAGGTAAACGTATTCGTCAAAAACTTCGAGCATAGTGCTCCAAACAACTACCGGCATAGGTGTGACATGGACATTGAACATGATCTTTGTTTTGTCCATGTTCATCTTAACCCCTATCCGTTGGGAGGCACTATTGAGGTCATTGAGCATAGTGCTTAAGTCCTCCAGCGATTCTGCCATAAGGACTATATCGTCGGCAAATCGAAGGTGAGTGATGTACTCGCCATTGATGTCAATACCGTATCCTTTCCAGTCCAGTAGCTTGAAAACGTCTTCCAATGCAGTGGTGAAGAGTTTCGGGGATATAACGTCACCCTGTCTTACACCTCTCTGCAGTTGGATAGGTTTCGAGTTCTGGTTCTGTACTCGGATAGCCATCGTAGCCCTACTGTACAAACACTTCAGCACTTCGATATACCGACAGTCAACTTGGCACCGCTGAAGGGACTGTAGCACCGCCCAAATTTCGACGGAATCAAAAGCTTTCTCATAGTCCACATACGCCAGACAAAGTGGCAGATTGTACTCTTCAGTCTTCTGTACAATCTGCCGCAGGGTATGTATGTGGTCTATGGTAGTGAAGCCTTTTCGGAAACCGGCTTGTTCGGGAGGCTGGAAGTCGTCGAGTCTGCGCGCGAGACGATTCGTAATGACTCTCGAAAACAGCACGTAGACGCGGCTCAGAAGGGAAATCGGTCTGTAGTTCTTTAAGAGAGCGTTGTCGCCTTTCTTAAAGAACAAGACCACCGCACTTCTGCTCCACGCCTCTGGAGTAGTGCCACCATGGAGGACGGAATTGAAGAGCTTCTGAAGGACTTCAAGTACCGGTGTTCCACCCGCTTTCGGAAGCTCCGCTGTAATTCCATCCTCGCCTGGGGCCCTGCCGTTTTTAAGGTGCTGGAGAGCCATTCTAATCTCGCTCAGACTGACGTCCGGGATATCATCGGAATAGTGTATGATAAGACTTGCTCTTGGATCGTTACTCACACTTGCATGTGGCTCCAACGATGATGTGTACAGCTGCCCATAGAACCTCTCAATCTCACTCAAAATCTCAGGTGTCCCAGAAACGATGCTGCCACATTCAGTCTTCAGCTTCGACAGTTGGCTCTTACTGGCAGACAGATCTCTGGCAAAGACTTTAGAGCCCTGGTTCCGCTCGATCGCTTCTTTAATACGAGCAGTATTAAAGTTGCGTAAGTCTCGCCGCATGCATTTGGAGATCTATCTGTTCAGTTGCCTGTATGCTGTCAAATCTGTTGACGATTGCAGCCTCATCTCCCGTCTAACAGCCATGAGATTAAGAGTGTGATCGGAGAGTTTTTGTGTTCTTCTGCGGCGGGTCTTGCAGAACTTAGCTCCGACCGCATGGACAGTTTCCACGAGCTTGTCATTCATATCGTCAACTGAATTGCAATCTTCTAGGCACTGAAAGCGGTTACGTAACTCGAGCTGAAAGTTTTCGGGATTCTGGATTAGAGCACGAGGGGGACGGAGCGTTGACTTCATTAGACGAGACCTCTCCAACTTCACGTTTAGGTTCAGTGTGCCTCTAACCATTCGGTGATCGCTGCCAGTTTTCACCCTTGCGATCACTGAGACATCACTGTACAGTTGGCGTCTGGTCGTCATAATGAAGTCAATCTCATTTTTTGTCGAACCGTCGGGGCTCGACCAGGTCCACTTCCTGTGGGGCCGCTTCTGGAAGAAAGAGTTTATCATAAAGAGTCCCTCTTTCTCCATAAAGTCGGCCAGCTGCTGGCCCCTTCGGTTCCGTTGCCCTACTCCAAATTTCCCTAACTTCAGCTCACCGTTTTCTCTTGTGCCTAGTTTTGCGTTGAAGTCTCCCATCAACGCCGTGTATTGAGTTTTGGAGGAATGCATGGCTTTGGAAATATCCTCATACATTTCCTCCACCTCCTCATCGGGATGTGCCGAGGTTGGTGCGTAAACCTGTATGACCTTCAGCGAATACCGTTTGGTGATTCTGAGTATCAGGTACGCGACCCTCGTCGACACACTCCCAATTTTACAACGTTGTTGACGAGAGACTAGTGGACGATAAATCCGACACCTCCTTGGGACAGATGGTCACCCTCCCGGTGATAGATCAAGTTGCCGGATTCGAGAATCACCGTGTCCTCCCCCTCTCTTCCGACCTCGGATAATCCTATAATATTCCAGCGCAACTTGTCTATCTCTTCTTCCAGCTCCAGGATCTTCTCGTCAGTCCTCAGAGTGCGTGCGTTAAATGTTGCCAGGTCGAGTCGTCGTAGGTGGCAACCGAACCTCCACCGGAGATTCTTAGCACCCCCTGCCCCGCCGTTACCATGGTCGCCACCGTAGCCAGGAATAGCGGGGCCGCCGGGGACTGGGGGCCGTCTATTTGTGTAATTGTTCATGGGGGGTATATTGCCATAGTTGCCACGCTTGGCGAGCGGGTTGGCAACCGCAGTTTTTTTTTGTCGTACAGTTGCTGTTATCAGGAAGATGCTGCTACCCATCTCCTGCCTGTGTCCCTCTGTCACCTTTTACGACACCCACTACCCCAATATATGGGGTAGTGGATATTCTTAACCGCCACTACACGGCATGAATACTTTACAAACATATATTTAAATTAGGTTAGGTTCCCCGGTTAAAACTAACTTCGTGTCCTAGAGGAAAATAGCTACTTACGATTTGACAGCGCTTACCGCTTACGATCGCCATTTTGTTTACAAGCGCTTGCTAGCGCTTTTTTCTGCCAACTGGGTGCGTTGAAATCAACATAAATTAACACAGTTGTAATAAAAAAATAAATTTATACTTTGAATCATTTAATATAAACATTCCTTAATTGAATTGTTTATCCTTTAAGGCATTAGAGGTGAAAATTTTACAAAAGTGTAACTGTATTTTCTCGGTGTTAAAACGGGTATAATAGGCAACTAACGGTAGAGTATGTTCAAATTAAAAATGATATTATTTAAACATCCGCGCGTAATGTCGGTGCTAGGTCCGTTTGCTCCCTGCCCGCACCACTCCAAGCCGGCAGCGACCGCCGGCAGACTGATTTTACCGCTTCTTTCAGTCTTAATATCGTTCAGTCATCTGAACATATTTCCCCCGTTGAAGTGTCTTCAACCGCAGCTGTGGGTAGCGATATGATGGTATTGAATGCTCTACGGATGACTCCTTTGCGTGTGACAATGTCGGCAATCCAATGCCACCCGTGCCCGGCAACAAGGGCACGACTCATCCCAAAGGCCACACAAGGGGAGGAGTCGCCTTGTTCTTAAAAAGAACCAGCGATCTTTCGCTAAATTTACCCGTGGAGTGGCACCATTTTGTTTTTTCCTGAAGCGATAAAACGTATTCATGAGAAAATCGATTCCAAAAATGTTGCTTTAGGTAACCGATGCGAAGGAAGCGCTGGAGACTGATTACATTGACATTGGCAAGTTGTGGATGAGGCATCATAACTAGAAACCTTCCAAAAAGGAAATGTGCAGGAGTGAGTGGAGTGAGGTCTTTAGAGTCATGTGAAATGGGAACTATTGGTCTTGAATTTAATATTGCTTCTATTTGGTGTAGACATGTTGCCATTTCCTGCAAAACCAAATGTGTTAAGCCTAAAATTTGACGTAAATGATGTTTCACGGATTTGACAGCAGACTCCCATAGTCTTCCGAAATGAGGTGTATAGGCTAGTAAGAAAGAAAAATTAATACCTGCCTGTGTCCACGTCTTTTAATTGTAACTCTTGTGACAGCAGTTCAGCCAACTCATTAAAGGCCCCAACATACGTAGTGCCGTTGTCTGAAAGGACGTTGTGGGCTTCCCCCTACAAGCAATAAAACGGCCAAAAGCAGCTACGAAGGCATCATTTGTCATGTCTGATACTAGCTTTGTATGTTTGACCAGAAGAGCCGTCCACTAGCTAAGTGGACGGCTCTTCTGGCCAAACACACAAATACGCAGATAAAACTTTTGACGAATTTGGCTCCTCTGCCCTCTCTTTCGGCAATCATAATTGGTCCAGCGTAGTCTACTCCGGAAACAAGAAAGGGAAATTCTAGATTAACTCGTTGTTCTGTTAAGTTTCCCATGACACATTTCAAGCATTTCCGTGTAATTTTTCGAGCTAAATTAGCCACCAATAGGCCAGTAATTATGCCAAATGGTAGCAAGCAGTAATTGTGGGCCAGTAATTTAATGTAAAACATTTCAAAGATTAAAACTGTTAGCTGTTATAAACTGTTAACTATTAGATGACCCATAAACTTGACATAAGAATGGGATGTTTGACGTTATATAATCATAAAATGAGTTGTTTAGTCTCCCCCAATACGTATAATGTTATTTGAATCTAAGAACGGAGACAATGAGTTTGGTTTGTTTTTATGTAAGTAAATTAATTATATTCATCGTAGAAAGATTGTTCTTGGGCAACTCTAATTAAATAATTAGTGGAGTTTGTGAGTGTTTGAGAACTTAAGGGTCGTAATGATTTAAGAGACCCGTGTTTTGAGTTGTTTTTGAATCGCAAAATTTAAGCCATAATACGTTATAATTTGAGGAATTTTGAATATTTGGAAAATAATCTATTTTTTTTCATAGTAGTTAATAGTATTTTTTCATTTATCATAGTAGTAGAGTGTGTTTATATTAGCTTGATGTAATGAATTATTTATGATTATTGGTAATTGAGTATTAGATTTGGGAATGGAAGGCCACTATGCAACATCTGACGATGCTAGAAATTGAGGTCCACACCACAAAGAAGAACTTGATAGTCTATCTGCAGAAAGTTCACGCCAAGTTTTTGCATGTACGTCGGTTCAACTGATCATTTTAACTGACCGTGTGTGGCGTCTATAAGTCTTTGAGCGAGAAAAGAATCAGTCTTGAATACAGTTCCTTTAGGAACTTCCCCGCACCTGGACCCCACGGACCGATAATCTCTATATCAAATGGCACAAATATGTAGTCCATAAATATGTATGTCTAATATACCAAGGTAGGTTGAAAGTTTTCGACCTCAATATTGAGATGGCAGCACTAGTCAATAAAAGCTAGTAAATGTAGTTGTGCATCTTTTGAGAGTTACGCACCAAAATTTTTGCCATTTTTTTAGTTGTTATTTGACAGTCGTTTGAGTGAGTCGATGTGAGTGTTTTTGTGAAAATGGGAAAAATTGAGTATTCATTATTTTTTCTGTTATTGAAAGGCAATAACACCTACGCAAATGCAAAGATGAGTTGGCTTCTCTGTATGGGGACTCTGCACCAGCATCTTCGGGACATCCATAAACTGCAACTACTGACTGTTCACCAAATGTTGCTATACGATCGCCGAAGTAATGTGAAAAAATATAGTAAATGCTATGAAAATGTCCACAGAACGTGTTCGTCACACATTAAATCAAGATTTAGGTATGAGAAAACTGTCAGCGCGTTTAGTGCCGCGTTTGCTCATGTTATACCAAAAACGTGTCCGAACGAACTTTTTCAACGCTCTGTTGGCGCAGTTGAGATACAATAAATCCGAGTCTCAGGCGCCTATTAATTATTGTGGATGAAATTTTGGTACACAATTATACGCTCGCAGTAAAAATACAGTCAAAAATTGAACTACAAAAAGGAAATCGGTTCCAAAATAAGGAAAACTTATGTTTTCGGCTGGGAAAGTGATGGCGACTTTTTTATGGGTAGTCATAGAGTTATTTTAATTGATTATCTTCAAAAAGGAAAAATCATCACAGAAACATACTACACATCATCATTAATTGACATAATGAAGACAGAAATTTCGAAAAACGGCCACATTTGCAGTAAAATAATATCCTATTTCACTATGACAACGTGCCGTGACACATTTGCTACGGCGAAAATCCACGAATTACGGTTTGAACTACTTGACTATCCACCTTACTTACCAGATCTAGCCCCAAGCTACTTTTTTTTGTTCCCTCATTTAAAAATTGCGCTCGGAATACAGAGATTTTTGTCAAATGATGAGGCAATTACCTTCGTGAACAATTGTTTTGCAGAGAAAAACGCCGAGTGCTACGTGGACGTTTTAGAGAGGCGGAAGCATCGCTGGGAGAAGTGTGTAGAGTTACAAGGAGACTATTAAGAAAAATAAATTTTAAGATAAAATGTCTTGTATCTTTGTTAGGTTGTAAGCTTTTCGGAACAACCACCTATGTTCTAAGGTTTAAACTATACTTTAAGAAGTTTTCTTCTTACTAAAGGAGTTCCTTGGTCGTGGCGCCACAATCTTCGTGAAATTTGACATTTACTGTCAAATACTACACATCAAATTTTACTTCGCATATTTCCGCGGGACTTCTTTCGTGAACACTATTTTAGTTTAAACTTGCAACTAATTATAAGCTGCTCATTGTAATAAGGTAGAAAAAGTTTGATGTAAAAAACGTAAGTAATGCGTACGTACAATCGACTTTTTACACAAAGAAATAGTAACACAAAGAACAAGTTTTGAATTATTTTATGAATCACAATTGTAGAACTAATTCTACAATAATGATTCTTAAAATAGTTTGACATTTTTAACATCGACTTTAAGACCCCATCGTGTGCGATTGAGGCTGTGTTTGCTTACTCAATTTAATAATTTCTTATATTTACGTGAACACTACCCATTGAACAAATCCACTTTTAGGGATTTTATCGCGTTTAATTTACTTGAGTTTAACACCCGACGTTTCGGGTGCTTTCCTAACTGAAAACAAAACAACTGCATTGAGAAGGGGTCTGGGTACTACCAAATGCTTGGGATCCTCTAATTAATAAAATTAAAACTAGATCGGATTAAAAGTAATTATTGAAAAACTGAAGGTACTTCGGGTTAACTCTGACATCGGGACGTCAATCACCTTAGCCCTCGTGACCATGGGTCTTGGAAAGAGCCCGAAACGTTGGGTATTAAAAAAATGTAACTTAAACGCGATAAAATCCATAAAAGTGGTTTTATTCACCCAACTTAGTTATTAATTATAATTACCCGATCCAAAGTTCAGTTGCACGTATATAAGACTTATATCGGATTTTAATAATAGAACCGGATCAGTAAAAATATTCTTCAAAATGTCAAGCATTAATTTAGTATACTTTTTAAATATTGTATGATACTAATACTATGTATAAACGTGACTTCTCGTATCATGGACACCGCTTCTCTACGCGGGTCTGAGTATTTTATACAAGTTGATTATGATGAAATAACCAACACATATGAGATATTTTTTTTAAACATGGGTGACAAACGAGCACACATTCCACCTGATGGTAAGTGTATTCCATGACCCATAGATATTACATACAGCGTAGAACATCTATCCTAGATTAAGAACCAAGATGTGCTGTCACGTCAGGAAATAGATGTAATGCCTGGTTTCCAGTAAAAATGAGTTGCACTAGTGCTTTACAAGTTGATTATGATGAAATAACCAACACATATGAGATATTTTTTTTAAACATGGGTGACAAACGAACACACATTCCACCTGATGGTAAGTGTATTCCATGACCCATAGATATTACATACAGCGTAGTACATCTATACTAGATTGAGAACCAAGATGTGCTATCACGTCAGGAAATAGATGGAATGCCTGGTTTCCAGTAAAAATGAGTCGCACTAGTGCTTCCCATTGAGTGTCGATAATCAGTGATGACAGTACATAGTTACTTTTTAAAAATTAAATTGACTCAAAGTAACTTCATTTTATCACTTATTTTCAAATAAATTATGCATTAAAATAACAGCGGCGTAATGGCGAATATGATTAAAAATTTAGCATCACTTAGTAGTATTAATGTTAATGTAGATAAAATTCGCTTAGATACATTTTCTCTGTAATTTCTGTAACATCAAAATATCTAGTCGCAATCAATGTTAATACATAAACAACTATTGCTGTCACGATACCAATATCGTTAATAGTGGTTACTGATACTACAGCTTAGAAGTACAAGTGATAAACTGAAAACGTGTTAAGATAAAATATATCCTACCCTTTAAGAAAGCAATCGCTAACCAATCCACCGATTCATCACAGACTATAAAGTTCTGAGCATAGGCCTCCCACATAGATTGGCTCGTAGAGGGATTTATATAGCTGCTATTCTTCACGATCAAGAGCCCGATCCCTAAAACCCGAAGCTTCCTATCGGATCCTAGAATATGAACCATCGCCTTGTCTTGTGATTATAATTTCAATCAGTCAAGTCGTACAGAAGTTACGCTATCCACTATAATAGATTCATATATATTCTGCTTTTATGAATGTTAAAAAGGAAATAAAATTATAAGTAATCAATCGTATAATGTTTTAAAAAATTCAAAAAGATGTTAGAGCTGAAAAATGGCTATTTTATTTTAGTGTCATTTTAGTGTAAAACAACGGGTGAAGAGATAATTTGTTTTTAAGCTATTACAAAAGTTAGTCTAAAATACTCTAAATGCTATGACTTAATACATGGATTTATCGCGATATCCAGAGACAATGGCGCCATTATTCGAAGCCGAGCTAGTTAACAATGAACCAAACGCTGATTAAGCAGTTCCCTGTGGATCGTAAATTATTATGTTTCTAAAGCAGCCTGCGGATACGGAATCTTAAGTGTACTATCAACAAAAGCTGGTGAAAATAAATATTTTATAAAAGTTAATTTTATACAACATGATGATGATGATGATGATGGCATCCTCTTAAGAAATGTAAACAACCAATCCGACCCAAAATCATAAGTTGTTAATATACTTCACATAAGTATCTAACCCTTTATATAATTAAACAGACAAAGCGGGGTTCAATGATCTGTACCAATATAATAAAATAAATTTAAATGATTTTGCTCAACGAAGCGTCTCGTTTTGCATGTACGAAATATTTGGCTCAATATTTTCTTATGTATAATCCTTTATGACATTTTTAAGTAAAATATTTTATTACAATTAAAAATCGTGTAAAAAATAGATAATTAATCATCACCATTATTACAGTCCATCAAGGAGCCTTAAAAATCCGGTCCACCTGCACCACCTGAGCCACCCGCATTTTTTACCAGAACTAAACTCCATCCGATAGGAAGGGTGCTTTATACTTTACTTACCGGTACGAGACAGCCACTCGAGAACCTTTTTCACCATCGTTTGTCGATGCTTCGTGAAATATGGCCATTCAATTTCCTATATAGATTAATGATCAAATGGACGTCTGTTACGCGGAATCTTCTGAAGTCTACAGAGTTTGCAATTTTGGTAAGTGTAGAGAACCGGAGACCTATTTACTGGATACGAGGCATTCCATCTCAGTCCTCACGGGTGACAACGCATCGTATTTAGTTTGTATTCAAAGATAGATGTAGATGTCTATCGGCCACAGCAACTACTAACCAACATTTAAACTGTGTGCTCGTTTGTCACCGTTATCCTATAATTAAAAAAATCCTTACAATGACCTATATTATATGTCCTCATTTATGAAATTTACTAATATTTAAATTACCATTCGAATTAAGTTGCTGTATAATATACTGGTCAGACATTTATTATGAATACCAATAAACTATGCCTTAAACTTTGACATCTCAAAAGCAATTTATGGTCGTTACAGATGTAAGAACGGTTTCTACATGTCGGTGCGCAAGCAAAGGTCTGCATCTGAAACATGACCATACATTGATTTATATTGGGGCCCTTAATATGCGTACACCCGTCCATAAATATAATAATGTCATTCTTTTCAAGAGGAAATTATTAATGCAATAATCTTTTATATATCGATTTCTTTATGTATAAATCCTATTTGTTTCTAATCCAATATATGTGCGCAAACACAGTTTTTTTTTATATTACACCTACTGGCGCACATAGTTATTGGGACCTACTAAGCTCGAAGTTATTGACCCACTCAGCACATATTGTCGGACGAGGTAAGTCCAGTTTGACTGTGAGGTAAATCGACGACTTCATCTCGGCTTGATAGCGTGCGGGAGAACACAACACGTCTTTACGTCACATTTAGCTCAAAACATTAAAACGTGGATATAGTTCTTCGCTGCTGACTAAATGACGAATCTCAAAATAGCTCTGCGAGCTATCTAAAGGGCTATATTCGTTGTTTCTTTGTCGAGAAGCTTCGTAAAAAGAATATTCAGAGTAAAACCAGAGTCACCCACCACAATGAATCAGTAAGCTGAAGTGGCAATGACTCGAAGAACCGGCAGCTGATAGGGAAGAAAGGTTCGCGAGTGGCAACCATATACTAGCAAACAAAGTGAAGTGTGGCCTCCCTTTGGTCAATGAGTGTGGGTGGCTGAAAACCGTGATTTAGGCCTATATTCAGCAAAGGACTTGTGATGGGCTGTAATCATGATGATGATGATAATGATAAAGACCCGATTATTGAACTAACTGTGCGGTGTGATGTCACATTATTAACAACCCACCCACTGTATTTGGGATGAGTGTAGGAAAGTTTTTGAGTAATTCACGCCAACTGACACACCTAACTTCTATCTGTAATATGATCAAAAAATTCCCAGTCTCAATCTGTATATGGGGTATTTAAAAAAATAGTTTTGTTATTATATTACTTATTTATCAACATAGTAGCCAAAACAATATTTTTTATTTTTCGTCAAACTTTTCGATAAAATTTATAAATAAGTAAAATATAATTAGCTTAGAAAAGGCAAAGTTCATTTAATTGAATCCGCCCGGAGCTTTGGCGTGCCTAAATATAAAATGCGAAGAAGAAGAAGAAAACACGATACCGGGCAGCGGGCAGGCATGTTAAATAGTTTTCTTAAACTTTACTTAAAGTCAGGCCGTTGTCTGACTTAAAGTGATATCATTGCAGCAGGATGTAATATAAGCGGAGTTCCTAATGGAGTTTGGTGTAGGGGGGAATGTGTTTGAATGTGTTGTGAATGTGTTGTTTTTCGCTTTAAGCGTGTATGTCAGCATCTACTTTGCAGTGAAAATTAATAAAGCACAGTGACAGACGCTGCCCACAGCCCACAGCGGGCGTGAATCTTACTACTAGGTTAGCTACTTAAGATCCTTGTATGGTTAATTGCTATAAAATGAGTGAGCGTCGCTGCCAATGTTTTTGTATAGATACATTCTAGGCAACTTCACGGACAGTATTTTTTATAGAGAAACTTTTTAATGAGACTGAAAAAAATGTGTGACATAAAGAGATATTATATTATACAGGTTTATTTTTCAAAGAGTCGCCAAATTTTAAGCTTAGGCTCAAATATATAAATAATTATATACAGTTATTACATTTTTTGTCATTACGAACACATAAGATACAAAGTAAACTACTAAATGTACAGGGAAGGTCCAGAATAAGCAATATATTCATATGGTAAAGAAAAATTAATTAAAGAAATCGCAAACTTTTTGTCCTTTTTATCTTTAAAATTCAAAATCCGTGATAATGCATTATTTTATCAGATTTTACTGCGCAAACATATTTAATTCTTTACATTCGTAAGGGTCGGAAGGATCGGTAGGCAAAAGCGTCGTTGCTCATAAATCACGTTGAATGTGATTTATATAAATTTGGGATAATTTCAAATAAAAGTAAAAGCCTTATTCTAGAATGCAAAAGAAGCGGAGATCCTAATCTCCACTTCTATTACATTCTCCAGTTAAAACAAATTCAATATAATGGATTTCCCCAAAGTAACGCCTGATTCTATTAATTATATTATATAGATAATTATTTTAGATTATCGATTATGGAATTTCTATTCCAAATGAAAAATAGTCATAGCAACCACGTCAGTTAATAGAACACGAACACGAACGAATAGAACAAGAACACTCATCTGGGAAACTATGGCTCCGCCCAGAAGAAGTGAAATTGCTCACGGCTAAGCAACTCCTTCTATTCATTGAAGACATAGGACTTAGCCGTGAATTATAGCCATAGCAGCGATCACAATAGATCTTCTAGGTTGCAGTGATACTGGTCTATTTCCCTAGACCTGCAGAGCAGCTCGCACTTAATAAGAAAATGTCAGTTAATATTCTTCAATTTCATGCATCGATCACGGTATTGGAAACTAATCTCAAAATTATTTCGAATAAAATAAAATTACTCGATGGTAAACTTCGTTGCTATTAGGAATTATTCTGAAGGTTAACTGTTAAAAATAATAAAAGTGTGAGAACGGATGTTCAACTTGCTCCCTTGTTTATGCAATTAATCATTTTCAAGAGTAAAACAACGTACTGCACTACACAAACACTATAGAGCAAATACAGTTCAATCAACCGTAATATTTTCCCCTCCCAATCACACACTGCTGTAACGTGAAGGGCATAACTATGATGATGCATAATTTGATGATAACACCAAATTATGATAACCAACAGTAACACTATCTCAATGTAACACAAAGCAGCCTCTCAGCAACTCGATCTTCCTTGCCTACACTAGTAGAATACTCCAACGGGCAATTTAATAACAGTGAGACCGTAGAATTACCGATGTAGTAGATTCTGCGCTTGGGCTTTGTAGACTCCGGATGTGTCTGTCGAGTTCACTTTCGTCACTCCACTCTCTTTGCTCATCTGCACAATTTATATACCATATATTATATCTCGCTTGGTGCGAGGCGATTTAAGTTTTGGGACTATATTGGTGCTCACATTGTTGTGCGCAAAGCACGCTGTGCTGTGAGTGACAGCAGTCTCACAATGAATTTTAGCAGACACTTGTTGTGGTGCAAAGAGTATCTTGTGCGTAACTCTTCCTCCAGTAAAATAATTTTATGTATTGGTTGCAACGAATTGCAATTTGTTGATGTTATACAACGTAGGCAGACAAGTTGGCTCATTTTAAGGGCAACCAATAATAAAGAAATACTAGTTTAAAGAATTATATGATTAATAGCTTTGGAAATCGGTCATACCGCGTTCACCATAGTAAATTTTGAGGATAAAAGGTAGCCTAGCCTTTTTAATATTTTCAACTCTCTGAATCCACATATCCACATATCGTCAAATTCGGTTGAGTGCTCTGGCATTCCCTTTCATAGCTATTTTTTAATAGCGATCAAATTTGTAAAGCCCACTTAACTGTTATAGTTTACATTTTTAACTTCACCAGATATCAAATTATCTCAATTTTTTCAAAATCAGTTAAGCAGCTGAGTCATGAAAGTTGGACAGATTTTCACATTAAAACAGAAAAGTACGGGTTTTCTATCTGCAATACATTTTAGCAGTGGATTATGTTTTGTCTTATATTTTATAAATTAAAATTTAAAATTGACAATGTAAAATAATAGATAACAACATGTTTATGTGCAATTTTGAACCTAATTCTGGATTTTTTAATCAAATAAAATTTACGAAGAATCGTGTATCCGGAGCGTGCAAAATATTATATGTATTTGGAGCATAATTTTTTTTTAATACATTAAAATGATTTCTTTTTAATAATGATTGTAAACATCGATCGAAAATCTAAAATGTGAAAATTCGTTCATTCTGTCAACACAATCATTCCTTCTCTTTCTTTTCAGAAAGGGACGGGTTATAAAGATTCGTTGTGAATCTGTTGTTATTGCCTTGGAATAACAATGTAAGTAATATTATAATGCATTTGTAACGCATATTTATTAAAATTTGTATGACTAATGAGAGAATTGGTTTTCTAGTAGTGATAATATGACATGCGTTCCCGGCAACACCAGTTCTGATACAAAATGAGGTTGACAACTGTTCTATTATGTATTATGTGTATATGAAGTAAAAGCAATATGCTATCAACGTTTTACCACAATCTGATGAACAGTATGGCAGCACATAAAATACCAACAAACAAATATTCATTTTTATATATTAAGATATTAAACTTGCGATGGCTATGTGGTGCTGTTTTTTTTTTTGAAGACAGGGACAAACAATCATTCAGTTCACCTAATATTAGGTGATTACTGCCATCCATGAACAAATGCAACATCAGGACAATTATAAGTGCACTGCCAGATTTTCAAAAAGGAAAGATTTTCTAAGTTTTATAGGTCTATCAAAATCTCTGAAAGTAGCCGATTAAACAAAGAAGTCGTGCAAGGAATAAAACATATGGTGCATAATACAATGATGGGCCGTCGAACATTCATATAGTGTGGATGGTATCGTAAATTCTGTCACGATGTGCGGTGGTGGAATGCGGTGGGTCGAATTAATTCAAATATTTCCTCTGAACACTGCACATGGTAAATGCGATAGAAAATGCTATGGGATGCAAATCTCTTCGCAGCGTCAGTGAAAGGTGATCAGAAAGTTTTCGGTCGTTGACGATTCGGGCTGCTCTAAGCTCAGCTGGCACTGGTGCGCCACGGCCCATAAATATAAACAGTATTCCATCTGAAGTCTAACCGTCGCCTTGTAAAGTTGCAAACAGTGCGCCGTCATAAAATACTGGCCAACGCTAATGTGCACGCCAATTATTTTAGAACATGGGCTTGGTTGAGCCATCGCTTCCAAGTGACTGCCGAACTGAACTTCACACGATATTTTGACACCCAGGATCCCAATGCTGGCTGAGCTGGTGAAGGAAGTACCCTGAAATTGATGAGAAACTTTCAAAGAAGCGATTTGTACCAAACTCTATTAAAGGCTTTTGCTATGTCCAAACTAACCGCCAAGAGGGTGTAGAGGTAGAAGAGTTCAAGGGGAGGCCCTATTAATACTACTAAACTGAAATAAACTTTCAGTAATAAAAAATAACGATGTTTTTACCAAAATAAAGAAATCAATTAAAAACCATTGAAATTAAAATAATACGTACCCAATTAGTAGTATTTATTGATAGATCAATTTCATAATATGTAGGCTTCTATTCCGTTCACCTTTTACACACTATTTTTTTCTAGACAGTAAAAAATTATCCAGTATAATTAGCCAATATGTTTCTTATTTGACATAATTAGATTTAATTAAGGTAATTAGTAGAAAAGTAGATTAGATTTGTACACTCCTGACTTGTATAAAATTTAAGATAGTTTAAAAAATTTATGATAATTTAATTAAAGATAAGATAAATGTATTTAATAAGAACTTGCGTTCTACGTACGTTGCGTACTAGCTCGTAAAATAACCTTTACCTTAAATCGATTAGTAGTATCGCATAATGAAATTAAAAATAATCTTTTGTGTTTTATTTTCTTCGTTCGTTATTTGTATAGCCAAAGTAACTTTTGAAGGGCACAAAGTATTTAAATTTGTCCCAAATACAGAAAATAATGTGAAAATTGTGATGGACCTGCAAAAACAACGTATTGGAGAATTTTGGTCGGACCAGTTTGATGTTCATAATGCTGCCAAAATAACGGTAGCACCAGAAAATATAAATAAATTTTTCGATGTTATGAATAGACATGGTATTGAATTTGAAGAGATAATTGAAGACTTACAAAAGTAAGTTTTTTTTTTCATCTGTGTTTTTCTTCTCTTTATAAAATCCACGATAGTCATTGTATATGATATTTAAGGAGTTAAATAAGGAAAAAAAGGTTTTATATGCAGAAGTAACCTGTTTTAGCACTAGAAATAAATTGAGATGTAGACCCTTGGTCCAAATTGCAGCCGGAGTTTCCATAACAATGTGTTGTACATTGTTTTTAGAGCAGCACGGTTTACCTCAATACACGTGTGGCGGCGGCGTTATCCAACATTCCATTTTGCCCTAATATGGGAATGGTTAGAAAATCTTATTGCCTCATATATATATGGCAGTATAGTAACGCCTGTAATCCAGATGTTAAATACCTAGACAGGGAGCAACATAAAAGGTGTCAAATTCCACACACGTCTATCTGCCTTCCGAGCGTGACGTGGCGAGCGATACTTTTTTTTAAATTTTTGATATTGTTATTTTTTTAAAAAATGTAATGTTTATAGGGTCATTGAAAGTCAACTGAAACCAGTAGTCACCGTTGAGAGAAGTACAGATTTTCTTTCATTTGGTTGGGACCGGTACCATACACTAGAAGAAATTAACAATTGGCTTGATGAACTTCAAAATAATTACCCTGATATAGTAACCACTGTCGTCATGGGGAGGTCTGTTGAAAATAGAGATATTAAGGGCGTTATAATAAATTACCACCAAGAGAGAAATAATACCCTGATAGGTATGATCGAAGGCACGATTCACGCAAGGGAGTGGATAGTACCTGCGACCACAACTTGGATAATCAAGGAATTTTTGACGAGTACTGATCCCGAAGTTCGCGCTTTAGCAGAGAATATTGAATGGCATATATTTCCAGTAGTTAATCCAGATGGATATGTCTACACATTTACAACTGTAAGACTGACAATTTCTTGATCCTCAATTTTAGCCTTAATTATTTTTTAACGTGTAAAATGTAGAATAGATTATTTATGTTTTAATGTAAATTCGCAAAATAGAATAAACTATAGGATCCCCCATATACTATTTTTTAAATCTTTTAGCATGTTTATTACTTCTATTTTAAAACACATAATAATTAACACATGTTATAAACAACAACATAATTAAGTTTTTTGTTGGGTAAATAAAAATATAGTTAAATATAGCATGCCGACATCATAATATATTGAAACATGAGCAGATTTAACCATACTTTATTTAAATAAAAACTATTTTAGCATCGAATGTGGAGAAAAAATCGAAGCACGAGAAACTTTACATCTTGCTCGGATACAGGTGTGGACGACAACATGAGTAATGGAGTTGATCTTAACAGAAACTTCGATTTTGCGTGGATGTGTAAGTTTAAATTGATGTGCTTAAGAATATAAAATTGGTCATTATGGATTCAACTTTTTAAAGCCATATTGTATCTATTTTAAAATTGTATCAAGAATGGGTCTTCTCGACCGAGAAAGAACCTCCCCTCTTACGGAATACCAACGTAAAATCACAACTTAATGCTGCTGTGATTTGTATGGTGAGTGTAAAGAACCAAGGACTCTTTTTTAATGGAAACAAGGCTTTCTATCTTAGTCCTAAGGGGTGGAGACGTATTTTGATTTTTAGTCGAGGGTATATGTATATGTGAATGAGCCACAGCATCCACTTACGTTTAGGTGGCTGTGTGCTCGTTTGCCACCATAATTCTATATAAAAAAGGTGTTGTTTACGTGCCGTGTAATAGTAACGTAAAAGTGTCCGTTAGCTTATTTCATTCCGTAGGCATCGTAAGGGACGCCAAAACATCGTATGGTTTCTGATAGGTAGCAGTCGCGGTACTTCACCTGTCAAAGCAAATCGGGCAGTCCCATATCCAACAGTAGACTTTTACATGTTGATAGAATAATATTCATATATGTTATAATTAATATATATAAAATAAAATAGAAAATATTGTTATTACAATGTGACGTATATAAGCTGAAACTTATAGTCATAATATATAGGCATTTATTTTAATAAAAAAAAACTCAAATTATATTAGCAACTGTAATTTTATCCTTACAGCAATCGGCGCAACAGATAATCCCTGCAGCAATACCTTTGCTGGCCCCTCAGCGTTTTCTGAACCAGAATCTAAGGCTGTAGCTGATTATGCATCAAAACTGAAGAATCAAGGAACTTTCGTATATTATTTTGCTCTTCATTCGTACTCTCAACTAATTATTGTACCGTACAGCCATTTAACTGCTGCCGAATCTGCGAGTATAACGAACTATGCTGATATGGTTAGTATATATATGACATAAATGTACAACTAACTGCCAATCAAATATTCTTATATTTTAAAGTTTTTTTTTTAGTTATAGTAGCAAAAATTTAAATATTATTCACTTAAATTATGAAAACTTACTCAATATTGCATACTTCTTTATTTATAAGTCACTTATGTTGACCAAACACTTAAATGGTCCCATTGGTGATCCTAAATAAATTAATAAATATTTCACATTCACATTGCGATAGATAGTAAATCCTAAATTTTGTCAACATTCGTACAAAATCCCTAATAGTGGCAGAGAAACAGAATCCACTAACACTAATCACGTGTGAAATGAAACAGAGTATGAACAGCAGCATCCGCCTTGCTGTGCCTGATAACAACCGAAAACAGTAAAAGCGCCGCCTACTAACTGCGGTTGTTAACCCGCTGGGCTATTGTGGCAACTGTGGCGAATATTCCCCCTATGAGCTAATCTATGAAGGAAGTCTATATCTAGTTCTGCATAAGCTTTTGATAGGCTGCCACAAGTGAATGAATGAATGTGCAAACTTATTAGAATCTAATATGGATGCTTTGATAAAATAAGACCGCTGTAGTATATTCTTCGGCGTTACACGTGAGCCGCTTACGTTACACTTGAGATTAAAAAGAGCGTTTCATTTTTCGCACTTTTTTAGCTGAAATAAATTACCAAAATCTTCTCCTGATATTACTCTGTAATATCAGGAGAAGATTGTGCTGTATTAGTCCCTACTTTAACGTATGGTAGTGAAAGTTGGGTGTGGCAGAAGAAGCACGAGAGTAGAATAAATGCGGTAGAAATGCGGTCGCTAAGGAGTATGTTAGGGCTGAATCTGAGTGACAGGGTGAGAAACTGTGTGATAAAAGAAGAGTGTGGTTTGCAAGATGATGCGGTGACCAGGATTAAGAAAGGAATGCTTCGGTGGTTTGGTCATGTAGAAAGAATGAATGCGGAAAGACTGACAAAGCAAATATATGTTGCAGAAGTGAATGGAAGAGTCGGAAAGGGACGTCCTAGGCGGAAGTTTGTCGACCAAATTGGCGATATACTAAAAATGGGCCAAATTAAGAGTACCCTTAACCGACGAGCATGTATGCGTAGGTATATGAATGTGGAAGAGGCGAGAAAGGTATGTCAGGATCGTGCTAAATGGAAGTCTGTAGTCTCTGCCTACCCCTCTGGGTGACAGGCGTGAGTGTTTATGTTATGTTATGTTTATTACTCTGTAAATAATTAATTGGATTCGGAAAAGTAAGGGCAATACTCTTATACCTGACATGCGTGCGATTTTGTAACTGTGATGGGAATCGATGATGGTTTTGTTTCGTAGTCTCGTTGCCATAAATATATTTATTAGTATCGTTGATTAAAACTACTTTTACGGATTTTATCGCGTTTAATTTTAGTTATTTTTAATTCCCTAATTGCATAGTTCGGACCATAAACAATAATCAAAAAAACGGACGTCAGTCATCTTAGTCTCCCGTGATCATGGGTGCTGGAATGTACCTGAAACGTCGGAAATTAAAAATAATTAAAATTAAAAGCGATAAAATCCGTAAAAGTAGTTTTAATCAATGTGTAGTGTTCGCGTAAATATTATAAATCATTATGTATTAGTAATTTTATATGATATTATTAACAATTAATTATTATACAAAGTAATATCGTAAAATAAAATGTGATCGCGAAAGGATTTTTACCAGCACAATATCCACCAGAGTAACAAAATCGCGCTGCTGATGATAGTGCACCTTATAAAGCCATGTCGATAGGAAACCAATGTAATTTTATTGCATGAGCCTTATGCGATAGTAATTTAGTATTAAGTAACTTTTTGATATTTTCATATCTAATTTGACTAATTTTCAGTACGACATTGCACGAAGAGGTGCTGATAAACTAGAGGAACGATTTGGAACCGTATACAGGACTGGTGTTTCCGCTGATATATTGTGTGAGTAGTAAAATTTGTTTTTATTACATTGCTTGTATTTTGTGAACATTTTTTAGACCCGGAAACTGCTTTTAATTTCAAAAAACGGGAAAAAGTTTTCTTATTTTGAAGTATTGATTATTCACATGCAAAATAAAACAATTTAAGGATGTCTGATAAATAAAAAGAATATTTAAATAGGCATTTGCTATTAATTTCCACCTAGAATTTGCCTTAAACATTTAAAAAAAATTATCTCTATTATAACCTGATTTTTATTTACATGAAGATAAAACCTAGAATAATTTTCGAACAAATTTAAAAGAAATATTTTTAATTTTAGATCCCATGAGTGGTACAAGTTTTGACTGGGTGAAGAATGAAACAGATGTCTCAGTATCGTACTTAATAGAGTTGAGAGACCTCGGCGAATACGGTTTCCTTCTGCCACCAGAGCAAATTATTCCTAATAACTTGGAGATCATGGACGCCTTACTAGAGATGGATAGGACGACAAGACTTTTGGGTTATTATTCTAGTTCAACAAATATAGCTTATTCGATATCACTTAATATATTTTTAATTTTATTTGAAATATTCATGCACTAATACTTATATTTATGCTATTATGTTCTATTTGATGTACTGTAAGTAATTTTTTTATTTCTACATTATCTGTAATAGTTTCACGCAAGGAAGATATAATAAAAGCATCTCAAAAAAGTGTCTTTTGATAAAAATTACCTTCATGGACTCAAAATATTATTCCAAGTGATGGCAGTAAATCCATTAAAATTACCAGAAAATGCCATGAAGATGGTGATATGGATTAGCCTTAAGAGTGCAGCGGTATCAGCTTATAAGCCTGCGAGCAATGTCATCACCCTCAGTTTAATGTTGGAACTAATAATAATTTTGTGGAGTCCAAACTGATGAATTCGCAGACATCATCGCAAAAAGGATATCCTTAATCTGCAAAACACGAGACAGTCGTAACACAGTCCGAAGACAAAGGTAGTCAGATATATATAGCCGTTATGGAAGCGACTTACTCACTCGTTTCTTTGAATGAGATTTATTCAACACAAAACTGGCGGCTCATTTTTGGGTAGATGTATAACTATTTATGACAATAATGATTCCTTATATTTGCGCAAATACTACACATTGGTTAAAACTACTTTTACGCATTTTATCGCGTTTAATTAATATGATTTTATTCCCGCTCCTTCGGGTGCTTTCCAACATCCATGATCACCCATGGTCCACAGTGATCATGTTTGATCATGGATGTTGCTGGAAAGCATCCAAAACGTCGGTAATTAAAAACCAAACAAATTAAACGCGACTAAATGCGTAAAAGTAGTATTTATGAAATGTTTCCTGTATGTCTTTGCATACATTCAAAGCGCATTTGAAAAGTATTCATATGAAAAGGAAAGATAAGGTATAAGTATGCGTGGACGTAATGAGCTTCCTCAGACTTTATTCACTTATTTACATATTTTATATGATAACTTTGGGAGATAAATATTTTACATAGGAGTTTTTTTTTTGCCGAAAAAGTAGCAAGAAAGCATCGAAAATGGCTAAAACTCGGGACTTGTTGAAATGATGGCGTAGCATTTTATTTTCAAAAAGTGATTTGTAAATGCCAATTTCAAATATAAATATTTCACTCTGACTTCGACTTTGACTTGATTATCAGTTTTTCTTCTTCAACTTGTTTTATTAGCGGTTGTATAAAATTGTCAATTTTATTTATTTATTTATTTAAATTTAACCAAAAATATTAATTTCGGGTGCTAGAATATATTATTACGATAGATATTGATACTGTATCTGATCCCTTTTGCTTGTTATGACTACTTATAATGTTATTGCATAAGTTTCACATCGAATACCCGAAAGCGAAGATGAGTGAACTAGTTCAAGTCATAGTGAGAATGCGCTTGATCGACATTATTGAGACAATGTAACATTGTTAACTTGTAAAATGTTTAATCATTTTCACATACTGGTACATTGCGTGACCATCATGTATTTAAGTATCTTTATATGAATATCATGGAATTTTTGTAGTTAAAATCTTACACACTTCCAGACCTCAAAATAATCTAAAAATTTGCCGACGTATTATGAACCGATGGCAATAGAATAATTTTATGACTTTTACCTAGTATTCTCTCTAGAGATTCTAGGATCATCACAGTTCGTGATCAATGTGTGTTGTTTGAGTTTTTCATTATCTCAAATACAATTATTTATTTAAAAAAACTTACTTTTATTGAAAAAAAATTCCGTACTTAGTAACGTTAATGGCGAATATTACAATGAATATTATCAAACAAAATCAATAAAATTGATATATTCCAGACAAGTCACTATTTCATATCATAAACTATGACGACCGTTATAACATTTCATAAATACTTAACTGATAATAGTAATCTATAACATTGAAGATAAAGATAAATAAAAAAAATTAACTGCTTATTACTGAAACCACATTTTGATACTGTTCACGTTTGATACGTGCCATAATGGTACTTAAATATTTATTATTATTTAGTAGCGTGGCGCTAATAGTTAATGCCTACAAAAGCTATGAAAACTACAAAGTGTATGACGTAATTCCGAAAACAGATGTTCAAGTACAGATTTTAAATGATTTAAGAAAACAGGATTATTATTATTGGACTGATGTCTTTACGGTTAATAGTAATGTTAGGATTATGGTATCGCCATTGAAGGATGAAGAATTCGTCCAATACTGCAGAAATTTTGGACTAAATCCGGTCATCAGTATAAATAATGTTCAAAAGTAAGTCACTTTATAATTTACACATTAGTAACGCTATAAAAATGAGTAAGTGACTAATCTATTTTCGTTTGTTTTAATAATACTTATTAAGATTCCTAAAAATAATTTTATTTAAAAACATTTCGTCTCCCTTTCTGATGACCTCAAAGGCTTATATTTATTATGTCTCATTCAAAGTTGTTGATGTACCGTGTAAACACAAACTATTTGATAAGTTGTATCAGCATACATCTAATGGTACAATCTTTTAGATGATCCTACATAATTTTCAATATAATTCCATTTGCTGGTCGTCATGCTATTTACATATGTTAGATGGTAATGCCCGTTTTCTTGCGTTACAATATTATTTTACTAATTTTATAAATTCATTGCTTATAGATTAATCGACGATCAGTTAAGACCTTCTCTTATGAATGCAGAACGTAGCACTACTCTCGGGTCATTTAGTTGGACCAGATACCATTCCCTATCAGAAATTCACACTTGGCTTGATGAACTAGCAGAAATGTATCCTAATATTGTAACAACAGTCAATATTGGCGAATCAAACGAAGGACGTCTTATTAAAGGGGTTGTAATAGACTTTAAAGCAGGAGACAGAGGTGACTCACCACTTGTTGCCATGATAGAAGGCGGTATACATTCTCGAGAGTGGATTTCTCCCGCAACAGTTTCTTGGATTATAAAAGAATTCTTGACTAGTGACAACAATGAAGTACAAAATTTGGCAAGAGCTTTTGTTTGGCATATATTTCCCGTTGTAAATCCTGACGGTTACAACTACACATTTACAAATGTAAGTAATTTAAGTGAAAATGGTAACTTCCCACATACAAGATATCAACCAGTTTTTAAGTTGTTATTAAAGCAAAATCCAGTGATATCAACGGATAATTAACCAATGCCTTTAATACTAATACACAACACTAGTTGTAACTATTCTGCAAGACGTAAAAGCAATTATTTAGGTATACGAAAGAATATACCTCTGTTAGGAACTTTACTTCTTAAGCAGTCCGGGTGGTCTGTGATTTTTCAGTCTTAAATTTGGTAATAATGTATTCTACAAATGTATGCTACGTTTGATAATGATAAACAGTAATAGATCAAAATGTTCACCATTGACTATTTCATAAGGAGAAGAGAAATAAAATTCATCTCTTATTTACAGTATACTCGTATTCAAGTAGCTATTATAATGAATCAATACAACAATTAATTTGAGTTAATTATTTTACGCAAAATAAGTTGCTGGTTATGTTTTTAAACTACAACTATTCTATACTTTCAGGATCGATTGTGGAGGAAAAACCGAAATGTAGCTAATTTTGTGAACTGTTCATCCACTTCAGATGACTTAAGCAACGGCATTGATTTAAACCGAAATTTTGAATTCCTTTGGATGAGTTAGTATTTTGTTAGTTTGTAATACAATATTCATTAATTTAAATATAATAATTAAAAGCAAAATATGCGGGATCCTAAATTCAACTCATTCACCATAACTTATAAACGAGACCGTAATATGGACATTTATATCTCATACTAATGTTTCGGGCGTTTCTCTTGACTGACTCTTACAATAGCGAATGAACGAGTTATATAATCTTGCATTATTTTTAGATAGAATTCTAGTAGAAGTATTTTATTGCTTCTGTGGTTCTTGATTTAGTGTCTAAATCCCATACAACTTTTTTCAAATATTATCGCAAAAGTGACACTGAGGTTGGAACAGGCGTAAATAAAAAATACCAACATTTTGGAACTTAAGACATAGCAAAAGTCACATTTTAAAACCCAACATCCTGATTTCGATCTCAACCAGAGATTAGAATGCAGAACCTTAATCAGTAGTTGCAACTACGACCACTAGACTAACGAGAAGATGACGTACGTATGGTGACGTACATGGGAATGAGGATAACGGGTCAGTAAGCTCTGTAAGTGACGAACTGGTAAGTGACGCTGGCAGTCGATAGATGCAAGTGACTCAGGATGCTGCTTTGTGACATTTCTTGATGAGGCATATGTTTAGCAGTTGACTTGTAATCTGTAATGATAATAATGATGACTCAGCTCAGCCACTTCTGTGACCGCCCCGTTCTATTCGAGATACCCCTGAGAACAGAGGCCAACAAAGTTAATACGTCGTGTGCGTATTAGATTCTCACACTAGGGCTTTTAATTACGTATTCTTTTTATATTCGTCCTTGTACGAATACACTTGTAACAAACACAAAGTAGGCCTAGGTGCAAAATTTCAATTTTATCGGTGATACTAAAATGTTGCGTTTATTTTTTATTGGGGGATAGTTCTTGCTGACTTGCAACACAGGTTTTAAATCTGATTATGGGCACCAGTTCTACATCTATAAATAATTTTATTATTTATGTCAATTTATTATTTAAAATTGTAATTCAGAGAAGGAACATGATTGCATACTTACTTCGAACCAACATTCGGGTCATTAATAATGTACTCGTATCCAGAAACTAAGCATAATATACTAGAACTTATTATTGAAGTCGTTATCTTTATTGGATAGGGTGACAAACGAGCACACAGTCCACCTGATGGTAAGTGGTTGCTGTGGCCCACAGATCATCTAACTTCGATTACGAATCAAAATGCAGATGCGTTGTCACCCGTGATGACTAAAATGGAATGCCTCGCCTCCAGCAAAAAGGGTCTCCGGTTCTCTACACGCAGCATACGAAACACAGCAGCACTACTATTTTACGTTGGTATTTTGTGAGAGCGTGGTCCTTCCCCGGTCGAGTCGACCCATTCGTGCTACAACTATACTACTAATATAAATTAAGCATGATTCTACTACGTACGGAAATATATATATATATATATATATATATATATATATATATATATATATATATATTATCGTGAATTCCTATAATTTCGGTCACCGACTTCAAATATTAATGGAAATAAATTTGTTTCAGCGGTTGGTGCCTCCTCAGATCCATGTACGCAAACATATGCTGGACCGACCCCAGCGTCAGAACCTGAAACACGGGCAATTGCAAACTATGTGTTAAATCTTAAACAGACAGGCAATTTGCTTTACTATTTTGCGTTCCATTCCTATTCTCAGATGATTCTTATTCCATACAGTCATTTGTCTGGGTCCGATGTGATTCAATTGGAAAACTACGCAGATTTGGTAAGACTATAAATATCAATGTAAATCGTTAATCGATAACACTATCAAAATGCAGGCTTAGTAAAATGTTACTTCAATGAGATTTAAACTAAAATTTGTTTTCTTTGCTTTTTACACAGTATGAGATTGCAATCCGCGGTGCCGATAAATTGACGCAAAGACACGGGACATCCTACCGCGTAGGAACTTCAGCGGACATTTTGTGTAAGACAGTAAATTTTTCTAATGTTATATTTTCAGACCGACCCAGAAATAAAGACCGAACACTATGTACATTTCAAGTGACGCCGGAATAAAACCAATATAATGATTAACTCACAAAAACACACACACACACGCACAAATATTCATTAACCCTTCAAGCGCCATAAAAATCCCATGTAGTCGCATGTGCCCGGCAAATCGCAAGAGTTCGCATGCGACCGCACTCACCCATAGTACTTAAAACCATAAAAACTTATATTTAGAGAGTACTTTTCTACGAAGAAATTTAGCATTATAAAATCTAAACAAAATTCTCTATCCTGTGGTCTAACCAAAAGTCAGATTTGCTTCATTACAAAAATATTTTATTGTATTGTGATAACAAAAAAACATACCAAGCGAATGTCGGCAGCGTGAAAATCAAAATTATTTCAATATATATTGCTCGAAATTATTTACGTTAAAAGATAAATTATATTCACGCAAAAACTTTCATTACAATTTTATAATAAAACACTAATAAAACACTAGAAAAATCAAAAATATTTACGTTAAAAGATAAATTATATGCACGCAAAAACTTTCATTACAATTTTATAATAAAACACAATAACATTCACGCGAAAATGGCGTTAGAAATGAACGTAAATTATAAATAAATATTCATAGGATAACAGTTTTCGTCACTAAAGGATAGAGTATTTCATATTGATTATATAATGCCAAACTTTTTCGTAGAAAAGTAGTAGTTTATATACAAGTTTTTATAGGTTAAAGTGCTGTGGGTGGGTGCGACGTCATGAGACCGCTAAGGATTAGACGGAATATGGCCGTGGTCTCATGAAACCGTTAGGGGGTTGAGAGGTTAAACAGTGGTATGTGTGTGTTCAGCAGTGTCTGATAAAATACTGTCAGTAGTAGAACTGTACGTCAGAAGTAAAATTTTATTAGCTTAATAAAGTTGTCAACATTATTTTTGTATACATATCCTTACTATTAAACGAGCAATTCTTGTATATATATATATATATATATATATATATAATCGGGATCTCGGAAATGGCTCCAACGATTTTCATAAAATTTAGTGTCCTTGGAGTTTCGGGGATAATAAATCGATCTAGCTAGGATTTATTTTTAGAAAAACTTAGAAAAACTGCTACAATATCGTTAGAATAAGAAGGTAAATTTTGATAGATTGTCAGTGATTATAATTTTTCGACCCGATTTTTTTGTATTTTTAAAAACACGAAAATTTAAATTAAACTAATTGCACTCATGATTTTTTATTCAAATAACCAGTTCAGTTTTTTCTATTATGTCGCTAAGATCAAAAAATATTATTCATATTTCATCAGTATATAATTTGTATCTAAATATAATTTCCAAAACACACGAATTAAAAAAAAACCGAGCGAAAAATACCGAGCAAAGCTCGGTCAACCGGGTACTATATATATATATATATATATATATATATATATATATATATATATATATATATATATATATATATATATATATATATATATATATATATATATATATGTAGCTGAGCGGGACTCAAGTTCAGTGCTTTTTCCCCACCTTAAGGTATGTATATAGAGTGGAAGCTCAGGGGCTAAGCGCTTGCTGAAAATTTCATAGTACGCGATCAACCCAGGTTTGATCGTCGCGAGCATCAATGAAATTATTAATTGCAATTTTAGGTGCTGATTTACTACGTACTTGGCGATGAAGAAAAATATCGTAAGAAAACCGGCATGTGAGAAAAATATTAAAAGTTCTCCAACACGGCGGACATTTCCTGCTCAAAACCCACTCAGAAATATGAGGTGTCCCGTGCCCAGGAGTGGGACATATATAGGCTGTAACTTTACATTTTTACTACGTGTTTATATGTAGGTCACGCGACTTCAGTGCTTTTCCCAATCCCAAAAGTGCCCAACGTGCCTAAAGGAGTTTTCTCTTTAATATATGTGGGAATCCCCCGTGGGTAACGTAAGAGTTTCAGAGAGAAACACACCAGGTGATAGCTAGAAGCATCATCCTGATATAAAAATAAAATAGTGTGAATGCCAACCCACCTGCCAAGCGTGTCAACCAAAATATGTAGCAAAATCCCCATATGATGCAATATATGGGAGAAGCCTGTGTTCAGTAGTAAGCGTTGTGACGGACGGTGTGCATTTCAAGAAGTTGAGCATATTTTCTCTTTACTTTCAATGTAACCAGTGGTTCACTGGTACTTCGTTCTTTTTAAACCTGAGTTTAAACATCTTTATTGTTGTTGTTGAATTAGCATAATATTAACTTTTATTGATTTAGACCTCTCCTAAGATAGAATTTTCTGTTGTAGGATTCCTTTTCCTCCTCGGACCTTCTTACCTATTTCAGCCACCAAGCACTGCTGTGTTCCTGCATTGTTTCAGTGTTTCAGTCTGTAGGATATAGAGGGCTCTTATTGAATTAGCATAATATCAACTTTGGTTGACTTGGACCTCCCCTAAGATAGAATTTTAGGTAGAATTCCTTTTCCTCCTAGGACCTTCCTACCTATTTCAGCCACCAAGCGGCAGCTCTTGCACTGCTGTGTTTCGGTCTGTAGGATATAGAGGTCTCTTATTGAATTACCATAATATCAACTTTGGTTGACTTAGACCTCTCCTAAGATAGAATTTTAGATAGGATTCCTTTTCCTCCTTGGACCCTCTTACCTATTTCTACCACCAAGCAGCGGTTCTTGCACTGCTGTGTTTCGATCTATAAGATATAGAGGGCCCTTACTATAACATATGCTGTGAGGCAATACATCTTAGTCCTCAGAGGTGACAAATCATCTGTTACCTTCTTTGTATTAAGTCCGGAGTAGGTATTACCTTTAACGTTAATCAACTGTTATAATATTGACGGTAGAAATTATATATTAAAGTAAGAAATAAGGTAATGAATGGTTTCATAGAAAAATTAAACACTGTGTGATCCCATTTCTTTTTTTTATTCGATTTCACTCGAGATGTTATGAAAATTATAAACTTAAATATCTTTTTTTTTTGTAATATAAGTTATAAGTGGCAAAGTCAAAATTATATTTTTACAGACGAAGTGAGTGGCTCAAGTTTTGATTGGGTCAAAGGTGTTGCAAATGTACCTGTAGTATATTTGTTTGAACTTCGCGATGTTGGTGAATACGGATTTCTTCTACCTACTGAACAAATCATCCCTAACAATGAGGAAATTATGGACTGCTTACTAGAAATGGATAGGACGACGAAGCAACTGGGGTATTATTCCGGGGCAGTTTCTATTACCGTTTCTTTAACATGTTTATTAATTAGCGTAGCATTTATTTTTATGAAATAAAATATTACATTCATTATCTGTATAAAAATATAATGAAATAATAATTATATACGTTTTAAAAACGATTTTTATTTAAAATGTTACTTCGAGCTTTTCCTATGTAGCTGTTTTTATAGTGGTAGAACCACTCGGCAGTTTTTGCTGATAAACGTATGGGCCGGCTCAAGACGGGGTGGTACTACGGCCTCACAGAATACCGGTGTAAAGTGCAAGCTCTGCCTCCGCGTTTCGTCTGATGAGTGTAGGTGGCCGGACGTCTAATGCCCCCTCTCCCCATCAACATGGTGGCGGAATTAAATGTTAGACTACACCAGGAGGGTACTAGCACCCCTGGAGAATCCCTCGCTGAGCATCCACGACCAGGCTACTTCACTCCTAAGCATGGATGCTCAGGCTGCTCAGCGTGATCTAGGAAGGGGGGTGGGCAAAATTCTGCTCAAGACAATTACTGCTCGGGGTAAGCTGAGCAACAAAACCAAGACGACACCTGCTAAGCTATCCGTGAATTTCTGCAATATCAGTGGACTTCACTCGAACCTAAACGCCGTCCACTACCATATCGAAATGGTGACGCCGGCTCTAGCCTTTCGGAGCAAGATGAAGGTGTCCTCTCTGGCTGATAGTTCGTATCTCTCCTACCCGGGGTACAAACTGGAACACTCTTTTGTGCCTCGGGCTGGAGTTTGCGTATACGTCAGACAGGACATCTTTTCTCGACGCTTCGGCAGTCTTGAAAGTTCGGACCTGTCCAGCCTTAGGCTACGAGTATTTACGCGATTTTTCCGGACCGATACGACCTAGGGACCCTCAAGGAAAGAGCTTACTCCTTTCTCAAAAGCCGACAACGCACCTGCGAATCTTCTGGTGATGCAGTTGTTCATGGGCGGCGGTAGTCACTTAACATCTGGTGAAACGTATGCTCATTTGCCCCCTCTCCTATAAAAAAGTTGGTATGGTTTAGTTAAATTGCGCTAATAATTAAGGTTTGTTTTCTTATTAATCACTCTTATTTAATAAACTATAAAATAATACATAAAGGGAAATCTTTATACTCCAGTGTGAGATTGTGACACAAAGTGTACAAAGTGTGAGATTTTGACTTTGTTAAAATTTATATAGGGAAGGAGTGCAGTAATATAAAATAAATTTAAAATATGTTTAACAAATACATTAAACTAAATGAAATATAACATAAGTAGGTATTGTTTAAGTTCATAATGTCATCATCATCATCATTACAGCCCTTCACTAGTCCACTGCTGAACGTAAGCCTCCCCCAAGTAATGCCACAAAGCACGGTCCTGAGCCACCTGCATCCATCGACTTCCTGCATGTCTTACCAGGTCGTCACTCCATCTAGTGGGGGGTCGCCCTACACTACGCCTACCGGTACGAGGCTGCCACTCGAGAACCTTTCTTCCCCATCGGTTATCGGTTCTTCGAGCTATATGGCCGGCCCATTGCCACTTCAGCTTACAAATCCGTTGGGCTACGTCGGTCACTCTGGTTTTACTGCGGATATTCTCATTTCTGAGTCTATCATGCAGAGAAACTCCGAGCATAGCCCTCTCCATAGCTCGGTGAACGATCTTGAGCGTCCTCATATGGCCAGCAGTGAAGGACCACGTCTCTGATCCGTAAGTCATCACTGGCAATAGGCACTGGTTGTACAATCTAGTTTTCAGAGATTGAGGTATACCTGACGAGAAGATGTATCGTAATTTCCCGAACGCTGTCCAGCCGAGTTGAATCCGTCGATTGACCTCTTGGTCGAAGTTGGACTTACCTAGTTGGACTATTTGTCCCAGGTAAACGTACTCGTCAACAACTTCGAGCATATTGCTCCCAACAACTACCGGCATAGGTGTGACATGGATATTGAATATGATCTTTGTTTTGTCCATGTTCATCTTAAGACCTATCCGTTGGGAGACACCATTCAGGTCATTGAGCATAGTGCTAAGGTCCTCCAGCGATTCTGCCATAAGGACTATATCGTTGGAAAATCGAAGATGAGTGATGTACTCGCCATTGACGTTTAAACCGTATCCTTTCCAGTCCAGTAGCTTGAAAACGTCTTCCAACGCAGCGGTGAAGAGTTTCGGGGTTATAACGTCACCCTGTCTTACACCTCTCTCCAGTTGGATAGGTTTCAAACTATGGTTCTGTACTCGGATAGCCATCGTAGCCCAGCCCTACTGTACAAACACTTCAGCACTTCGATATACCGACAGTCAACTTGGCACCACTGAAGGGACTGTAGCACCGCCCAAACTTCGACGGAATCAAAGGCTTTCTCATAGTTCACATACGCCAAGCAAAGTGGCAGATTGTACTCTTCGGTCTTCTGTACAATCCGCCGCAGGGTATGTATGTGGTCTACGGTACTGAAGCCTTTTCGGAAACCAGCTCGTTAGGGAGGTTGGAAGTCGTCGAGTCTGCGTGCGAGACGATTCGTAATGACTCTCGAAAACAGCACGTAGACGCGGCTCAGAAGGGAAATCGGTCTGTAGTTCTTCAAGAGAGCGTTACCGCCTTTCTTAAAGAACAAGACCACCGCACTTCTGCTCCACGCCTCTGGAGTAGTGCCACCATGGAGAACGGAATTGAAGAGCTTCTGAAGGACTTCAAGTACCAGTGTTCCACCCGCCTTCAGAAGCTCCGCTGTAATTCCCTCCTCGCCTGGGGCCCTGCCGTTTTTAAGGTGCTGGAGAGCCATTCTAATCTCGCTCAGACTGACGTCCGGGATATCATCGGAATAGTGTCGGGTAAGACTTGCTCTTGGATCGTTACTCACACCTGCGTGTGGCTCCAACGATGATGTGTACAGCTGCCCATAGAACCTCTCAATCTCACTCAAAATATCAGGTGTCTCGGAAACGATGCTGCCACACTCAGTCTTCAGCTTTGACAGTTGGCTCTTTCTGGCAGACAGATCTCTGGCAAAGACTTTGGAGCCCTGGTTCCGCTCGATCGCTTCTTTAATACAAGCAGTATTAAAGTTGCGTAAGTCTCGCCGCATGCATTTGGAGATCTGTCTGTTCAGTTGCCTGTATGCTGTCAAATCTGTTGACGATTTCAGCCTCATCCCTCCGTCTAACAGCCATGAGATTAAGAGTGTGATCGGAGAGTTTTTGTGTTCTTCTGCGGCGGGTCTTGCAGAACTTAGCTCCGACCGCATGGACAGTTTCCACGAGCTTGTCATTCTAGGCACTGAAAGCGGTTACGTAACTCGAGCTGAAAAATCTCGGGATTCTGGATTAGAGCACGAGGGGGACGGAGCGTTGACTTCATTAGACGAGACCTCTCCAACTTATCGTTTAGGTTCAGTGTGCCTCTAAAGTGAAAAGTGCAAGCTCTGCCTCCGCGTTTCGTCTGATGAGTGTAGTTGGTCGGAGGACCAATGCCCCCTCCCCCCATCAACATGGTGGCGGAATTAAATGTTAGACTACACCAGGAGGGTACTAGCACCCCTGGAGAATCCCTCGCTGAGCATCCACGACCAGGCTACTTCACTCCTAAGCATGGATGCTCAGGCTGCTCAGCGTGATCTAGGAAGGGGGGTGGGCAAAATTCTGCTCAAGACAATTACTGCTCGGGGTAAGCTGAGCAACAAAACCAAGACGACACCTGCTAAGCTATCCGTGAATTTCTGCAATATCAGTGGACTTCACTCGAACCTAAACGCCGTCCACTACCATATCGAAATGGTGACGCCGGCTCTAGCCTTTGGGAGCAAGATGAAGGTGTCCTCTCTGGCTGATAGTTCGTATCTCTCCTACCCGGGGTACAAACTGGAACACTCTTTTGTGCCTCGGGCTGGAGTTTGCGTATACGTCAGACAGGACATCTTTTCTCGACGCTTCGGCAGTCTTGAAAGTTCGGACCTGTCCAGCCTTAGGCTACGAGTATTTACGCGATTTTTCCGGACCGATACGACCTAGGTACCTTCAAGGAAAGAGCTTACTCCTTTCTCAAAAGCTGACAACGCACCTGCGAATCTCAATCAAGAGTGTGATCGGAGAGTTTTTGTGTTTTTCTGCGGCGGGTCTTGCAGAACTTAGCTCCGACCGACAGTTTCCACGAGCTTGTCATTCTAGGCACTGAAAGCGGTTACGTAACTCAAGCTGAAAAGTCTCGGGATTCTGGATTAGAGCACGAGGGGGACGGAGCGTTGACTTCATTAGACGAGACCTCTCCAACTTAACGTTTAGGTTCAGTGTGCCTCTAACCATTCTGTGATCGCTGCCGGTTTTCACCCTTGCGATCACTCGATCTTGACGGCTCGACCAGGTCAACTTCCTGTGGGGTCGCTTCTGGAAGAAAGAGTTCATCCTAAAGAGTCCCTCTTTATCCATAAAGTCAGCCAGCTGCTGGCCCCTACAGTTCCGTTGCCCTACTCCAACTCCTACTGTGTGTTTTATATTTCAATGCGCAGTTAGAAGTAAAATACAGGTTGCTTCATGTATAAACCTAAAAAATGTTATGAATTACGGTCGTATTTCGACCACTAGGTGACCGCTAGTAATCCCTATAACGGCAAGTCAACTTAGATTTTTACGACAGATAACATCAAATTTGGAATAGTACATTTTTGATCCAAATTTACTTCACAAAAATCTTAGATATTTCCCGATTATTTCTTCCGTGACAGCGTCGTGCCAGTTACCAGTGTTTCATATAAATTAAAATATTAGCACTTTACCTATGAAATTGCCGTTTATTATGAAATAAATTAACGTAATTTTTTCTATATTCTTATTAATATTAATTAAAGTAATCACCCATGCAATCAATGCATCTTTGCCAACGCAGTAGCAATGTAGAAGCAAGGTCTTGTAAGCGTACGTCGGATAACGGAGAGCTTTCTAAACCCAGCTCTTTTAACTTGGAGACCGTCTGTTGTGCAGTATGAGGTCGCACGTAGTCGTGCAGGAGCAGCGGGGACTAGCGATTGACCAAAGCTGGTTGTAGAAATGCAAGCTTCTCCATCATTGTGTTCAGTTCTTTATCTAATCCAAAAAGCAATAATATAATAATTTTATGAAGTGAAATTCAAACACATAATATAAATTTGTTAATATTTTAATAACATTTTATATTAACATCTTTTTAAAGTCTTACATTACATTTTGACCGTAAAATATAAATTTTCTCTTTGAAATAATTATAGTTTTACAAAAAAGAAGTGACAACATTAGTTGTCTTAGTAAATCTGAAACAAATGCCTCTAAATCAGACATCAACCGACATTTCTCACGACAGAGTGTTTCAGTAATTAACGGAGGTGATTTAGCAATGTAGAGCACGCTTAGAGCTCTCGTGGGATTTGGAACGAATAAGGAATAATTTATTTTTACGGACTACAAGATCATGCATGTTTCCAATTACGTTTTAGTTGCACCATTTTGTTCCTCTTCTTTTTAAATAGTAGTTTTCATCGACAATGGTCACTGACGGCCAGTCTCGACGTAGACTAGCCATCGGCGAAGGATTAGCCATCAGGATTAAAGTGCAGTAGAACAAAGTAAGAAAGTAGAGCAAGTGACAATTAAACGTGAGTGGAGAGGGATCAGATGTAGGACTAACGGCTTTAGATACTTTCCAAGGCAGAAAGGTGAAACACCACCAAATTCCTCTAGGCTGCTACTGAGGAATCCCAATATCTCATTTTTGCGCGACCTGCGCTTTAAACTTCCATACGGTCCATATGATCATCATTCATGCTTAAAACCACTAGACTAACAAATCAGTTATGCTATAATCGACCGGAGGCTATGTGATATTAATGATATTTATTTTAGTCGCATCTTACGAAGCCCACCTATCACAATGGGAACTAATCTGGACGATGTAGTTTCTTATACTGCTCTTATATGATATAATCGCATTAGAATAAAAGAACCCCTTTGTCGTATCACCTCAGTTTCACGGCACGCGCTAAAAAGAACGCCTTTGTCGTATCCCCTCAGTTTCAAGGCACTCCCTTTGTTGCCTCAGCCAGTATCGGAATCCTCGGAGTCTACATATCGAGTGACGTGCAGTTTTGTGGTCACTTTGAAGGGAAGGCCAAATTGGCCTCTAAAAAGCTTGGCGTGCTCAGCAGAGCGAGACAGTATTTCATGCCGGCACACCGCCTGCAACTTAACAAGGCGCAGGTTCGACCGCACATGGAATACTGTTCCCATCTCTGGGCTGCGGCTCCCCTGTACCAGCTCCTTCCACTTGACCGCATCCAGCGCAGAGCGGCTTGAATCGTCGACGACCGAGTGCTTTCCGATCGGCTCGATTCACTGGCGCTGCGAAGAGATGTTGCATCTCTTTGCGTATTTTATCGCATATATCACGGGGAGTGCTCTGAGGAATTATTCGGATTAATCCAAGCCGCCAAATTTCGTGAACGCACTACACGGCAAACGTCCCGATACCATCCACACCATCTGGATGCTTGGCAGTCCACCACTGTACGTTTCACAAGGAGTTTTCTTCCACGTACAACCTCTCTGTGGAATAGCCATACCACCGGTGATTTTTCCGGACCGATACGACCTGAGGACCTTCAAGAAAAGAGCTTACTCCTTTCTAAAGGGCCGGCAACGCACCCGCAATTCTCCTGGTGTTGCGGTTGATCATGGGCGGCGGTAGTCACTTAACATCAGGTGAGCCACATGCTCGTTTGCCCCTTCTTCTATAAAAAAAAGAATATAACAAAACATTCAGACGCTTACAGGCCCCTTTTAGAAGGATATATCAATAGAGACCTTGCCGGCAACAATAGGGTGTAGCTTCGGATTGAATTTAAGGAATTCCGCAATTATGTCGCGATACGAACCAAAAATTTACATTAAGCTTGAACGAAATCTCCTAAAAATAACTGCGTAATAGAGCGCCGGATGATGTGAGTACGGTTGACAGTAAATGGTAAATAATAATAAATTACGCCACCCCTGACAACGTGACGCGTGACTGAAATCAGACGTCACGGAGCGGCCACAAATCATAACGCACACCTATTTGGCCCACTTCGAACAGGAAGTGGAATAGAGTACTCTTCATTTATTTTTGTTTATTACAAATATATGATATAACACAAACATAAAACGATGACTTGAAATATTTTTTTTTTTTGTATAAATTGTATAATGTTCGATTTTAAATCGAACTAGATTAAAAGTTTTTGTATCTGTTTATTAGCTACCTTAAGGGTTTCAAAGATTACACGATTTAATCAGCTTAAATTTATTAATAGATCACTATAATAAACGCCTTACGCAAACGTGAATTCCATTTAAGTTCCATAAGGTGCTTGGACAACACCCAACCACAACATTATCAATAATTTTATAATACACAATTTGTATGAAAAAGTAATTAAAGGCAATTTAAAAACCAACTTTTACGAAATATTCGACCGATATTTTAATTAATATATTATCATAGTGAGTGTTTTCTGAAAGTCATGAACATCTGCAATTAATCTCACACTAAATTAAATTTTCTTTTAAAAAATTCCTAAGCCAGAACACAGCAGTGTATGTACAGCTGCTTAATAGCAGAGACTTTACAAAATATAAAACAAAAAAATTCAAAAAATTAAGACTAAACAGATAAAAAAGTTGGCAAAATTACGATCTTACTCTATAGTATGTATAAAGGTGATTCACCAAATATTTACCATCTTTTATGGTTTGAAATATTATTTAGAATATATAACGTTTCTATCCATGTCATTGCTACAGGAGTGTTTTCAATTTATATGGTAATGTTTCATAATGATTCTTTTTACTGCTTCTATTTAAGGTTACTTATAATCACAATATGAAAAGAGTTAAAAACACATACAAAAGTGGTTGGTTCTTGAGTGGTACAATTGCTGCGTCCAACACATAATAAATACTTAACATGACACATGGTTTTGACGCAATGTGGGCTACATGGAATCCGCAACGTAACCAACTCAGCTTTGTATTCAGTTTTATGTGGTCTTTAGAACGTTTATCTTTTAGTGTTAAATATACCTCTAAGTTTAGGGTACACGTTGGCACGCTCTGGGTTTTAAGACGAATCTTAAAACCCAGAGCGTGCCAACGTAGTTTTATTGGCAGTAATAAAATTGATAAATAAAATTGACAAAGGAAAACTTCACAAAAACAGTTATTAATAAACCACATGTATTAAAAAATACATATTTCAACCATTGCACTGAAAAATGAGAAGAGATCTATCCCCAACAGTGAAAGAAATATTTTCTGTAGCGACCATTTAATTTTAAATTGGAAGAATTACGCAATATAACATTGAAATATTTGGATGTTTATTACTATGCAATAAATGTGAATCACCACCGTTCAGTGGCGACTTACCTCTTAGTGTTATTTTTTATAGCGTTGGGGACAAACGCACACAAAAGCACACAGACCACCTAATGGTAAGTGGAGGCTGTGGCCAATAGACATCTGCATTTATCCTTAACTAAGGATAAAAATATAAATGTGTTGTCACCCCTGAGAACTATGATTCCAGTAAAAAGGGTTTCCGGTTCTCCCAACACTCACTAATACACTCACTCACTATACATTCACACACTTCACACTCACTATACGAAACATAGCAGCATTTCGCTGCTATTTTACGCTGGTATTCTGTGAGAGCGTGGTCCCACTAGAGAACTATGTAAGAAAATGCATAACTTCACATCATCCCGTAGAAGTCGTAAGATACGACAAAGGGAAATTAAACATTAGATAAGCAGCAACTTTCTGATAACAACTCAAAATAACAAAATGCCATTTATTGCCATTCCACTTGCCAAGCGTGGCAACTATGGCAAAATCCCTTCCACGAGGCAATCTATAGGCGAGGCCTATGTTTAGTAGTTATGGGCTTTAACGATGATAATGACGATGATATTATTCTCATATTTCAAAGGATATTTTATTGCAGACGAAACCGTAATATGATACAATTCAGTCTCAGAAAGACATGTTTTAATTATTTAATTAAAACATATCTGAATAGTTTCACATCATTTATTAAAAATATATGTAGTATTCTTATAGCTAATAAGATTAGTTTGATCATTAAAGCTGTTAACTATAGAAACGTGTCCATGTCTATACATAATTATTGTTTGAAATTTTCCTAAGAGTATCTGTACCGTTACTTACCGTGTAACCGTTTCAACTCTTTCTCAACATTCAAACCATCTTCAACGCCATCCATCATTCTAAAGTCGTTAATGAGCTAAAACTAAATATTTTCTTTAAAGTAATTTACCCGAACACCAATATATTAAAACCTACCATTACCAATATTTCTTGCGAGCTCCCAGGTCTCTAAAAGAGAATGGATGACCAGTTATATCTAAACTAACTCGCATACAAATTTCTTACGGGGCATGGATCTGATGCGTTGGTTATCTTAAGCTATATTTAAAAACGCGCCGTTTACGTTTAAAACTATTATAAAAGCCATAAACAAGTGGCATAGTCGTTCATCGAAGCTTTAAAATTTTATATTTGAAAAGTTATTTTAGATAAAACGGATGCTTATTTGTATTAATTACTTGTGTGCATCAAAGGATTCTTTTTTTACCTGACATTAAATTATGATGGTGAAATTTTGTTTCAGCATTTTCAAAATTAAAAACAATATGCTAAAAGGTTTCAATTTTTCTTAAGAAAGAGAGATTTAGTGATTTTTAGAAAAGCCGATTGCCTTTTTTTGTAACGATAGATAATATGGAGCTGGAACTTATAACTCGACAATACCCTCTCATGTATAGAATACCTGTATCCAGCCGTGAGACAAGCACGGCACAGACTAAGGTGTCTTGCGAAGTAATAACTGAAATTATGTACGCGGATGACTTGTGCTTTGTGACGGATACCCCAAATTCTCTCCAGAGATTGATGACTAGTCTTGATGAGTCATGCCGTAAGTTTGGCCTCAAAGTCAGTGTCACAAAGACCGAAGTGATGGCTAAGGCCTCCCACTCCGACCCTTTACGGATCCAGCTTAATCAAGGCGTTCTGAAATGTGTAGAAAAGTTCAAGTACTTGGGAAGCGTAATAACATCTAAATGTGACCTTGAAACTGAAATTAATGGAAGAATCGGTGCTGCATCAGCTGCTTTCGGAAAATTGAGATCCAAGGTTTTCTGTTCACATGATCTCAGGTTACCCACTTTCTGTTCACATGATCTCAGGTTACCCACTAAGATAGCAGTCTATAGGTCGGTTGTTTTGCCAAACTCTGAGTGTTGGTGTGTTTATCGGAGGCACATACGAATTCTGGATAGATTCCATATTCAATGTCTCCATAATATCATGGCCCGTTATATCAATACGTTGGCCCGACCGTGTCAGGAACACGGAAGCCCTACGCCAAGCTAACATCTGTGGCATGGAGGCACTCCTGATGCAACGGCAACTGCGTTGGTGTGGTCATGTGTTTCGGATGGCTGACAATAGAGTGGCAAAACACGTCATATACTCTGAGCTTCAAGAAGGCAAGCGCAAACAAGGCGGGCAGCTCCTAAGATATAAGGATGTATTCAAGAGGCACATGAAAAAATGCAACATCGAGCCCTCCTCTTGGGAGTACTTAGCTAGCAACCGACAAAAATTAAAGCGACTTGTGAAATAAAAAATTAACACCTTCGAAGCCAAACGCGTACAAGATCTAGATTCTAAACGAGAGGAACTTAAAGCCCGACCACCTGCGCCTATACAATGTAATTACTGCGACGGTGTTCCCACCTGCTCTAAGTGCGCTCGCACTTTTCTTGCTAAGATCGGATATGCTAGTCACTTGCGAGCTCGTGAACGGGCGGAGCAGTAAAATTTAAATATAGAAGTAAAAAACGGTCGCTGTAGCCGAAAAGAGATTAAAAATTTTAAGACAGTACCACCAGTTATTCAACACCGCGATTTTGTAGGGTGTTTCTGTTATGTCGGTTAGTTTTTCGGTCACGGTGACCAGTCTCAACAGAGCCAAAATATCTGCGTAGGACAAGATTTTTTATATAAGAGGGGGCAACGAGAGTGCGGCTCACCTGGTAGTAAGTGACTACCGCCACCAACGAACAACTGCAACAAGAGGGGAATGCAAATTCCTTGCTTTAATAATAAATATGTATTATATATATTATAATGTTACATATTATATAGAATTTTAGTGCACTCTCAATTCCCTGACTCTTATAGTCTGATGGGATAGTAATCAGACATGGCTGGAGAGAGATTAGGTACCGCACCAACTGCTTTACGTGTTTCTTGAGGCACGGCGGTGAAACACCGTTAACTTCTTGACTTCTTAGCGTTACTAAGAATTTATTGACAGAAAACCTTGTAGGTATTTTGGGCCTGACCTGGAATTCGAACTCGGGATCACACGATCATCGGCTTCGCTTACGGTCGGTTTGTGTACCGACAAGGAAATCGAACATAAATATTATTATTTATCTGTTGATAATGTATTATTTTTTTTAAATATTTTATACTTTCACACAGGTTTAACGCGATGAAAAGTATTTTGTAAAGAAATGCTAGAATCGTTACTCAACTTCACCCATTGCACATTTTTCTAGTCGACACCGTTTTAGACAGCGTACATAGTACTCGACTACATTTTTATTGTAGTAGCATAATGTCTTCTTTTGTTTCTGGTCAAACGAACTAACAAATGTGTACCGCATGCACGTAGATAGCCTCCATATTTTCAAAACTCATTAATAAAGGTTTCCATAGATTTATTGAAATTAAGATAGAAAGAAAGAAATGGGTTTATTCCAGTTTAAGCATGCAGCACAACATGTAAAAAAGTAATTATATCGAAAAGAGTAAAAAATACTCACTAACATTAAAAGTTTAAGAAAATTCACTTAAAAACACACTGTGATGCAACATGAAACTGCAAAGAACTGGTGTAAGTGATAGCACTGGTTTTCAGTCCGGCTCATACGATGAGATAACTCGGGTGGCTGAGCTCTGAAGTTCAAAAATTAAATATATATACAGCGGTTTAATGGCGGTTAATAAAACTCACTACCCCATATCTTCCCGTGGGTGTCATAAGAGGCGACGGAAGGAAACAGGCATAAGATGAGCAGCAACATCTTTACGATAACAGCAAACTGGCTACGGTGGCAACTATGGTAACGGCGAGGCAGGGTGCTAACAATCTCCGGTGGAGGTTAGGTTGCCAACCAAGACTACACAACCTGGCAACATATAACGCTCGCAACCTGGGGACTGAGGAGAAGATCTTGGAGATGGAAAAAGAGAGACAATTTGCTCTGGGAAAGTTGGAAATATTGTGTGTTAACGAGCGTTGCGTACCATATTATACTATATAATTTATTATATATTATATTATTTATTATACTGAGAATCACGAATCGGAATTCATTGAAGGTTTACGCATCAACGTCTGCACATCCCGATGAGGAGGTGTAGGAAATCTATGAAGATATCTCTAAAGCCATGCATTCCTCCAAAAACTCAATATAGGTTGTTGTTGGGAGACTTCAACGCAAAACTAAGCACAGAAGAGAACGGAGAGCTGAAGGTAGGGAAATTTTGAATAGGGCAACGGAACACAGGGGGCCAGCAGCTGGCTGACTTCATGGAGAAAGAGGGACTATTTATGATGAACTCTTTCTTCCAGAAGCGGTCCCACGGGAAGTGAACCTGGTCGTGCCTCGATGGTTCGACAACAAATAAGATTAACTTTATTATGACGACTAGATGGCAACTCGCGAGGGTAAAAACTGGCAGCGATCACCGAATGGTTAGAGACACACTGAACCCATAAACGTTAAGTTGAGATTCCCCTTCAGAGCCACGTCTACGTGCTCTTTTCGAGAGTCATTACTGATCGTCTCACACGCAGACTTGACGTCTTCTATTCTCCCGAACAAGCGGGTTTTACGAAAGGGTGGCTTTATTACAATAGACTACGTACATACCCATCGGCAAATTGTACAGAAGACCCTAAGGTACAATCTGCTACTTTGCCTAGCGTATGTGGACTATGAAAAAGTCTTTAATTCCGTCGAAATTGGGGTGGTACTACAGTTCCCTTCAGCGGTGCCATGTTACCCGTCGGTATATCTAGGTTCTGAAGTGTTTGTACAGTAGGGCTACGATCCTATTTAACTGCAGAGAGGTATAAGACGGAGTGACTGTATCCCCGAAATTATTCACCGTTGCTTTGTAAGATGTTTTCAAGCTATTGAACTGGAAAGGATGCGGTATTAAAATCAACGGCGAGTACATCATTCACCTTCGATTTACCGACGATTTGGCGGAATCGCTGGAGAATTTAATCACTGTGCTCAATGACCTCAACACTAAGCTATATAGTTATTACTATCGTCGTTCAAATGTATGAAATGTAATTCGTATTTAGTTATTAAATTTTTTTTCTTTTTATTTGTCTCAAAACTAATGAAATTTACTATGACATTTTCTTACTAGTAACATATTTTTTATCAGCCCGCAAATGTCCACAGTTGGGCCCTCCCTTTGTAGGAACAATTTACCTTAATCGTCGGGCTTGGCACTGCTTCTTTCTTTAACTATACTTTTTATATATTATTAAGCTATTGCATAGCTTCTATCGCGGGCCTTGAGCGCGGGGACCGAATCCAGAAATTCCGTAACGAAAAAAACCTCACGCTCCCCACTCCGACGGGCACGGAGGTGTGGCGTTGAAAGCCGTGCATCGTCTAACGTCGTTTCAGTTCGGCAGACTTCGGCACTCGGCAGACTTCGGCACGGTGTTTGTGTGCGTGCGACTAGTCGTATGCGTGTACACTAGCTGCTAACTGAATGATAAAAATTCCTGAATAACCTACATGTATTGTAAGATATTAAAAATATTTTAAACAATATTAACTTCTCATTTATACAAGAAGAGAAAAAAAATTGTTTTCTTATCGGTCACCATGCTCAAAAAGTGTAACTTGATTTAATATCAAAGACTTAACTTTTTTTTTTTTTTTTTTTTTTTTTATAGAAGAGGGGGCAAACGAGCATGCGGCTCACCTGATGTTAAGTGACTACCGCCGCCCATGATCAACCGCAACACCAGGAGAATTGCGGGTGCGTTGCCGGCCCTTTAGAAAGGAGTAAGCTCTTTTTTTTAACTGCATAAATAAAATAAATATATAATTATAATTGCATAAGTTGATAAAAAATGCTATGCAATAGCTTTACCGCGGCAGTCCCCGAGTGTCACACGTCTTTTTTTTGATATTTATTATATTGGTAGTTATTAACAGCGAAATCCATAAAATGCTGCTAAATTTACAAGAAGAAAGCAGTGATAGATTTTTTTTCTTTTAGATATTTATTTGACCCGCTATACTCGTCGCTTAAGCGTATCAATAAAATATAACCCGAATAGATACCCGAGAAGCAATAAGAAGTAATTTTTTCTGTGGTAGCATTCCTCACTCGCTTAGGGACCACTAAACGCCGTTTCTGGTAATTATGTGAAAGTTTGTGACTTCCTTTTGCATTTCGTTTAAATTTACTTTTTTGTAACTTCTGGGCTCACATATCTGTTAATTACCACTGCTACATTAACTAAGTCGGAACTTTATATTATTAGAAGCTATCATATTGCATAAGTAAAATCACTCTTATGTTCAAATTGTGTATTCATACAATATTTTGCAAATTCACGTAAATATTTTATTACAATTATTGCAAAAAGATAAAACACAACAAAACGGAGAGGGGCGGGAGGCGGATTTTACGATGCGAATGCACGAATGCAACAACTATGTCAAGCTTAGTTATTAATGTACCTGTGGTTTGTTGACCATATGGCTGTAAAAGAATCTGCTTATGTCTTAGTCGTAACTTGAATTGCTAGATCGAATAATGATACAAACTTTAATATAAATACTTACGATTGTTGTTTTTTGATGAAACAACATCTTCATTTTTTGTGATTTGGATAAACGTGTACTTGTTTGTATTTTAGACTACTACTTAAAACTTAAAAAGATATTATTGGTCTCCATATATGGTATGACCGCTACACGAGCAAGCACGCTAAAACTGCATTATAGCTGCATCACGATAATTGAGTAGGTTTTACCTGGGAGGACTCTTTTACACGGAATACCTGCGTATGTAGGAACTTGAAGGCTCCGTGACGTAGTGGCTTAGCAATAAGTTATAGGGCTGAAGGCCGCGGACTCGAATCCCGCATGGAAAAAGTATTTCTATGACCTACAAAAAGTCTCACTGTCCCGGGTCTGGATATTTTGTCCTTGTGCAATTTGTGTATGTAAACTGTTTTCGTGACACTGGAGAAAATCCTAGTGAAACGTTATTTTTATTAAAATAAAATTAAATGCTGATGTGTATCGTATGGTGAAGGTAGAAACTGCCTTGTATTGATAGCGAGGCATTTCACCAAAGCTCTTTGGGTTGACAACGCATTTGCATTTAATTCTTAATCGAAGATAGATGTAAGTAGGCAGCAGGAAGGCATCAGGTAGACTACATGCTCTAAATATTTTTACCTGCAAAAAATGTCCTGGTATATTTATTTAGCTGTGTATATCTTAGCCTCTTAATTATTAAATATATGCGTTGCATAAGTTATAAATGTAAACAACAGTATTCTAATTCGATAAGCATAAAATTTGGTTAGAGTAATTTCAATCAAAATTTTACTTGTCTATCATCCTCTACAGGTTATTCATCTTTATCCGCTTAGAAATACGCTGTTTAATATTAGTATTTTAAATTTGATAAACCTGGCGTGAACACTAAAAAAGGTTTCCCTAAAACAAATGTTAAATAAACTTGTTGGAGATAACTGAACCAACATAAAGGCTGAGGTATTATGGCACATTGACACTCACTATGTATTTGTAGGATTTGGATTGGACATTTGGTAATAATTATACTGTCTATTTTCTGGTCGTCAGATGCTCGTCCTTTGGTCAGAATTTATTAGGAGTATTAATTAAGTGGCAATTTTCCTACTATATAGCTCCAAGCACTGAAAATCGATGAAGAAGGAAGGTCAAGTGGCAGCCTCGTACCGGTAAGTAGAATATTGAGCGGCCCTCCAACAAGATGAAATCACGACTTGGTAAAAAATGCACGAAATTGATGGATACAGATGGCTCAAAAACGCGTTTTGCAGCATTCCTATAAAAGTATATACCTATGTTCAGCATTGGACTTATATAGGGCTGAAATGATGATTATTATTATGATGTAATATCTGTTCCTGTTACGCTTCTAAGTGATTATCCGATCATATTAGAAATAATCCTTAAAGTTAAAGCTAATCATTTGAAATAAAATTCCTCATTTCAAATCGTAATATTTGACAGATTGACACGCAAGTAGGGATTCATAAAAAGAAAGTAATTTTGCTACTGAAAGCTCAATATGGCACAAAAAGTAAAATGACAAAAATTCGATGTCTGTGGCATCTGCAAGTCGATGATTCAATAAATCGTCTATTATGATGTCAAGAATATTAATTCTACTTTCCACGTTTCATCCTATGGGTTTTTCCTGTGGTCCTATTTCATCTCAAGCAATTCATGCTGTTTTATTTGTATTTAATGCAGCTTTTGTAATGTTTTGAGATACAGTTATATTTATAATAATTAAGGCATCAATTTAACAAAGTAACACACATGTAGAAATAACGCGGTGTGATGGAAACCAAAATCAAAGCATTGTACAATTTACAAAAAATATACTACTAATGTTGAAACTTTTACCATGTCCACCTTGGTGGGTTTCCTTATCTCATCTGTAATTAGCACTCTGCTGAATAAAAATGTCTGTCATATTTGGGATCTGTTATAACTATATTTAGTAAATAATCACGAATATTGTTATTTTATCTTCATCTTATTTAAAGAAAAGCTGTGATAAACGAGCTCATATACCTATATATGAGCTCTATATAGATGTATTTCTATGGAATTCATCATCCACTTACCTGATGGTAAGTGGATGTTGAATTCCATATAAATACATCTATTCCTGGAACGTTGTCACTCCTAAGGACTAAGTTAGAATGCATTGTTACCAGTATTAAAGGTTTCCAATTCTCTAAACTCACCATACGAAACACAGCAGCATTAAACTTCTATTTCACGGTGGTAATCTGTGAAGAGCGTGAGCCTTCTTCGGTTGAACATACCCATTCTTCCTGTTACAACAATGTAGTAGTGCAGAGTGGTTCTACCATCTCTTAAACAGAAAATCGTAAATTTTAGTGATATCAATTTTTTTTGGGTTTTAAATTTATACGAGCAGTTATTAGTGCATTAGCGGTAATTTAGAAAGTGGTGTGGAAAAACATGTTTACAAAAGCTAGCAGCGTCAAGATGTTTGGTACTGCAATGAAAAATCCGCTTCTGATGATAATGACGATTCTTATTTAGAAACTTTTTGATTTTAAAAAAGTTTTTCTGTTCATTAAATATTACCGCTATCATGAGTTAGTTTGATAACTTATTCAAGCCCAAATAAACGGTTTAGCTCAATAGTTATCCCATCCTGTGGCAATACATTTAGAGAACTACTCAGCACTGAAGGAAACAAACAACAGCACTGAAGGAGACAATGAATGTTAAGGAATATTGTCGCTTTATGAGGAAACACGTTTGCTCTAAGATATCTAAAAAAAACTCCTATGCTTCTCCCTCTGTATTCCTCCAACCACAGTGCACATTCGAGCATTGCTTTCTTAACCTTCGGCAGGCAACACTTTTTTTGCATACACAAATGGCAACTGGGGTGACGTGTGTGACTGCAATGTTTGAGAGAACCAAAGTTATTTGTTATGAAATCAATCGCTAATATAATTAGGAATATGAAAATAGTGTTTATTACAGCACCGATAATTTGGTATTATTTTTTTTACAGATCAAGCAAATATCTTCGCGATGTTCAGAGCAAGCGGGCTGAAGGTATTTTTTGCCAAAAGTTTTTAAATTTTTGTCCCGTTTTCTTGGACACCGTGTACATCTTGCTTGTTTCTGCAACTTTGCATGGGGCTTACCTTCTTGAGGTTCCTGGGTTGTATTTCGAATATCACATAAAGTGACTACTAATTCTCGCGGCAAATTTGTATTCAAACGATCCCTTATGTGCAGTTGCCCCAATTGTGAACCTAATTTATTTAAACAACTGCTTCGGAACATGTTGGCAGGAGTGTTATAATATTTAACGTCAATATAAAGCAACATAGAATTGAAACCAGCCTGATCCAGCATAACATTGAATTATCGAAGCGGCCTACGTCTGGCCTACGTATGTATACAATATTTTGTTGAAAGTTTCGACTCTACATACAAAGTTACAAACTTGCAAATAGTTTCGATACTGTTCATCTGAAATCGAAGCCATTTTCACATCAGAGACCAAACATTTATATCAGTATCACAAAAAAAAATTAAACTTACGTAAGAAGCAACAGGGGTGACGAGTCACCCCACCAATGTTATTATAAAGAAAATAACAACTTACTGTGACACGTTGACGTATATAACTGATTGCATTCACTCCAATTAGAGAATAGATCGGGCATTATAAAGAGATTAAAACAACACCAACAAAATATTTAAACTTTTTTCGAGTAGTGGGGTAACGGGTCAGCCCGGTTACCCTCCTAAGGTTAAATATGGACACGAAAACATTCTGAAGTCGAAGTGAAAAGTAGGTGGAGAGTATGTTCATTCCACCAAATTCCATCCAGAGAAGGCATGACATCGTACCTTGACGTAGACCTTGGCGTAGCTTTTATAACTTGTCGCTTTTTCTAAATTGCATCGTGTCTGAAAGCGTAGTCAAAATATTCAAGTAGAGAAATTTAAATTCAACATTATTATTTAATTATATAGTAAAGAATCGGAGAAATTAAGTAAATTAATGAAAATATTTTATATAAATTTGTCCCAAGTTTAACTTTGCTAAATGTGTGTAATCTGATTGTGTTTAATCACCAAAAAATAAATTATAGCCTGGTTAGAAATAAAATACCATTTTACATATAAAACTGTAAATTTAATATATTCATGTTGTATTTTACCCTTTGAAGAACTTTTAATTGGTGATTGAAATTCGGACCTCACGCTCACTTTTTAAACATCAACAACAAATATGAATAGATTTTACACTAATTTAATATTTTAAAAGATAAAGCTTTCAAAATAAATATTAGTCTTACGATTTTTGATAATTCGTTTGTACATTAGTGCTTAATATTCCAACTGTCATGTTTTATGTTCTCCTTTAAGTTGTACGATTTCAAATTTATGTATAAACTTCTTGAAACTAGCAATATTACATAAAGCTTTTGTATTATTGCATAAAATGCATCGAATAAAAGTTTAGTTTTCCTACGACATCCAAAAAATCTGGTATAAGGACTCGCCTCTAATATTTCAAACCTTTTATGATCTTTTAGTATTATACAATCTTTTACTTCAATTGGAACATGAAAAATGCGTTCAATTTTCCATAATTTATATGTATTTCCTTATGAACCACAGATAACCATTACAACATATTTAAGTTTGAATCAAAGAAATGTGTTGCGATAACGTGACGATATTCAAGTCGCAAGGCCTAAAATTTTAAATGTCATCTCCGATGTCATCGTCGGGTGACAGCTGACGAAATGGGACGTCGTTTCCCCATCAATTATCCGTTCATTTGTTAGTTTTGTTTCTTTGACGGTTCGTGTTACGGTGTTGAGGAAGATCGCTTTCCGGTTCCAGAATAGGTGTGTAGAGGCGTGTTTAGTGAGGGAGTTAATGTTTTACAGCTGCACACCAGGTATAGTGAGTTATGAATATCAACAACGTTGAAAGACCATAAAGTTTTGAAAACAGAAACTTGATATTGTATTTTATTTTAATTAAATATGTTTCTCCTTTGCTGCTCTTTAAAGAGGAAATCACTAAGCTTTTAGAGATGAACTTAATGGTATTACTATATTAAACATTCTTATACTCAGTTGCATTAATATCACATTAAGTAATGTTATAATAAGAAATGATATTTATGTTTTCTTTTATAGATGTATAAAGGATGATAAACGAGTAAAAATATCCACCTTATGGTAAGTCAATGCCGTATTCCATAGATATCTACATCTATCCTCGATTAATAATTAAAATGCAAATGCGTTGTTACCTCTGATGACTATGATTGAATGCCTCATATACAATTAAAAAATCGGTTCTCTACACGCAACATACGAAACAGAGAAGCATTTAGCTGCCATTTGACGCTGGTATTCTGTGAGAACGTATTCTTTCCCCAGCTGAGCTGACCCATTCGTGCTAAAACCATAATATGTATATCCGCAGCATGAGTCTACCACGTAAACGTTTCCAAATGCTTCGTAAAATAGTCTAACTACACATATAATCTCGTGGGTGTCTTTAGAGTCGACAGAGGGAGTTTTAAGTAATAAGTCATAATAATAAAAACTTTGCTTGGTAACCCACCTGACAAGCCCGACACTATGGTAAATAATTTTCTACAAGAGAATTTCTTTTGAAAGACGCTTAAAATTTTAATAGGTTGCAATGAATTGATAAATGAATGAATATACATGATTGATGATGATTGTATCTTATTTCAAATGATAATCATTTCAAATTTGCACGGTTGATTCCTGAGTCTCGAAAACAGTGCCACCTACCGTATCCAAATTTGAATCTGAGTCATCCAGTGACTCACTCAAGCACGCATAAAAATTAATCTTAATTGGTCCAGCCATTTAGGATGAGTTCAGTGACAAGCACACGTACTGAATAATTATGTATATAAGGTATATCGATATTGTACCAGCGATCATGTTATTAAAATATTTTTTAAGTAAGAACCCGCCATTGGCAGTAATAAATGTGCATATTTACTTAGCTTTATAATGTTATAAAATACCCATACCAACCGATATCTAAATGGCGAATCTCACCATCATCCTTCACAGTTAGCTACCATGGGTAAATCTTTGTTTCAGAGAGCACGAGGGATCTGTGACAGAAAACATCTGGCCACCGAGCTTCAGTACGTCGTACAGAAAGTATTGCAAGACAACACGTTTCGGATCCCGCGCCTACGTCACACACGTGAAGCCGGCCAAAGTCGAGTGCGCACCTGCTGTACTAGAGTATGTTAAAGGAGTCACAGACAAATTTGGCTACATCTTGAAGCGAGCTTCCATTGAAACATACTACAAGCGGCCGAAGAAGATAAGTCAATTCTTTACCATCCATCAAATGTAATATTCCTCTACAGGATGCAGGTGTGTACAAGCGAGATTACGAATGTGGTCCCTTCTACATAGGTCAAACAAAAAGATCTATAAAAACCAGCGTGAAGGAACGTATAGCTGACGTGAAGCACCGATACTCCGGGAAGTCTGCAACATGTTCAGGATTGTCCCTACCATTACATTATGTTTTACTAACCACAAATCCTCGCAAAAGAACACCGATTCCTACCAAGGATATCTACGCGAGGCTATTGAAATTTAAAAAAAACATCCTAATTTCAATAGAGAAGATGGATGGGTGCGGCCATCTGCTTGAAATACTATAATTAATAAAATTAAAACCAAACCTAAGCATACCACTGCAAGAATTCATGATACTGTAAGCTCGTTTACCAAAAATTAATATTTAAAAACTGAAGGTAGCCGGACTAACTATGACATTAGGACGTAAAACATCTCAGTCCCCCCTGGGTGCTGTAAAGCACCCGAAACGTCGAGAATTAAAAACTAAGTTAAATAGTCGATTAAACGCGATAAAATCCGTAAATATAGTTTTATTCAATGTGTATTGTTCGCGTAAATTTACGTAATCATTATCCGATACCTCATGATCAGCAACCGCATTTACGACCACTAGACTAAAGAGGCAGTTAAAACTTAATCTATGGTTTTACTTGAAAGAGACCTATGTTCAACAGTGGACTTGTCAAGGGTTAATTATGATTAAAATGATAAAATAGTGGAAGTTTTAGTAAAATCATGGTCTTCCGAAAAATATAGCACAATTGCATTTTTATATTCTTTATCATAAATACAAATAAAATTTGTTCCCCTTTGTAGCCTTTGTAGCCTTGTAGAATTTCATTGCACAGAAAATAGTTTCTGTTGAATGCAAATAATAAAGTAGATATTATTTCATACCAAATAATTGAAATAAAGCTCATAAAAGCGCAAAATCGTTTCAATATAAGTCCTTGCATAACAAAGGAAATAATATTTCATTTAAAAATACCTTACGGAACAATATATTGTGTATAGAACCTTTTAAATTTTATAAATTAAATAAGTTGTTTATTTAATAAAATTCAAAATTATTTTACTAAATTAATAGAAAAAATATTTAATGTACGTTTTTATTCCTATTTTGCAACAATAATCTATTCTATTACAAAAAGGGTGACTTTATGCCCGTCGACATTCTTAGCCATTAACCAAATACAAAGACACAAGGAAACCAGAGGAAGAAGCGTCAAATGTTTAGTACTGTGATTGTTCAACCGCTTACTCAGAAGAATTTCATTTTTTTATGGGATAGGGTGACAAACGAGCACACAGTCCACCTGATGGTAAGTGGTTGCTGTGGCCCATAGACATCTACATCTATCCTCGATTGCGAATCAAAATGCAGATGCGTTGTCACCCGTGAGGACTAAGATGGAATGCCTCGATTCCAGTAAAAAGGGTATCGGGTTCTCTACACTCACCATACGAAACACAGCAGCACCAAGCCACTATTTCACGCTGGTATTCTGTGAAAGCATGGGCCTTTCCCGGTCGAGCCGACCCATTCGTGCTACAACTATACTTCTAATATAACTGCAGTATGGCTCTACCACGTTAAAAACTGGGAGAGCGTGACCCTCCCCCGGCCGAGCTGACCCATTTGTGCTGCAACCACAATATAGCTGCAGCATGGCTCTACCACGTAAAAAATATAAAAAATAGAATATTTGAGTAACCAGGGCTCATATTTTGTTGGTTTTACTTATAACTAAACTTATAACTAGGTTAGTAGGCATAATATTATTTGTGAAAAAAATACATTTGTATTTACACATGTTTGTGCCATTTTCTCATCATCCCACCCGATATGGTAGTACAGTCTGCTTGCGATCTTTTTCACCATTGCTGCTTCTCCGCACCCTGTGCACCAGAGACGCGCACCTCTTGCACATAATCGCGTAAAAGTACTCTACTCGTGCTTCCACGAACATCCCTGATGCACTACAGAAGCGAGGTAGCCCCAGCAGCACCCTAAATGCGTTGTTACTAAGGGGAAATCCTAAATCAATCAATAATTCCTAGCAGTAGACGTTAATGGGCTATAAAAGAGAAGGACCCATGGAGTAGTGAAAAGAACTGTCAGGTGCCTTCAATTACAAAATAAAATTAAAGAATAACACCAGTACTTAATAAGATAATTTCATTCTATACATCCATCACAGACTATCATCAGGGCTGCCCATCTTCTGTGTTAATTTTCCTCTGTCGCCACTTTAGAAATAAAGAAAGAAAGAAACATTTATTCACGGTCTAATCACAATAGATACAAAACAAAGCAAGAAATTGGAATTAAACAGAAAATAAAACAATATTTCCCTAAATTAACAAAAATGTAAAAATAATATAAAATGAGTCTGTGTAGCAGCATAAGACCGTGAAATGGACAGGACTCAGTAAAAATCGAGATACAGAAACACGAATTGCTCTGATCCCGACACTGGTTTTCAGTCCGGCCCGCACTGCGACGTAACTCGGACGGCTGCCTCAATGCACATGCTATAATGCGACGCGGAATATATAAAAAAATAATTATGTTTTTAAATTTTAATTCACATAAATAGTTGATATAATTAGTCTAATGAAGGTAAGTTCAAAATAGAATTAACGTTTTCCTTCTAAATATATCAATTTTATATATTAAGAATGCGGAATAAACGTTGGCTAAAGAATAAAGGTAAGAAAATGATTGTCAGAAAAAGTAAATTTATTATATAAATATTTAAATAAAATAGTTTTATATATTATATAAAGTGAAAATTATAAATATCTACATAATTTATGGGACTGAGATTACTGACGTGTTGAAAGAACTTAACCTCCTACCAGTTTATTTTATAGATCGGTATTTTTTTGTTCCGAAAGTAAGTGTAACCTGTATTTGATTTTAAACCCACTAATTGTTTTCAGGTCACGCAGTGGAGGCGGGAGGTTATTCCAACATTTAGTGGCATTATATTTAAAACTACCTCTGAAAGCGGCCGACCGGTAGAAAGGATATACTAACTTGTAATTGGATGATCTTGTATTATACTGCTTATTTTGATCTTTAGACCAAATCAGCTTATTATATAAATATAAAGGTTCTTTATTTTTAATAACTCCAAACAAAAGTGAGGCAAAGTGTAGTCGCCTGTGACAGTCCATTTTTTAAAATATTAGCGTTATTAATGAAAGGGGTTACATGTGCACGTGGTGGGACATTGAAACAAAAGCGTGCACAGGCATTCTGTACCCGCTGTATTATTTGCTGTGTTCGAGATAGTAGTCGTGGGCCTATGAGAGAATCCGCGTAATTGAATTTTGAAAGCACGATAGACTCGCAGAGATGTATACGTAAGGTGACACTTAGGTACTTGCGAATACGGTAAAGTACTTTCAACATATAAAAGCAGTTACGTGCAATATCCATTACATGTTTCTCAAAACGAGGTTTGTCGTCCATTATTACCCCCAAATTTCTGACTTCAGTGACTCTCACAATAGGTTCGTTGTTTACAATAATGGCAAGGTGGCTTAGTGTGATCTTTTTTATTTGATTTGGCGATCCAAGAATAAGGTACTACGACTTTTTTGGATTGAGAACCAATGCGTTACGCTCTGACCACAAAGATATCCGACCCAAATCCAAGTTCAATTTTGTCACTGCTACTTGAACATCACAAGGCTTAAACGATATATATCTGTAAGTGATCAGCGTACATGTGGTACTTACAATACTCTATATTTTTAATAATGTCTGCACTATATATTATAAAAAGTAAGGGACCTAAAATGGATCCTTGCGGTACTCCTCGGTTCACAGGTTGCTCCCCAGAAATAACTTTACCTTTTCCATTTAACTGTATTTCAACTTGCTGTGACCTATTTTTAAAGTAACTGGCAAACCATTGGGTTGCGTTTCTGCTTAAACCATAAAAATATAATTTCGAAAGAAGTAATGGGATATTGAGGGTTTCAAAGGCGCGCGAGAAATCAAGTAATGTTAAAATAGTACCCTCACCACTGGCTTGTGCAGTCAGTATATCATCCACGACCTCTATAAGCGCTGTGGTAGTGCTGTGCTTCTTTCTAAAGCCAGACTGCAGCTCAGGAAGGATGTTATTTGCTTCAAGGTACTTTGTTAGCTGATTACATGCAAGCTTTTCTATTATTTTAGAAAGGCACGGTAGAATACTAATTGGCCCGAGATCCGACATACAAACAGGGTTACTAGTTTTTGGTATAGGTTCAACGACGGCTTTTTGCCAGAGATCCGAATAGGTATTTGTCGCAAAAGATTTATTAATTATGTATGTTATTTCTGTAATAATATCTTTAGGTAATAACTTTAACATATCAAGAGAAATGCCATCGCACCCCACTGCATTAGACTGCAAAGAGTTTATAACTTTAACCACCTCATCCTCCGAGGCTTCTTTAAAATAAAAAGAGTTATCATTAGTGCCATTTAATTCAAAGAAAGTTAGAAGAGACAATGAGACGTCATTTTTACCAGGAATATTAAGAAAATGATTGTATAAAGCATCAGGGTCTTTGGGAAATGGGATGGCAAAGAAGTATCCTTACTTTTTATTTGGACTTGGCGTTTAATGTGCTTCCACATTATTTTAGGTTGATTTAGTTTTGAATTAATATAAAATTTGAAGTAGGCAATCTTTTCTGAAACTATCGCTTTATTAACTATTGATTTTAGTTCCCTATAATAATCCTTATGTGGAGTAAGTTTTGTTTTCCGGGCTCTCACTTGAGCCTCGTTGCGTGTCCTCATCATACATCTTATGTTATGCGTTATCCATGGATATATATATATATATATATATATATATATATATATATATATATATATATATATATATATATATATAGACAGTTTTAGGAGGGGCGTGAGAATTAAAGATATTTAATAAATTTTTGTTAAAAGAATCAATCATATCGTTTATGTTATCTGACGATGCACAGTGCCAGTTAATTTTTAATCTTGGTTGAAAAGGTTTATGTCCATATCCCTCAAAGGTCTATACGTGACGCTTTCAGGCTGAAACTTAGGCTTGGGAATGTCAAGTCCACATACAATAAAGGCATGACTACTGAGGTCACTAAAGTAGTCCACACTTATATATGACACCGCATCTGAACATATAACATCTAACAGTGTCTCACTATATTCAGTAAAGTGTGGTGGTTCCTCAACATATTGCACGAGGTTATTGCATGGTAGGAAGTCCGAAAGCATTTTGGTACTAACAAAATTTTTATTTAAAATGTCGATATTAAAATCCCCAAGCAGTACTGTTTACTGTTTGATCGTAGCCTACAAAAGAACCTAAGGACTCGCTCAGCGCGTCCAGAAATAATGTCACGCTCAACCATGGGGGACGATAAGCAGTACCAAAGACAAGGGACTTGCAATACCCAAATCACAATATACGGTAGTCAATATTCTTACACCGCCACTTCACATTATAACATAAACATACACATAAATATGAGGCTTACTTATGAGCAACATTAACATATTATGATCACATCACACACGCCTTAGAAGCTCAGGCGCTAAGCAAAAGCCGTCAATTTCACATTACAAATACAAAAAGAAAATATTCCAATAAAAAATGCGTGTTGCTGCTGGTGGTAAAAGGGCTGGTTCATTTTCATTCAAAGGCTTAGTACAGCCATTCAACATAGCCAACGTTCTTAGCACTGTACCGCGGGGAATAGGACTGTATGATAATTTAATTTTTTAATTTAATTTTTTTATTAAGGTTTTTAATATTGTATAATATATTTGAATGTTATGTTGATTAGTGATATATTTTCTGAATAAAAAATCGTAAGTTCTAATTAACCAACTGCTCGACGGTAAAGGAAAACATTGTGGGGAAACCTGCATGTCTGAAGAACAAAATGTTTCCTGATCATTTTTTTTATAGTCCACCATCACACACAAAAGCAGCGTGGCCGATTTATTATATTACAATATCTTCTACCCCATATCTTTCCGTAAATGAAATGAGATGGGCTAGCGCATCTTTCTAATGAAAATCAAGATAAAACTGTGCAGTTGTCTAAATTAAAAAAAAAAATTAAAAATATACCACAGGCGGCTTTAGCTCGTTTGTGATTCCAATTTTCAAATAAAAACTTTTAATTATAAAACAAATTAAAAACTAAAAGCAATAAACTAATTTACATTATAACTTTACCGTGCAGAAGCCATGAAGTGGAAATTATTCTCTTTAATGTTTGCTGTCGGTTTTTCCTTCTTATTGAGTTTAACTTTTTTACATTTTTAGTGGACAGATCATATACATGTGCATGTGTGTGTGTACATGTACATGTACAACGTGTACATATAATATAATGTCGTCTAAATAGTGGCAATAAAATCTTCATTCCCTACATTTCTTTTTTGTTTGGGCCTGTTTAATAAAAAAAGAATCATTAAAATCAGCGTTTCACGAGAACTCGGTGAACATACGTAAAATAATATAGTGTCTCCTGCATTTTTGACGTCGGTTAAAAGTTTAGGTGGACCTAATATATCTTCTAAGGAATTTATGAAGTTATATAATACGAGAACAATCAACACACTGTGTAATGTGAGTAGCTGTGTGCAATTTTATTGAAAGATTTTTGTTTTGTTTGCCTACGTCTTAATTAGGACTTTCTTTTTCAATGTCAAAGTAATTTTTTCAATTCATGTTTATTTAAAGCTCTTATGATATGGTTGACAAAACCAAGAGCTTCTGAGAGAAAAACCGGCTAAAACTCTTGCGTTTTTAGAACATGTTACAATTTTAGAATTACAAACTCATAATGAAATAAACAATGTCAAGGGTTGATTTTTTTTAAATGTCAGTGTTTAAAAAATTCAGACATCATTGTCCCCAATATATTGAGCTATTTTATGAATTTTCTTTTACTTTAGTTTTTTCTTAAAAGCCACCAGTGCCCTCAAAGTTTATATAAAACGCGAAAAAATGTCTACACATCGTATACATGCGATTGTTCCAAATAACAAATCAACAACGATACTCCATTAGCGAGTCATGTCAAGTCACTCCAGTCCATTGACAGATGATGCCATTTCTGTCGGGAATCGAACCCAGCACTGTTAGGGGAGCGTGCCTAACGATCCGTATGATTTATTACTGTCATTTTCTCTTATTCTGTTGGTAAAAGAGAAATATGCTATTACGTTTGCATTCAAATATTATACTTATGAACAGGTTCAGAAAAAACATTTTTTGGTAAATTGTAAACGTTGGATAGGATCTTTCGAAAATAAGTTTATAGAAAAAATGACCTTCCGTGGTACATAATTGCGTTTTTGAACAATTCCCTTACTACTCAATAAAACTTTATATCTGAAAATTGTTTTATTGTTACCAACAGCAATAACGTTTGATTACATTCCCGTCAAAAGCAAATATTCATTCCCAGCTGGCGTCGACCAATTACATTTCTCTCACTTTGCCCCGAAAAAGTTTGTATACGCAATAGTTCTCTATTAATTTAAAACTCAACATTGGATTTTTTTCCGTTACAAAGATTTTGGATTAAAATAATCTAAATAAAACTTTTAGACATTGGTTTATTTTTAATTGAATTAGAGCACCTATATTTTAAGAGTAGTAGAGCCATGCGGCATCTTTCGCTATCGCACGGATGGGCCGGCTCGAACTGAAGTGATACCACGACCTCACAGAATAACAGCAACAAAGAGGGAATGCTGAAACAGGCCAACTAGTCGACCACGTCCAAATCCCATTCGCAGATATCGTGATCCTTGGCGATTTTAACGCCCACCATGCCAAATGGCTCAAATTTCATAAACGCACATCGTGCAAAAATTTAAGATACCATCGTCAGCATCTGAATTCTTGGCGGTCCACCACTGTTCGTTTTACTAGGAGTTTTCTTCCTAGTACAACTTCACTGTGGAATTGTTTAACACCGGCGAATTTCCTGAACCAATATGATTTAGAGACCTTCAAGTAAAGAGCTTACTACTTTTTTAAAGGCCCGCAACACACCTGCAATTCATGTTGTTCATCGGCGGCTGTAGTCACTTACCATCAGGTGAGCCGCATGCTTGTTTGCCACCTCTTCTTTAAAAAAAATATTTATGTATTAGCTTAAAAAGAAGCTGGACCACAGCTTTTACCCAAAATTTCTGGAAATTAATAGACTGTAGCGTAAACTATATTTTAGGTGCAGTGATTTACAAATATAAGAATGCCCTCAGAATGATAATTCCCATTAATAAACATAATTATCAGATTTTTGTAGAAGTATTACTGATAAATAATATGCAGTTCAACTGATGCCGATTGCGTACTCTGAATTAAAAAAATGTATGCCTAATCTCGATTAAGATTCCAAATTCAGATGCGTTGTCACCCCTGAGGACTAAAATGAAATTCCTCGTTACTAGTAAAAAGGATCTCCGGATCTTTTAACTCACCATACGAAATGCAGCTGCATTCAGCTACGATAGTAAAGTCCACTCTTACGTCAACCACGCCCATGGATTTCGTAAGAGTGGACATTGGGAAACTGAAACTGCAGATGGGAAGCAGCATCTTTCTGATAACAACTTATTGATAATAGTAAAAAACTGCGGCGGACAGCCCGAGCCTTAGCCTGGCGACAACGGCAAATCAGCCTATGTTATTCCCTGCATGTTTATATCTCGTGCGGTATCTTCTCTCTGACTACTATGCACGTGACCCTAGTTTAGTAATTCAAATCTCGCGGCGGGCCAAAAATCAGTATTGGGATTTTGAGTACTTATTAGGAATTCTCATTACCAGCCCTGATTCAGGAAATCGGAAGTGTTTCATTACAATTTCTGCGGGTCCAACACACCTGCAATTGGTGCGCCCCGCTGGCAAACAAGATGCTGGTGACGGATATAAAAGCGAAATTAGTTAATTACAGCTTACACACACACACACACACACACACACACACACGCGCACACACACACACACACGCGCGCGCGAGCGTGTTTCTTTTCTTTTTTCACTTTTGATTTTATTTCTCTGTTTTTGTATGGATTGGTCTCATACATACAGTATTATGTAGCTTTAAGGGAAGCGGCGAGGTAGTTCTAACACAAGTATTTTATAACCTACTGGAGCTACCTTAATTTCCGTAATGCAGGACAATGTATTAAGAAAAAAATAAAATTTATTATTATTATATACGTCCACTACTGGGCATAGGCCTCCTCTCACTTCTGAGAAGGTTTTTAGGGCAAGGAATTCTCCGCCGCGCTGCCCCAAGGCATGTTGGACTTCACATATCTTCGAAATAGAATACTAAGCCCCAGATCTACCATACTTTATACATTCATTATTTAATACAAAATTAAATGTTAAACTCAAAGGAATAAAAATCTCAGTTACAAAATTTGTTTTTAAATTGGTATACAGTACCAAATTCCAACATGATACCCGAATTGAACCATCATTCCTGTAAATAAAAGATTGCATTATTTTGATATTTAGCTATAAAATATTCCCAGTGAATATCGCTTCAAAATTTATGTGGCAACTTTGAAAACATAATTAATTGGCACTTTAGACAAAGTTCGTAACTCTGTCAACAATTTATACACAAAGACATCTGAGATATAACCTCAAGTATCTTTTCGCTCCATAATTAATTTTCGCTGAGATTATTAATAAATTATTATCATAAACAAACTTTGCCTTCCTCGATCGCTTTGTTTTTGTTGTCGTTTTTCTAGGAAGTATTATGTTTTTATTGTTGGTGTTTTTCTTCCCGTTAATAGTAGTAAAAAAGAAACATACCGTGCATAGATTTTTTTTCATTACTGAGAGTATGTTCGAGAATTCTGTCACGTTGCTCCAGTGGTAGTTAATAAACTTCATATATCCCCTAAATTAATTTTGTTTACTACCGTAGCCACACCTACAATGATTTCTTTCAGCGCTAAGCTCTTGGAAGGTTTATCTTCAAGGGCCTCTTTTGAGTAGTAGAATTCTATTCTAGGATAATTTCCCGGTGTCATAAGGGTGGACCATAAAAGAATATTCACAACCCCATATCATGGGCGATATCACAATATCATGGGCCCATACCCATGGGTGATGTAAGAGACAGAAGGAAACTAGAGAAGAAGAGAAGTAGCATCTTCTTAATATCAGCTGTATAATAATAAGAAACAGTGTTTCCAAGCGTAGCAACTATGGCAAATGCTACGTATAAAGCAGTCTGGTAGTCTGGTAGCCATGCTGCAATTATATGAGTAGTATAGTTGTAGCACGAACGGATCGGGTCGACCGGGGAAGGACCACACTCTCACGGAATGCCAGCGTGAAATAGTAGCTTAACGCTGCTGTGTTTCGTATGGTGAATGTAGAGATCGGAGACCCTTTTTACTGGAAACGAGGCATTCCATTTTAGTCCTCACGGGTGACAGCGCATCTGCATTTTCATTCGTAATCGAGGATAGATGTAGATGTCTATGGGCCGCAGCAACTACTTACCATCAGGTGGCCTGTGTGCTCGTTTGTCACCCTATCCTATAAAAAGGCCTATATTCAGCTCATTCTTTTGATATGATTTAATGGTGTAAAATGAGTATAAAAATATTTTATATTACACTTTTTTATTTTTACTACTTTGTACATCTATCCTTAGTGAAGGATCAAAATACAGATGAGTTGTTACCTTTAAGGACCAAGAATGAGTGTTTCGTTGGCAGCAAAAAGATCTCCGGTTCCCTACAGTTACCATACGAAAAATAAAGCTGCTGAAATTGGAACTCTGTTTAAGAATGGTTCATTCCTGTTAGTGCTGACTCATACTTACTATGAACATAATATAGTTGCAGCACGGCTACTATATAATTTTTTTTCAGGGTATTATTGTAAAAGCATGTACATTGTACTAAAAATGAATAACTGTTTCTGTGGAGTAGCTCACAATTTTGTGCTTATTCGTAGTGTTGAAATCAATTAGTATGACTATTTTATGACCATTCCATTGTGTATCGCTACTTTTATCAGTTAGGTTTGGATCACGATATCTGCAAACTATATTTTATCACTATAAAGGAAGGCAATTTTTTCATATTTATTAAAATCAGAATTTTAATTGAACTGAATAATTTCAATAGTGTCAGAAGTTCCAATAACATTGAAGGGGATTGTAAGCTCCTGGGACTATTAATTTACATGTCGCTAAAGTGAATTTTCCTTCTCCATCAGACGGTAAACAAAAACTGCTTCACTTTGACTTTTCCTATGACAGGGAAAATTTTCATAGTCGCTACAAGTGTCAAGTAAATTAGCGATTACGGTATCGGATGTGTTAGGTATTTGACTGTGTCTCGTCACTGATCCGTTTAATTAGTTTTACATCTATCTATATAAAACATAAAAAAAATGTTTCTACCCATTGAGCTATTACGTACTACGTACTAGAGGCGACACTGCATTCAGCTACTATGTTCAACTCAACTGCGGTGCATACACCGTACCTTAATCAGTCACTCACTCGCTAGGCGCTTGTAGAGTTGTCACGTGTTGTGTTGATTTAAAAAAAATCTCTTGATAAAAATATGGCGTCGTTTATACTTAGATATTGCACAAATAATTCAAGAAATTTCAGTAAAAACCAAGGAATTACTGTTCATCAGTTAATAAAATACTTAATCAATAAAAAAGTATTATAGATTAATAATAAAACAAATAATTCCTAAGACGCCATCTCGTGTCATGAAATATAAATTATGAAATTAATATGTTCACATCATTGAGTTACAATACCTATAGAGTCACAAACAGACAAATAAAATGTCCGCGCCAAAACTCGGCGCACGCTGCGAAGTGCGCAGAGTTTTTGTTTAGTTGTAAGGCGACCACAATCCTCGTACAACGTCCGCGATGCCAAAGTGTTCGGTGATTTCCTGCCCAAATAACAGCAGACACGTGCGAAAAAAGGATGGTGTTTCATATTTTAGGTAAGTATCATACCAAATTTACGTATTTATGTATCCACAGTGCATGTTTTCATTTAAATTTCAATAATTTTCATTTTATTAGCAAACTAAATCACTCACCGCCGACCGCGCGGCGCCGCGATAACGTGCCCTTGAGTGAATGATGATGACATTGCATACGAGCGACTTTGAACATTGTACAAGCAGGTTAACGTCTAAATTCGAGCAAATGTCATTTTGAACTATATAATATCAAAATATATAGGTATATGGAACGGCGCTCGGACATTTTTTGAGTATTGTCAGTTAGAGATTGTGACTCTATAGGTATTGTAACTCAATGGTTCACATGCGACATTTCTGTGGGTACTTAAGTATAAGACGAATATATTATTATACACATTTTTTTTGTAGAAAGATATATAAGTTATTATAATTAGGCTAAATATTTTTCATGTTTAAATCTGCTTATTATTCTTTTATTTTATATTTAGGTTTTCATATCAAAGTTAAAGTGGAATAAATTCGTCCATTTTTAAATCTCGCGTGCCCAGGATTTATGAACGACTCTTATTTTAATTTAAATAAATATATTTGTAATTTAAATGTTATGTTAATAAGTTTTGTTAAACACACATTTAGTATGTTTTTTTTATATTTGACATAGACATCTTTTAAAATATTCAGATAAAAATATAATTAAAATGTAGTTGTGATATAATATTATGTAATATTATATTAAATAAGCAAATATAATATACAAAATAGATGACAAAATTTAAATATTGCTCTCGATATAATTTACCTATTTAACAATATAATCTACTATTACCCACGGATCATTCTACCTATGTTTATTCTATGATAAAAAAACCAACCGCGCGACACAGAGTAGCGCACATTTTTTGTTTGAGATAGCTGTTCTAGTACGTAAGTACATATTACTTCAATGTTTCTACCTATGTCTTTTATAGACTTTGAAACCATCAAATTGTTTTTGATTATTATTTTTGTATGGGCTTTTAGGCGGTTTATATTCAAGCTAGGTTCCCGGTAGGTGGCGCTGAATCAAAATAAAGAAATCGCACGTGCGAACTCGGGGCAGATGGCTAGTCTAAATTATACACCTTGTGATTTTGACAGTCGAAATTTCAATTTTTACGTCACTCAATAAATTTAATATTTGTCTTTTTTTTATTTCATACCAAGTAAATAATAAAATTGATGTGTGATGGCGACGTAAGAGAATCCATTACTCTATTTCTAACCATTGGTATTGTAAGATAAAACTGTAGGGATGCCAGATAGATCATGCGGCTTTCGATGGATGGTAGTATAGCCATCTCTTCTGCGCCGGACGTACCTAAACTAAGTTTGATAACTAAAAACTCAGACTACCAAAAGTGGCGATTAAGGATGGTTGCGCGGAAAAAACCATTGGATTATTATATTTGACGGTAGAGGTGCCAAGCCGCTTGTTCCTTTCCGACAAAACGATATCATTCATACCCTCCTCGATCCTCCATCGACACATCGGGGTGGTGGGGTGGGAGGGGCAAGAAGATGATTCTAGAATGTCACGTAATCATCGGGGCCGAGGACATATAAGGCACGCGCGACCGTTGCGCGTCCTCTTTCCTACCGCGCCAGTCATTGGAACAACAGCTCTTTCCTACCGCGCCAGTCATTGGAACAACAGCTCTTTCCGTCACAGTCGTCGTTGAAACCACACCGCTAGTAGAAACCGCTTTAGCCTGGAAGCAGTCGAGCTCCAGAAAACCCGCCTCACCTCGTGTGAGATATAGTCGCGCACCGCCTCTCTCCGGAGTGTTCCAGAAGAAGTTCCAGAAATTGCAGCTATAGTGCTCAACAGGATAGAAGAAACCCCGGTGAGTCAACACTCCTTTATTTACTGCCTTATATAGTTTAACCCGCTCCAATTTTGTTGTTCTCCTAATAAGGCAGGATTCCTTTTCAGCGATTCGGCACCATAATAGTTTAGTTTAGGGAAGAGCGAGTGCATTATACCGCATGCTATAGTAGTCGCTTTTACGTAAGCGTAGAAGCATCCGCATATACAGTCCACTTTAGTTAATATCTCGCGTAATAGGTTTAAGGTTCGACCGGGGAACTAGACTTCGGCAGCCTTAAACACGTGGCTCCACCATTTTATGGTCACTTCGAGCAGGATTTTGGTCGAATTGTTGAATTAATTAATTAGATAATGCACTCCAATTATAGAATAGACTTAAATAGTGTTCGTTTAAATTTAAATTTTGATTAGGTACTCGCAAACAGAATTATTCGTTTTATAGCGCTCGTATTTGATTAAATTTAAAGCCTATTAAATAATTGAAACAGTGTAATAGGAACCGTTTGATACGCTTACCCACAATCTTGATAAAATTATTGAATGCAAATGACGCGTCACCTCGACTCGCTGCGCAGGTGTTTGATTTAATTACGTAATACGGCATACCGAGTGTCCATCCTTTATTGTTTGTGCGTTGTGAGATTAATTGTGATTGATATAACTTTATTATAATAGTTTAAAATGGCAGTTAGTGGAAGTGAAATCAAAATTAAACGCTTTATGCTAAGAGGGACATACTCTTTTCGCGTATGCAGAATATAAGTGATTATATAAAGAACATTCATATAGAAGCAGTGCGGGAAACTTTTTTGACCGAAATTGAAACGATAGATTCTCTACGAATAGATTACGAAAAAATATTAGACCAAATTAATCATTTGGAATTACAAATCGACCCGAAATACATAGTGAACTACCAACCGCTGCTGGCATTCGAAGATATGTTGTGTCGCGTGAAAAAAATAGCGAGATCCCTATCTCAAAACGAAGCAAAGCCGGAAAAACAGGTACGTCCAAGCGACTCGATTAGGTTGCCGCCAATAGATATTCCGGTATTTAATGGTGATATTAAGACGTGGCCCTTCTTCTTCAGTAGTTTTCAAAACAATATACACAATAACCCATCGTTATCGGACGCCGAAAAATTATATTACTTAATCAGTAAACTTAGTGGCAGGGCACAGTCGATCTGCTCTGGTTTTACACCTACAGCAAACAATTACTTATTAATATTCGAAACGCTTAAAACTAAATATGAAGATAGGAGAATGTTAGCTTCCGAATATTTGAACCAGATATTCGATCTTAAACCTATATCATCCGCGAACATCAACGGCTTAGAGCAATTTCTAGATAAATTTGTGGCATCGGTGGCTGCACTTAAGAATTTGAAATTTAATGATCTTATGGACGTGGTGTTTCTCCATATTGCACTGAAGAAGTTGGACCCCGACACCGTGCGTGCGTTTGAAATGGAGCATCGTAGCTCGGAGATGCCTTCCTTTCATTCATTAGCATCGTTCGTGCGAGATCAAATAAAGGTGATGCAGCGCTCTCCGAACGTTAAACAGGAGAATAAAAGGTGCGTCGACCGTAGACAGACTCAACCATCTAAAATAGCAGGGTCGTTAACTTACGTAACCGCTACGCCAACATCACTCCAGCATACTTGTTTAGTATGTAAAGATAGACACGGTAATTTATATAATTGTGCGACTTTTCGTAAATATTCACCAAGCGAGCGTTATAAATTAGTAAAGACAAACAACCTATGTTTGAACTGCTTAAGCGATAAGCATTTAGTTGCAAAATGCAATTCGAGTTCCGTATGTAGCAAGTGCGCCAGGAAACATCACACGCTATTACATTTTGAAAATAGCAACATAGCGGCGTCAAGTAAAGCGGATAAGGAATTCGCTACTACTAAGGTCAACGATTCTAGCGGTCGACCTGGTGATGTCGCTCTGTGCTCATTGGCAAATATGGGAGCACAACCTCCTTCAACCGTGTTGCTGGGTACGGCACGTATTTTGGTTAGGGATTCGCGTGGAAACGAACAAAGCGTCCGTGCACTGCTGGACAGCGGAGCCTAAAATAGCTTTATAACGCGACAATGTTGTCAGCGCTTAGGCTTAGTAATAAATAGGTCACTTTCATGTCCTGTAATTAAAGGCATCGGAGGCACTAGTAAATCAACACAGGGATATATAAATTTAAAAATTTATTCTTGGATAGATCGTAATGTTAACTTTGATATAAATGCACTAGTAGTAGATAGGGTCACTGAACGGTTGCCAACCGTTTCGGTTGACACCTCGGCAATGATTGAATTTAAGAATTTGACTCTGGCGGACGACACTTACGCCGTTCCTGGAAAAATAGACATGCTCATTGGAGCATCGCTTTTTCCTCATCTTTTGTTAAACAATAAGGTCAAGGGCAACTCCTCGCATACCGCGCCTTACGCACTGGAAACCGTATTGGGATATGTTATCCTTGGCTCCGCCCCCATCATAGATAGCATTTCGGCAACATCCTGTTGTTGCACCGTCGCTGTCGAACCTCCCGAATTATTGACTCGCAATTTTCGGGAAATAGGAGAGGGGAACATCCCGCGCTCGGGTAATAAATTATGCGAAGGGTCGAGAAGCAAGACGTTAGAGTCTGTTGTTAGTAAACCTGTTGTAGTTTCGTCGCAGCCGAAGGGAACGCCGAGTAGGGATAGCCCTGGATCTAGGTTTACCGACACCGCGAACAAGGCCCATATTAGCAAGATTAGATCGCCCCGCAACCCGTCAGGTGACATATTCAGTGCTCGAATCGATCTAGTTAGCGGAAGCGCGCGCGGCGCGGATCGAGGTCACGGTCGCGGCGCATGGAGACACCGAGCCGCTGCGACAGAAAGCGTGCCTCACTGGAGGCTACGGAATAGACCTGCTGAGACCAATCTTGATTGGCGGGAGGAAGTGAGACTTCGCGAGCAACAAGCCATATGCAGTGTTGTTCCGAAGCGTTCATCGCATAGTTTCACCGCTTATTAATAATTATAGCTTAGTCGCTTAGAAATTGCATACTTGTGATTGGATAGTTTTATTATTTAAATATTAGTTTGTCGTTGATAGAATTATATATTGTTATTTCCTTAGTGTTTGTTTAGCTTGTTAGTGTTCCGTAAAATTAAAAATAAAATAGTATAGTTAGCCGCGCCACAGCAATACGCTGTGTTATATTTAAATCATTTTGTCGTTAAAGTGTAGCCTTTGTAGTTTAAAGTCGATAAGTAGTGTTTGTTCGTATATCGTTACGTCCGATTACAACTATGCCGAGTCGCTAGTATTGCGTGAACTTCAACGTGCGCACTTCTCTGAAGAAATTAGAAGATTACAATCGAATAGAGCTTGTAGTCGCGCCTTTCAACGCCTTAAGCCATTTTTACAGGATGGGATTGTAAGGGTAGGTGGACGCTTGTCCAACTCGCAATTGAGTTTCGACCAACGGCACCCTATTGTTTTACCGCGTAAAGACCATATCATGAACTTATTAGTCGACTACCATCATAAATTGAACTCGCACGCTGGCCCCGACTTGTTGATGTCGATTTTGCGTCAGAATTATTGGATTCTTTCTGCACGTAGTTTAATACGCAATCGGGTGCACAGATGTATAGCTTGCTTTCGGGCACGCCCCAAGCCGTCATTTCCGGAAATGGCGGAACTTAGATTTTGTAGAGTAATACAATCAGTAAAGCCCTTCATGCACACCGGGTCTGATTTCGCTGGTCCGTTTAAGGTCATGCTCACTCGCGGGCGTGGTATAAGATCCACAAAGGCTTACGTCTGCATTTTCGTATGTCTAACTACTCGAGCGGTGCATATAGAACTCGTTGGTGATCTAAGCACAGCAGGCTTTATGGGTGCATTTAAAAGATTTCTTTCCCGCCGTGGCCCTGTAAGTAGATTGTATTCGGATAACGGTACGAACTACGTCGGTGCAAAACGTATTCTATCGGAACTACATGAGCTCTTAGCTAGCAAATATTATATTTTTTTTTTTTTTTTTTTTATAGAAGAGGGGGCAAACGAGCATGCGGCTCACCTGATGTTAAGTGACTACCGCCGCCCATGATCAACCGCAACACCAGGAGAATTGCGGGTGCGTTGCCGGCCCTTTAGAAAGGAGTAAGCTCTTTTCTTGAAGGTCCCCAGGTCGTATCGGTCCGGAAAAATCGCCGATGATAAACTATTCCACAGAGAGGTTGTACGTGGAAGAAAACTCCTTGTGAAACGTACAGTGGTGGACCGCCAAGCATCCAGATGGTGTAGATGGTATTGGGACGTTTGCCGTGTCGTGCGTTCACGAAATTTGGCGGCTGGGATTAATCCGAACAATTCCTCAGAGCACTCCCCGTGATAGATGCGATAAAATACGCAAAGAGATGCAACATCTCTTCGCAACGCCAGTGAATCGAGCCGATCGGAAAGCACTCGGTCGTCGACGATTCGAGCCGCTCTGCGCTGGATGCGGTCAAGTGGAAGGAGCTGGTACTGGGGAGCCCCAGCCCAGAGATGGGAACAGTATTCCATGTGCGGCCGAACCTGCGCCTTGTAAAGTTGCAGGCGGTGTGCCGGCATGAAATACTGTCCCGCTCTGCTGAGCACGCCAAGCTTTTTAGAGGCCAATTTGGCCTTCCCTTCCAAGTGACCACGAAACTGCACGTCACTCGATATGTCGACGCCGAGGATTCCGATACTGGCTGAGGCAACAAGGGGAGTGCCTTGAAACTGAGGGGATACGACAAAGGGGTTCTTTTTAGCGGTTAACGCGCAAACTTGTGTCTTCTGGGGGTTAAACTGGACTAGATTTAGTCGTCCCCAATCCGAGACTCTGTTCAGCAAAGACTCGACTTCAGACACAAGTTTGTCCCGGCACTCGGAGACGTTTTCCCGAGAAATATTGGCTCGGCCGGTGTAAAGAGCATCACCAGTGCTGTCATCTGCATAGCAATGAACGTTACGGGTATGCAACATATCATTGATATGCAGAAGAAACAGCGTTGGCGATAGCACGCAGCCCTGTGGAACACCAGCATTAATAGGCTTGCAATCGGAGCTTGCACCGTCTACAACGACCTTGATGCTCCGATCTGCAAGAAAGCTGGTGATCCAATTGCACAATTTCTCGGAAAGCCCATAGGAAGGGAGCTTCGAAAGAAGCGCTTTGTGCCAAACCCGATCGAAGGCCTTCGCAATGTCCAAACTAACGGCCAATGCCTCCCCCTTGAACTCTACTGCCTCCGCCCATCTGTGAGTGAGGTAGACCAGAAGATCACCAGCTGACCGACCACGGCGAAAACCGTATTGGCGGTCACTAATCAGCTGGTGATCCTCAAGGTACCTCATAAGCTGGCAGTTTACAATGGACTCCATTGTTTTGGAGAACAAGGAGGTGATGGCGATTGGCCGGTAGTTGGACGGGTCTGAGCGGTCACCTTTTTTAGGGATCGGGTGGACGAAAGCCGTCTTCCATGATTTTGGGACTACGCCTAGGGAGTAGGAGTACCGGAAAAGACGCGTTAAAACCAGTGCCAACTCTGGAGCACACGTCCTCAGCACAATTGGGGGGATTCCGTCAGGCCCACTCGACTTGTGGATGTCCAGGGAGAGGAGTGCTTTGCGAACCGAGCGCTGTGTGAACTGCACTTCCGGCATGGAGCACTCACACCGCGGGATGGTCGGCGGCGTACTCCCCCCGTCATCGAGAGTTGAGTTAGACGCAAAGAAGGAGCCTAGAAGATCGGCTTTCTCCTTTGCAGTATGGGCCAGTGAGTCGTCCTCCCTGTGCAGAGATGGAAGAGATGGCTGACAGAAATTCCCCTGGACAGCCTTGGCGAGAGACCAGAATGCACGGGTTCCAGAAGGAAGGCGAACTAGTTTCTCGCCAATTCTGCCTATGTGCTCTGACTTTGCCTTGGCAATGACTCTTTTGAAGGACCTAGAGGCGGAATTATACTTCTTTTTTAGAGCGCTGGTGTTTACATCCCGGGACGCTGATGCATCAACCCAGGCTTGGTAGCACTCCTGCTTATAGCATGATGCTATTTTACAGGAGCGACCAAACCATGGCTGAGATTTGCCTCCAATGGGCACCACAGAGGAAGGAATAAAAAGTTCCATACCCTGAAGTACCACATCAGTAACAGAATCCGCAACAACGTTGGGATCATCCGGCGAGAAGCAAACCCGCCCCCAAGGGTAGGATGCAAAGAAAGACCGCATCCCATCCCAATCGGCTGACCTATAGTGCCAAACACGGCGGCAGCCTGCAGAATGCAACCGCGATTTCAGCGTGAGTGGCACAACACTCCGGATCAGACAATGGTCCGAGGAGCCTAAAGGGGCGTCGACGGAAATCTGATATCCGTCCGGGTGAGAGGTCAGCAGAAGGTCCAACAGGGAAGGTGCATGATCCTCCACATCTGGAATCCGCGTAGGCGAAGTAACCAGTTGTGTCAGACCATATGCCAAGGCAAAATCATGAACAGATCTCCCCGCATGATCGGTTAAACGTGAACCGAGCCATTCGGCGTGATGGGCGTTAAAGTCGCCGAGGATCACGATCTCTGCGGAGGGGATCTGCTGTAGCAACGAATCTGCAGCCATTTGGACGTGGTCGAAGAGTCGGTCTGTTTCGGCATTACCGCTGTGGGACCTATAGAGGCACCCGTAGACGCGCGGATGGTCGTCGCTGTCTACGCGTAGCCAAAGGATGGACAGGTCCGAACCTTCAAGTCTGCCGAGGCGTCGAGAACAGATGTCCTCTCTGACGTAAACGCAAACTCCAGCCCGAGGCACAAAGGAGTGTTCCAGTTTGTACCCCGGGTAGGAGAGATACGAAACATCAGCCGGAGAGGACACCTGCGTCTCGGTCAGAAAGAGCAGAGCCGGCCTCGCCGTCTCGAGATGGTAGTGGACGGCGTTTAGGTTGGAGTGAAGTCCCCTGATATTGCAGAAATTCACGGACAGCGTGGCAGGGGTCGCCTTGGTCTTGTTGCTCCGTTTGCCCCGAGCAGTTGTAGTCTTGAGCGGAATTTCGCCCCCCCCCAGAATACGCGGGGCAGCCTGAGCACCCACGCTCAGAAGTGGAGAAACATGGTCGTGGATGCTCAGCGAGGGATTCTCCAGGGGTGCTGGTACCCTCCTGGGGTAGTCTATCTTTATTTAATTCCGCTACCATGTTGATGGGGGGGGGGGGGATTTGGGCCTCCGGCCACCTGCACTCACCAGACGAAACGCGGAAGCAGAACTTCCACTTCACGCCGGTATTCTGTGAGGTCGTGGTACCACCCCGGTTTGAGCCGGCCCATACGTGCAACAGCAAAGCTGCCGCATGGCTCTACCACTGTTTAAATTTTATAATTCGGAGTTCGCTCACATTCTAGCCAAGAACCGCATTGAGTGGTCTCTGAACGTCCCAGCCGCGAGCCATTTTGGGGGCAATTGGGAGACTAATATCAAGAGTCTAAAGAGTCATTTATACCGAGTAATAGGAGATCAAATTTTGTCCTTCGAAGAGCTAAGTACGGTGCTCGCTCAAATTGAATGCGTAATGAATAGTTGCCCACTTTGTCGTACGTTGTCTGGTGACCCCTCGGAACCGCTGGCTCTAACTCCAGCACATTTTTTGAATTTAACGCCTTTAAAGTATTTGCCAGCCGCAGGTATGGATGAGAACAGACTTAGCATTTCCGCACGCCACAAATTATTAGATCGGTTAGTGCAATCGTTTTGGAAACGATGGAGGATGGAATACTTGCATACTTTGCAGTCTCGGCAAAAATGGAACACAGCAACTGAGCCTTTAGCTGTAGGAACTGTAGTTGTGCTCACCAAAGAGAATGCGCCGCCTCTCCACTGGCCGTTAGGAATTGTCGAAGAGGTCTTTCCCGGTTCCGACGGAGTAGTTAGGATAGCTCGCGTTAAGACCACGGTTGGGTCTTACTTGCGTCCGGTTGTCCGTTTGTGCCCCCTGCCTCTTCCATAATTTAAATTAGCTTTCTAGATTAAATTGTAGTTGAATTTAAGTAATCTTAGCGTTAGTTAGTTATTTGTTAGTTGATCTTAGCTCTAGTTGTATTAGTTAATTTTGAAGGAAATCCTTCAAGGGCGGGGGAGATGGTTGCGCGGAAAAAACCATTGGATTATTATATTTGACGGTAGAGGTGCCAAGCCGCTTGTTCCTTTCCGACAAAACGATATCATTCATACCCTCCTCGATCCTCCATCGACACATCGGGGTGGTGGGGTGGGAGGGGCAAGAAGATGATTCTAGAATGTCACGTAATCATCGGGGCCGAGGACATATAAGGCACGCGCGACCGTTGCGCGTCCTCTTTCCTACCGCGCCAGTCATTGGAACAACAGCTCTTTCCTACCGCGCCAGTCATTGGAACAACAGCTCTTTCCGTCACAGTCGTCGTTGAAACCACACCGCTAGTAGAAACCGCTTTAGCCTGGAAGCAGTCGAGCTCCAGAAAACCCGCCTCACCTCGTGTGAGATATAGTCGCGCACCGCCTCTCTCCGGAGTGTTCCAGAAGAAGTTCCAGAAATTGCAGCTATAGTGCTCAACAGGATAGAAGAAACCCCGGTGAGTCAACACTCCTTTATTTACTGCCTTATATAGTTTAACCCGCTCCAATTTTGTTGTTCTCCTAATAAGGCAGGATTCCTTTTCAGCGATTCGGCACCATAATAGTTTAGTTTAGGGAAGAGCGAGTGCATTATACCGCATGCTATAGTAGTCGCTTTTACGTAAGCGTAGAAGCATCCGCATATACAGTCCACTTTAGTTAATATCTCGCGTAATAGGTTTAAGGTTCGACCGGGGAACTAGACTTCGGCAGCCTTAAACACGTGGCTCCACCAAAGGCTAATTACTCATACAACGACGAAGAAGAAGATTCATTAATACAATTCAATAATACAAGTAAGGTGCTTAAGTTGCATAATGCCACATAAGCGCCATACTTACATAATATACAATTTTAATGCAATCAAAAGTATTTAGAGTAATCAAAAGTATTGTTTAATGTCATTTACATGCAATTAATTATTGTTATCTGGGTTTACACTGCTTCCTCGGCGTCCATAAAACGTTTCCTTCGAAGTTTTTCTCTTATTTTCGGAAGTAAATAAAAATGGAGGCCGGAGCTATATAGCGGGTGACCCAGTAATTCCACGTCTGACGTCACCAAGTAGTCGATTTTTTGCTTGGCGGTGTACGACGAGGCGTTTTCATAGTGAAGGAGGATCCTACTGCGAGGTCGTTTCTCCCGAATTTTTTCCAAGACAAGTGCCAAACAAATGTTAGTGTACTACTGTGCAGTAACTGTTTTTCGATACTCTAAAAAAATTGTTGCGTAATGATTTCACGCAACAATTGTTTGTTTCATTAAATTAGTATTATAGATATTACATTAGATAGTATTATAGAAGGACATCCTTTATTTAATACATTATGATTGTAAAAGTCGTCATTCCAGCGTAAAGTCTATAGGACAGCAGTGCGCCCACTGCATCGTGGTAAACTTTGTACATAATATAAATTAGGCACAAAGTGTACCGCGGTGGGTGCACGGGTAAACAGGAATTTCCACCGATGGGTGAAGCCGGTGAGTGCACGTAATACACACACTAAGTCTGCCCTTTATATTACACTGCTAGAAGTAGACTTTTCCAATAATTAGCCAATTGAGATGCATTACTTAAAAGAGTTACCAATATTCATCACGCTGGGTAGGTGCTATCGCAAACGCAGAGCAATTACTCTTGCACTGGTAAAGGTGCGTCTCATGACTAGACTATTAAAATTGTGTTTGATATTTTGATTGGATTTCCTGCAATAATTTTGCTATCAGAGCCTCGCTCATTAAGCTACAGGTTGAAGTTGAAATTTGGAGATCCATTCATTAATTCATTTCAGCCCCTTAAAGTCTTGGCAGTATTCGGCGTATTGGCTATAATTGACTGCCTGGTGAGGAACAGCAGTATTTTTATTGTTATTGCGTTCTTATCAGGAAGATATTGCTACCAATCTCCTATATGAGTTTGCCTCTATCGCCGTTTAAGAAACCTAGAGGATTTTATTGGGTAGTAGGTTCTCTTACGCTACCACTAAAAGGCGAGAAACGGTATTCAAATATAAAGTATTTTGTTGTTTTTTTAAGATGGGGACTGGGGGCCGTCTCTTTGTAACTCTCATCATGGCAATATACCCCCCATTGCCAAAGTTGTCACGCTTGGCGAGCGGGTTGGCAACCGCAGTTTTCTTTTATTGTACTATTACTCTTATCAGGAACATGCTGCGGCCCACCTCCTACCTGCTTCCTTCTGTCGCCTTTGTGGCATTCCATGGGGGAGGCCTATGTTCAGCAGTGGACTTGATAACGGCTGTAAGGATGACGACGATGATTATTTTAAGATGGAAGTGACAAACAAACCTATAGTCCACCTTTAAACAGAAAAGGCATTAGCAGCATTGTCAGAGGACTAAGATAGAATGCCTCATAACCTGTAATGTTACCATTTACACCCTTAAAGTAAAATAAGTAAAGTTACAATTGCCTGCTTTGTAGACTGTCTCGTTGGTCTAGCGGTTGCAGTAGTGCGACTGCTGATCATGAGGTCCTGAGTTCGAATCCCGGGTCGGACCAAAAATCAATTATTGAGTTTTTCTGTCAAGAAATTCTCAGTAGCTTCCCGGAGTCAGGAAGTTGGCGGTGTCTCACCCCCGTGCCTCGGAAAGCACGTAAAGCCGTTGGTCCTGCGCCTGATCTCTCTCCCGGTCGTGTCCGTTTACCGTCCCATCAGATTACGATAGTGAGGGAATAGAGAGTGCACCTGTGCTTGCGCATACACTTGTGCACTATAATCCTGTTCTGCGCCGATGGCTAGCCTCCGTTGAGGCAGGCCGCTGTGGCCGAAATTCGGTCTGGAGGACATTATTATTATTATAAAGTTACAATCTATATATGGCTCACAGCTGGGCACAGGCCTCTTCTAATTTCTGAAAGAGATTCGGAGGAACTCCTGCACACTGCTCCTGCCGTGTATTGGCGGTGTAAGAATATTCACTACCACATGTCGTTTCGTGTCGTAAGAGGCGACAAAAGGAAGAAACCAGAAAATTGGCAGTTGTGTCTTCTTAATAACAATTTAATATAAAAAATATCATTGCTAACTCACTTGCCAAGCGTGGTAACTCATGTTTCACACACTCATGTTACACTCATGGTTCAGCAATGTAACTGTAACCGTAACGGTAACGGTAACTGGCCTAGTTTTTATACATTCTTGGGATATTTTATTATATTCCTTAGACATGTAGATTATCGGCGAGTATATGAAAAATCAGTAAATGGAATAATATTGCAATAATCATCAATTTTATTCGTGCTCAGAAAATCGTGAGTTTGATCCTCGAGAACCTGGGAACGCGAGAAATCGCATTTTGTAAAATTTTTGCCGATTGCTTAGCCCTTGAGCTAATCTAATTTTATTGAATGTAATTTAAGTATTATTACTGTAAATTATAAATCAGGCCAATAAAACGTACTTAATGCTAGGCAACATTCCTAGTCATGAACAATTGAAATAAGCGTCGATAACAATAGAGGCTATCTTATCCAAATAAGTATTTAGGGATTATTTTGTAATTGTTTTATCTTTTCTACTTATCATATTTTATCTTTGTTCTCTGATAACATCAAAATTTAAATTGATATTTTAATTGTAAAATGAAATGTATCGTAAATAGGGCATTGAACTAACGCTTAAATAAGGCCATCTAGACTTCCGTAATATTATTTAGAAAAAAGAAAATCATATAAGGGCGCATTTAAGATACAGAATAATAGATTTTTAAATATCATTTTGGTATCAGATAGTTAAAAACTAAATCAATATTATAATTGTAAAATTTTAGGTACATAATTTTTGTATTTAAGACAAATAATTTTTTTAAAAAAGTACTTTCAACTAGCGCTTTAATAATGCCGTCTTGACTCTAATAGCAGGGTAAACATAACACAAAAGAAAATAATATAAAAACCCATTTGAAATACTGAATAATAGGTTGAGTGGTAACAATGTCTAGAGACTGCAACTGGGTGAAATATCACACAGCGATATCTTCGTATTACATAAGGTATGTGTCGGTCTCTGTCGCCTCTTGCGACATCCGCGAGATGATAATTTGAAGTAGTGAATATTCTTGTACCATCTAGAATACCATCTCTACACGGTTTAGCAAAACTTTAGCTCACTCATCTATAAAAATTAAGCCCGATGACCTCTACGACATCGTATAACGTGAAAAAATGATTGCGAACCAATGTTAGAGAATTTCGGATGACAAAATAAACTGGATATAGTTTTCTTCAGAGACAAAGCTCACTTTAATGTTGAAGGTTACGTCAATATGAAACCTGGTCACTAGCACGCCAGAACGGAGGCTGGGTCAGAAGTTTATTTTTAAGTCATATGCACACTTGGGCACATAGCTTGGTAACCTAGAATTCACCCGAAATTTTTTTTTCTTTGGGGCTATTTAAAAAAATAAGCTGTGAACGAGGTGCCGACTGCCATTATTCTAGAGTTGAAGGCAAAAATCGATGAAGAAGTTAATTTAATTTCACCAGGAGAGAGTGCCTATGCCTAGAAAGAAGTCATCTCTATGCTTAAATTTTTCGTAAATTATGTCCGCATTCATATCTTTTGATTTGTTTATAGTTAAAAAAAATTAAAAAAATACTGGTGAATTTAAGTCGTTTTACGAACGTTGATTTCTGGAATGAGACACCCGATATTTCTCCTTTCTAAAGTCTTGAATCTTACATACACAATACACTATTACTACAAACTAAACACTGAAATACGAAACGATCTTTTCACTGTTTGTTTGGACTTTCGAAAATGTCAAGCAGTTTTCGCTTTTCGTTTCCACGGCTCATTGTTCTTTACAGAGTAAGTGAACACGTTTTTAGTAAAAAATTCAGCAATCGCACCAATAAATTTCATTTAGGTTTTTCTTAAACATTATACGAAGAGATTCGCAATATGGCAGGATTGAAAGATGACCTTATCACAAAAATTGATAGGGGCGTACTCCAATGGTTTGGACACGTTGAACGAATGAGTGAAGACCGAATGGTGAAGAAAATATATAGAGCGAAAGTAAATATTAAAAGGTGTCGAGGTAGACCGAGACTAACTTTCGAAGACCATGTGAGCAAATTGCTCGAAGAGGGGAGGGTCAAGAGTACTCGGATACCTAGACGTGCATGTATGAAGAAGTTAATGAACCTGAAAGAAGCGAAAGAGGTATGTAAGGATCGTGACACTTGGCGATCTGTTCTCTCTGGCTACCCCGTTAGGGATTGTGCGTGACGATAAGTAAGTAAGTAAGTAAGTAAGTTAAACATTATATAATTAGTTTTGTAAGATCTATGATTTATATTATTTACCAACCTACCATTTGTATAATTAAGTTTAATGCAGTGACCATTATTACCTCTTAACTTCCTATGCCATGTGTACTGTGCGAAGAAATGTTAGATACAGTGTTCGAAAAGCAAACTTTTAATTAATGTTACAGTGTTTTGAACCAACTAATTTACAGTAACCTACTATACGAGTTTATATAAAACAATACTATATTACTAATTCCAGGTGGTTCATCCTTTTTCTGCCTAGGAGTCCATATGGCTAGGTACCACATGCATATATATTTCTGCTGCCAAATAGCAGTTCGTGCAAAGATGTGTTTTCCCATTTGAAATCGGAAAAAAATGAAAAAAGTAAAGAAAAAAGGGTCAGTATAATTACAAGCTGAAAAGCATTCCACCTCAGATGTAACAATGCAACTGTAGAATGTTTAAAGTTGGCCACTTAACGTAAGGTGGACTATAAGTTTTAATTTTATCGCTTATATTAACATATTTTAAATTCAAACGTTTCAAGTACTTTACAGCACCCATAGTCAAGGGGGAACAGTCTACCCCATGACCATGGGTGTTGTAAAGCAAAAAAAATTGTATTATTAAATGCGATAAAATTCCTTATTTTATCGTTAGTTTTATTCAATGTGTAATGTTCAAAGAAATCTTATTCTATATACGACTTAAAGTAAGTTAATATACGCGATTAAATCCGTAAAACTTAGTTTCATTTAAATGTGTAGTGTTTTTGCTTAAATATAACCAATAGTTAATTATGTAAGTTCTTTTGTTAGTTTAATTTAATAAAAACAACAGCTTTAAATTTTTATATTTACTTAGGTCTCTGTTTATAGATACTCTATGAAATTGACTTTCAGCTTCAAAGTTGCGAATCGTGGATGGTTGTTCTGCGAAAACTTATGAACGACTCGCATGAGAAATGCTTTGTCTCATAACTTGTTAAGTTCTTTTAGGCAAAGTTATCTGTTGTGACGCAAACATTATGATTTCTCTTGTTCAGGTCAAACTAATGGTATAGTTTTGTGCTAAAGTGTTTTAGGACAGTTTTTGAATCGTTTGAAGTAAGAAATGAATGTTTCAGTCTATACTTTGATATATTCTACTCCGAAAACACTTTTCATTTAATATAAAAAATAACACATAGAATATTTCTTTGATGATATTTTTATATGATGATCCCCATAATTATTCGTGACTTCAGTATGTTAATATAAAGAAATATAATTAAAGAGGACCATGACGAATGTTTCTACGCCGTCGTTTTCGAATTAACAAGATCATGTATATGGTCTCAGACTACAGTCAACTCCAAGAACAAAAAGCTATAATTGTTTTTCTCTCCTCCGTGTATTGATAAAATTCTTAAAATTTAATACTTTTACTCAAAGCCAATACTGGACGGTTATTAGCTTTTCAGTTCTTTAAATTAAAGCTCAAACGTGACTATAATCCTGCTTAATAGCAGAAATAGTTAAGAAATGTGGAAGTAATGATGATAATACTTCATGTATGGATGTAAAGGAGGTGTATGGATGTGAAGGAGGCGAGAGAGGTGTGTCAGGATCGTGCCAAATGGAAGTCTGTAGTCTCTGCCTACCCCTCTGGGTGACAGGCGTGAGTGTTTATGTTTTTTTTTGTTAAGTGTGGAAGTCATATGTCATCTTGTGTAAATCATATTTTAGAAACTGCCTAAGTCCAGCGAATTACAATAATTTTTTTATTGAATTCAGAGGTGGTAGAGGTATTATCAGTGTATACGTTAACTCATATTACATCGTAGGTGCCGTTAAAGACGAAACAGGATGTGGGTAGGAGCATCTTCCTGATAACAGCGCAAAATAATATAAGAACTACGCTTACTATACGTGGCAACTATAGTCCTTACGAGGCAATTTTTAAAGGAGGCCTATTTTCAGCAGTGGACTTCAATAAGCTATAATAAAGATAATAATGATGATGAAAGTGTATAAAATCACTACGCTGACGATGAAAATGCACCGTGAACCGTGATTAAAAAACGTGCAAGATAAATGAACCTGCGCTGACATCGCAGAAAAATTGAAATCGTATTCATATTGAGGGCATCATTCAAACCATGAAGCGAAATTTTAATCACCCCTTTGTTTACTTTTTAATTGGGTGGATGCGTGAATTGTTAGCTTTTTGTTTCGCATTTTTACATCAAATTTATTGCCACGTCAATAACAGATATTTTTCCGATAAAATGTTCCGGTGTTGACTGATTTAAAAATAATGTATCCCCCGTCCGATTGGTTTATTTCCGTCGAATATATTTGAAGACCGAATACAATTCAGAAACATATATAATAAGTTTTTTGTGATGAGTTGTGCAATTGATACATATCTTTCAAGTTAGTTAACTATTGCTTTCAATTCCATGGCAGAGTTATAATATATTTATGGTCTTCCAACCTTCTTACCCCGCCTTTTAACATATGGTTGAGGTACGCTGCATATATGTTATGGTTCTAGTACGATAGGTCGACCCCGCTAGCACAGAATACGGATGTTAAATAGAAACTTAATGCAGCTTTGTTTGTGGGTAGTATGGTGAGTGTAGAGAGCCGTATACCATTTTTACTGGAAACGAGGCAATCCATCTTAGTCCTCAGGAGTAAGAACGCATTTTCATTTTGGTTCGCAATCGAAGAAAAATCTTTCCACATTATTTGTTTTCTATCAGGTGGAGTGTGTGCTCGTTTGTCACCCTTAAACTATAAAAAATTGGTTGACCCTGCAGGCCATCCCTGGTACTTTCCGCTCATTACAAAAACAAAGCGCTCCAAATTTCAACAAATTATGTTGCGCAATGTCGAAGTTGTGTTAAAAAAAAACAATTGATAGAATCAGGCGTTACTTCGCGGAAATCCATTATAATAAAAAATAAAAATATAAATTCCTTCGCAACTTTCAGCTAAATATCTCTCGACCGCTATGAACGAAGAAACGTCCTGCCCGGGAACGGCGGCCGGCGGGCCGGGTGCAGCCTGGCTTCTCCGCCGACCTCCTCACAGCTCGGCTCGATGCAGCCGGCCGCTGAGTCCCATTGCCCCGCCAAACCTCTCTCCACCCCTCTCGAGGCCCTACCAGGCTCGAACATATCCATATGTCCATGGGCCGCAGCAATCACTTATTATCAGGTGGACTATGTGCTCGTTTGTCACCCTATCCTATGAAAAAAGGAAGTAATTTTGGTCATTGCTGCAGGTGGCACAGGACTGAAGCGGAAGGTTGCGAAGGAATTTGTATTTTTATTTTTTTTTTTTATAAAAAAAGTTTTTTTTCAAACTCTTTCTCCTTCGATATCTCACGAGCGAATGAACTGATTTTTATTTTCCATTCGACGGCATTCGACGTCATTTTTTGAGGTTTAGAGCTGATTAATTTTTGAAATCGATCGGTAAAGCCGTTAAAAAGTTATTACAAAAAACAGTATTTTCAAAATTTTTATTTTTGAGATTTCTCAAAATCTACTCGTCCGAATTAGTTCATATTATTATTAAATCTTTACCACATCGAGATATTTAGAACCGCAAACCGCATCTCAATCGATCAAGACGTTCAAAAGTTATGAAAGGTTTACATACTTACACATACACACATACACACATACATACATAAATCCGTATGGACGTCCACGTTAAATTAGTCAGAATAGCTTCCTGGGATCCCAAAATGTCGATATCTGATGAAAACATGATTTTCGAAAAACGGGGTGAAACAAATACCTTCCCTATTTTTGAAAATTTGCAATTTTCTTAGCGGGAAGTTAAAAAATCCGTCAGTATATGTGAATAAAGTTTGTTCACACGCGTTGAATAGTTTAGCAGAGTTTATCCAAGGACAGGAGATGCGACGTTAAATCGACACCACATACAAGGAGAGTAACGGAGTTTTCAAACTCGCACGAACCAGCCATATATGCTTTCGATGAATAATAAAGGTCACTTACATTTAACAACCTTACTTCATTAATGTGGCGCATAGACAACTACATTTATGCTAGATTAAGAATCAAAACGCAGATGCAATGTCAAAAACTTACTCAGGCCGGGTCACAAAAAGGTACTCTGTGCGGTGTCTGTTTTATTATGTAGCAGATAATATTACTACAATTTTATACAATATGGAATATTTAAAAAATCCAAACATACCTCCATAATACTTAAAAAAAAGAAAAAAATTTAATGACCTTGCAAAAATGACACGTAAACGTAACACAATAAATTAAACGAGGGTGAAATATTTTACTTACGTAAAAACTATCGCACTACCCTTAATAACGTCACTCTTGTAATATCAGCACATCAGGTTGTCACACATCAGTATGCGCAAAATTAAATTACTATGACTTAGCACGTTTAATAATAAAACTGTCAAGTTGCTTGCGTACTAATGTAATTTTGGAAGGTGTTAATGAAAAGAGAGACATGTTACTCTTGCTTTGTCTTTAACTATACTGCTCTTTTTTGTACATTTAACATCATCATCATCATTATTACAGCCCTTCACAAGTTCACTATTGAACATAGGCCTCCCCCATGTAATGCCACAAAGCACGGTCTTGAGCCACCTGCATCCATCAACTTCCTGCATATCTTACCAGGTCGTCACTCCATCTAGTGGGCGGTCACCCTACACTACGCCTACCGGTACGAGGCTGCAACTCGAGAACCTTTCTTCCCCATCGGTTATCGGTTCTTCGAGCTATATGCCGGCCCATTGCCATTTCAGCTTACTAATCCATTGGGCTATGTCGGTTACTCTGGTTTTACTGCGGATATGCTCATTTCTGAGTCTATCACGCAGAGTCCTCCATCCTCATACGGCCATCGGTGTACACTTAACACAAATATATAATATCGTGGGGGCTACACTACACTAATAACATTGTCCTTGAGACCGAATTTCGGTCACGACGGTCAGTCTCGACGGAGACTAGTCACGCAAGCACAGGTGCACTCTCTATTCCCTCTCTCTCATAGTCCGATGGGACGGTAAACCTAAACAGCCGTAAAGAGATCAGGAGCAAAACCCAACAGCTTTACGTGCTTTCCGAAGCACGGGAGTGAGATACCGCCAACTTCCTGACTCCAAGCTACTGCTAAGAACTTCTTAACAGAAAAACCCAATAACTGATTGTGACCTGACCCTGAATTCAAAACCGGGACTTTACGATCAGCAAACACTTTCACGACCTTTTTTTTCGTGGTAGAGCCATGCTGCAGTTATATTACTAGTATAGTTATAGCACGAATGGGTCGGCTCGATCGGGGAAGGACCACGCTCTCACAGAATACCAGCGTCAAATAGTAGCTTAATGCTGCTGTGTTTTGTATGGTGGGTCTAGAGAACCGGAGACCATTTTTACTGGAAACGAGGCATTCCATTTTAGTACTCACGGATGACAACGCATCTGCATTTTGATTCGTAATCGAAGATAGATGTAGATGTCCATGGGCCACAGCAACCACTTACCATCAGGTGGACTGTGTGCTCGTTTGTCACCCTATCCTATAAAAAAAAGCCTAAAGAGGCTTGCGTACAATTGTATTTAAGACACGCGCCTTACTCCTTAGCTACTATTACACCTAAATATTTTAACTTAGCTAGCCTTAAAAGCTGGACCATTTTGTTATATATTTTTTAAATAAAATATTAACACTAAATTTTTAGATTTGTAGTAGGTATCTTAAAAAATTTTTGGTTTTTGGTGCCGTTGGTGACTGCGTAAGAGAATTTGTCACTTCATTCCATAGTAGGTAACAACAGTAATGGCTAGAAAGATCTTATCATCTTCGAAAGGTGTCAATGTAAAATTTCAATTGCCTGTTGGAAATACCTCGCCCGGAAAGTAGACATTCGAGATACCAATTCGCCTGCTTAGCATAGCAATTACAACGAATTTATACACTGCAGAGGGCCATGTACAGCAGTGAATTCTCTTCTATATTACTTGCAGAAGAATTTTTTCCCGAGTTGAAACAAAAAGAATTGTTTTAAATTCCAAGTCATCAAGTTACAAAGTTATTTTATATAATAACTTTTTCAGCTAATTCGAATTTATAATTTGGTTAATGAAAGTTTTTTTGGGAATGATTTCAATATTATGTCCATCCATTTTTCATAATACGTGATCGAAATGGTTAAGAATTAATAATAAGTACCTGGATGACTGAGCTTTCCTCGGTATTTTTTGGAAATCGTGTGTTTTAGAAATTATATTTAGATACAAATTACATACCTACTGATGAAACAAGAATAATATTTTTTGATCTTATTGACATAATAGAAAAAAACTGAACTGGTTATGAAAACACGGACAAAAAGACATTTTCTAAAAATGAATCCTAGCTAGAACGATTTATTGCCCCCGAAACTGCCTGGTCACTAATTTTTTTGAAAATCGTTGGAGCCGTTTTCGAGATTAAAATAAAAAAACATATCCAGTGCTACCAGTTACTATTTAATAAATATCTAAATTACAACACGTATTCATTCCGAAATAGGGGACTTCACCCGCTTAATTTAGGGGCTTGGCTGACATGACATATTGCGTTAATACGTCACATCACAGACTTTGGCTTGGTACATATTTCTATTGTTTTAGTAAATTAATCACCGAGCTTTAATTACGCTCATTTCTGTTATAACGCATAATGAAGTAATTAAAAATCAGTTTATGATGAAAACTTAATGGATATATTGTACATTATTATGTGTAGGAATTTTTTAAATCGTATAGTCACGCAGTAGCCTTATAATGGTTGCAGTACGAATAGGTAGGCTCGATCGGGGAAGGAACACGCTTTCACAATACCAAAGTAGAATAGCAGCTTAATGTTGTTGTGTTTTTTATGATGTGAGCAAAGGACTTCTTCTTCAGGGGTACAACGCATCTTCATTTTTATTTTATTTATTTATTTATTTCACAATTTATGTACACACAAGTTAGGGAGAGGACACATCATAATAAAAAGTTTGTACAAAGGCTCTACTTATCTCACAATGAAATTTCTTCCAGTAGGCCAATTTAGTTTTAGGCTTAGTTATATGTGGCTTTGGAACGCAGCATACACTTACCATCAAGAGGAAAATGTGCTCTATGTCATCTTTATTCCATAAAATAATACGAGTTTATAACTTATTAAATTTTATTGACCGTGAACCTGTGTCACAACATCCACTACATCATCCAGTGACGGTCCTAAGATGCCTTAGTAGATCAGCGGTCTTTTAAAGGCATTTACGACAAAAATATATGAGCATCTTTTGTTATTACAGATTTCACTTCTGAGGACTAACATGGAATGCCTGGAATTATGTGTAATTAGTGCATTCACTGCTGTTTGATGTCAGGAATATCTTAGAGGGTGGTGGCGGTTAGTGCTTACGAATTACTAGATAGAAAATGAGTCATATCACCTAGTGAGTCCTGTACTACCCCAGATCTGTGACCCCACTTCATAACATCGTCAGAAAGGAGACGGGCGAATTTGGGCCTAACGTTACACAAGTGAAATATTTATGTATCAATTTTTTTTCAGTTTATTTGTAGTAAATAGTGAAATATTAAACAGTTTTATTGTGGCATAATAAATTAAATATATAATAAAAATAATACTGACTTCCTTTATTTTCATTTTTAAAAAATGCTGCCAGATGATATAGGTTAGCTAATCGATTTTAATATAAAAATAGAGAAAAAAGACAATAAAAATTGATTCAGTGTTTTATTCTTTAGGTAAGATTAAAAAACTTATTATTTAAATAATGGTTTCCTCGTGACACTTCAACGTTTAAAAGAAGTCGTAAAATAATTTGACGGAATAGATCAATAAATCGATTTCACAATCGATTATCAATGTCTATTCAGGCCACAAAGCAGAACTCATGTCAACGTTAGTTAAACAACTCAAACGTCAACGAAATCACTTGCCTCGTTCGTTTGGCTCTGAGCTTGCTATTGTGATCTTTAACGATTGTGGCTACGTATAAAGGATTCTGATTTCTGACGGTTATTACTTTGACGAACGACCCACGCATTTCTAACTTAGTTATCTTGCCTACTCAACTTTTCTCAGCTTCATATAATATTCCGTTTCTAGAAGATATTTTAATTGTTTATGATGAACGGTGAATAAATCAGAGAAGGTGTTTTCAATTATATTATTTAATAAAATTAATACTGCCTCTGCTTTTGTATAATTATTTCAAACCTCTAGAATTATTGGCGTATAAATCCTTTATGTATGAATATCCTACAATAAATTATGGTAAAGTCTAATTCACAATAAAGTCTAATAATTATTTTCCTAAAGTGTAATGTGAGAGCTTGATTTAGGAATAACATTGTAAGCATAACATAAGCAACAACATTGTTTTCATACAAACCAATAACATCCTATATTTTTGTCTAACATGAAGCAGTCGTAAACATTTTGGTTTTTTTTTGTAAATGGTATTAGTATATAAATAAAATAATGCGGTAATCGTTACTGTTACATCAGGCCTAGCTTCCTACGAACTTTCGCCCGTCTTCTTTACCAACTTGCTTTCCAGTGCGATGTGAAGATTCTGGAACTGTTGTCGATTTTTGGATAAAATAGACCAGCCGATTGCAACTGAAGCAAAGTGACGTGTTACCATGTGTATGTTGTTTTTGCATACATTCAAGGCATATTTAAATAGCGTTTATTCAGGAAGTAAAAATGCTTGGATATAATGATTTCTTTAGACTTTTTTCACAACAAAAATATATTGACTGAATTTTATTTTTTTCACCTAATGTTACCCAATATTTTCATTTGAAAGATAAGCTCAAAGTTATTTCCATCATAATAAAATCGCAATGACCGGCAAGAATAAGAAATGCCGACTTTGATGACACTGAAACTTTTCGTATTAGTCGACGAGAAAGGTACATTTTTATTTAACTTCCTAATCTTCTGTCCCATTGTTAGGTGACAGCTACTTAATGGGATCTCGAACTTTCGCTATTTAACAGGCAATTTAAATAAATTAAGAAGCCGTTGGATCCTTAACATTCTTAACTCGTAAATGTTTGCATGAAATTGTAGAGAACATTGATTAAAACTATGACACCCATGGTCACTGAGGGACGGGGGGGGGGGGGATGGGTGCTGGAAAGCACCCGAAACGTCGGGTATTAAAATTAATATAAATAAAACGCGATAGAATCCGTAAAAGTAGTTTTAATCAATGTATAGTGTTCGCATAAATATAAGAAATAATTTTGTAAAGAACATGCTATAGCTTCGTTCAATTGGTGTAAGGATTAAAAAATCATAATTTTGGTCAAGTGTATGTCAGTTCCTAGTGTTCCATTCGGTGGGACGGAACACTCGAGGCCTCCTATAAATGTTTGCTCAAAACTGTATAACCTAATTTTTGTAATACATTAATACTTACCTTACGTTATCTATAACTTTTTTTCACTGGGGCTCTTTATGCGCCATTTTTAGGTCAAAAATTCGAATTTCCATTCGTTAATTTATCAGGAAAAAATTTGTGAATGACAGACTTACAGAAAACGAAGTAATTCCAAAAGTATTTTGTTTTCCTGAATTTGGCATAAATCATTAAAAATGATAAATATGATTTATGTCAGCCTTCCGCTTGAACTTGCTACTTCTTATGCATAGAACAAAAGATAAAGCATAAGTGATTTCTATTTAAATGAAAGCCGTTTTAGCTAAGAGACGAAGAGCTTGCTTTAAAATTTATTATCGATTTCGATACTAAACGCTGCCACCAAAGTGGCCACAGAAGACTGACAGTCTTCTGTGGCCACTACACACAAAATAGTGCGAATGTTTTTTTACAAGTTTAATGAATAATATCCATAACTTAGATTTGTTCTGTGAAAGGTAGTTTCTGTCAAAAACATCCGATTATAAAATGAATTTTATATTACATGTGGTATTCGGAAAATCAAAGATTACAATTCTACTCCAATGGTTGGGGCACGTTGGACGCATGAGTGAAGACCGAATGGTGAAGAAAATATATAGAGCGAAAGTAAATATTAAAAGGTGTCGAGGTAGACCGAAGACCATGTGAGCAAATTGCTCGAAGAGGGGAGGGTCAAGAGTACTCGGATACCTAGACGTGCATGTATGAAGAAGTTAATGAACTTGAAAGAAGCGAAAGTGGTATGTAAGGATCGTGACACTTGGCGATCTGTTCTCTCTGGCTACCCCGTTAGGGATTGTGCGTGAAGATAAGTAAGTAAGTAAGTAAAGATTACAATTCTCATCATTAGTCACTTTCATACCTACTATCAGTGACGACAGTAATGCCTACCCAATCGAATATTTTATTACACTTCTTTTTCAACTATAACAAGCCAGTGACTATTAACTTATCTGATGGCAAGTGGTGATACATGGCGATGATACAGCGTACTGACTTGCTTCTCTTTTATATTAGTTCTTCTTCGTTTCTTAAATGTTACACGGTAGCGTATAATTGTTACAGTTCGAAAAAGGAAGGACAACGCTGGCACAGAATATCAATGTGAAGCAGCAAAATGGCATCATAATAAAGCTGTTTTTCATAATTCATAATTATTTATTTGCATAGAATGTAGGTAGATATTACAAGAGTATTATTAAAACATAAAAGTTCCTATACATTCTGCCTTATCGAGGCGTTTCGTATAGGGAGTGTCGACAACTGGAGTGTAGTGACCCTTTTATTGGTAACGGGCAATCCATCTTCCACTTTTCCACACAACACCCACTTACCATTAGTTCACCAGATGGTAAGTGGATGCTGTGGCTCATAGACATCTACATTCACCTATTAAGAATTCATCTAATAAGAATCAAATCGTTGTCAGCGCTGAGGACTGGGATGAAATGCCTCGTTTCCAGAAAAAAATTATCTGGTTTTCTACACTCCCCATACGAAATAAAGCAGAATTAAGCTGTTATTTTACACTCATATTCTGTTATGGTCGAGCCAACCCAATCATGCTACAACCATAACATAGATGCAGTGTGGCTCTACCACGTTCAAAAAGTCGTAAAGGTCATTTACATTTGAAGTCTTAGTTAAGAATCATTTTAGGAGTTTATGTCCGTATCCTATATTTATATCGATGAAAGCCGCAAGTAATGTAATACTGTGTCACCTATAAGGGTCGACACATCAGTCCTTACATTAAGCCTTTTATCAATAAAAATGTAATAATGTGTGCACTGTTGGTGACCCATAAATAAATAAATAAATATTTCCCAATAAAATTTATGGGCACCAAAATTCTGATTCTGCAAATAAATCACCTTACATGAAAATAAGACCGTACCAAATTGGTTTCTCAAGTATCAATATTAAATGTAACATGCAAATTCAGCAATTTGAAGGGCCAAAGAACTCTTATAGAACGATTACAAAAATTCTCAGTTCAGTTTCTTAAGAATAGCCATGCTAAATATAAAATTATATACTTTTATCGAACTGAAATTACGTTTTATTATAGTGAATAGAACGTACCTAGTTTCTTTTATCCCCGTAAAGGAGACGGGCGAAAGTTCATAGAAAGCTGGGCCTGATGTTACAGCAACGATTATTGTATTATTTTATTTATATATCGATACCATTTTAAAAAAACGAAAATGTTTACGGTGCTTCATGGTAGAAAAAAAAATAGGTTATTTTGCTTATGCTATGCATACAATGTTATTATCACACCAAGCTCTCACGTTACACTTTAAGAAAATAATTATTAGACTTTATTGTAAACTAGACTTCATCATAATTTTATGTATTGTAGGACATTCACAAATAGAAGATTCAGACGCCGCCGTCCAACTAAATTCTAGAAGTTTGAGATAATTATAAAAAAGCAAAAGGAGGATGAATTAAAAACATTTTCTCTTTTAACGATTTATTAATCGTCCACTTCATCATAAACAAATAAAATATCATCTAAAAACGGTGCAGGCGGTATTAAATTCTCTTGACGCCTTGCCCAACTTAGGTACCATATCATGGACATTACATGACAACAGCAACCTACAGTTCTTTTTCCTACCAAAGAATTGAAATAATACTGTTTGATGATCTCTCTACCATTAAGGAGACTGTCAACTAAAATATATGTGAAATATGTTTTTGAGCTTAAGTATATGTCTCGATTTTATTCGACCTCTCAATAGCCAGCTAGAATGGTTGGATAGTACCATTCTAGGTGGCTATTAAGAGATCGAATAAAGACCATTCTCTTAGTAGGTTGCTGTCCGTTTCTAGACACACTTCTATTTCATATCTCCCATCTTGTATGTGTAAAGATACTTTTATTAAATTACTGTGTGTGAGCTGGGGAAAATCATTTATCATTTTGCACGTGTATTCTTGTTAAATCAGAAAATTAAACCGTCAGGATCCTTTATACGTAGCCAGAGTCCTTAAAGATGGGAATATTACTACAGCACAGAAAAACAACAGAAAATATTCACTACCACCGCAAGCTCAGAGCCAAACAACAGTTCCCTATATAAAAAAAGTACTCTGTGAACAAAAGTAACAAAAGATTTGAGTGACGTTTTTAGTTTTTAAACTAACGTTGACATTTCCGCTTTGTGGCCTGTATAAAACATTGATAATCGATTGTTAAATCGATTTATTAATTTATTCAGTCAATTTATTATTACGACTATTTTGAAACGTTAAGGTGTCACGAGGGAACCATTATTTAAATAAGAAGTTTCTTAAACTTACGAAAAGAAGAAAACTTATAATTGTGCCACAAACTGTATCTAAGTTTGTGTTTGTTACTGTGCAGTAACAGTAACTTGTAGTTTTAAGTTTGTAACGTTAGGCCCAAATTCGCCCGTCTCCTTTCGATCCTTATAATTTCTTAACTTCATACGTGACAGAGCCACGCTGCAACTGCATATATTAACGGCTGCATAACGAATGGGTCGGCTTGATTGAGTTAGGACCACACTCTCACAGAATACCAACGTAAAATAGCAGCTTAATGCTGCTATGTTTCGTATGGTGAGTTTAGGGAACCGGAGACCCTTTTTTACTGAGAACGGGGAGTACACGTTTCCAGTAAAAGGGTCAAAATGTCCCTGCGAAAATGTGCCTGACCCAGATCCATTTTTCTATGAAACAGAATATTTCAATTTACTCTCGTAAAACAGTGGAGAGAAATATGAAACTAGGACGTTCGAATTTTTATTTTTAAATAATCGTACTTTCAAAATGAAACTAGCCACAAAACTTTGTGCGTGTCATAAAATGAAGCTACGAACGGAATAGTTTACTTATCCTCAATTTTCAATTTACGAACATAATTTCAACATTTAAGCATCCTTCTTCTTCATCATCAACTAGTAACAAACTCCTGTTATAGGGAGGACATGCTTAGCAGACATAATGTCGATCATAGAACCAGATATGGTCGGCGGTCTCTATATTTTATACGCGACTGCGGACTCGCTGCTGTACCACTACTTATCGTACGCCGTGAGATTCCCCTGGCATTTTCTATAGAAATAGTTTGTGTCACGCCGCCATCATATGGTGACTGAAATATTCTATCATACACAGACTGCCCATAACAATTGGATTTTCAAAGTGATTAAATTCAACCTGGGGTGCTTCCATATGTATAAGATTATTGTTTGAAAGAATTAAAAACAGGAAAATATTAAAGTTTCGAAGTAATTAAAATCCAATTTTATAAATTCGCATTCGTTGAATGATAAACAGCAAAATATTGCGAAAAGAAAAAGCGTTCCGCGCTCATTAAAAGTTCAGTTAAAGGAAAATAACGAAAGAAACGCGACTGTCTACGAAACTAAAGTTCTAATGAATAATGCGAGAAGTTAAGCTTCAGATGGCTAAACGAATTCCAGTCTGCCATAAAATTCTTCATATTTTTCAATTTCAATTAGCTAAAAGTAGTTTGCAATACTGAAGATTGGTTTCCTTTTAACAAAGTTTTGTTATTTTCATAATTTTTTACTAAAATCAAGTATTTGGTAACACCATCAGTAAAAAACTACATTATGTGATATGAATTTGCTAATTTCATTAGTGTTTTAAAACTTGATCAGTTTCCCATTTCAAGTAAATTTATATATCAACCAACTGCGTAAAAAGGAGGAGGTTCTCAATTCGACCGTATTTTTTCATTTTTTTTCATGAGTTTATTCCAGAAAAATTTTCTGGGTGAACCTAGTTTGAAGATTCTTCTTCTATGATTAAAACTACTTTTACGGATTTTATCGCGTTTATTTTTACTTTTTATTTTTAATTCCCGACGTTTCGGGCGCTTTCCAGCACCCATGGTCACGGGGGACTGAGATGACTGACGTCCCGATGTCATTGTTAAACCCGGAGTACCTTCAGCTTTTTTAATTATTATTATTGAAGGTACTCCGGGTTTAACAATGACATCGGGACGTCAGTCATCTCAGTCCCCCGTGACCATGGGTGCTGGAAAGCGCCCGAAACGTCGGGAATTAAAAATAAAAAGTAAAAATAAACGCGATAAAATCCGTAAAAGTAGTTTTAATCATGTGTAGTGTTCGCGTAAATATAATGATTCTTCTTCTATTTAAAGTCTGGTGCTTCTCATGTGCTCCCATATAAATTTGATCAAGATCTGACCAGTAGTTTTTTAGTTGTCCTTGATAATGCATTTTTAATTGACTTCGACTACATTGGTGAAGTTTTCGTTTTATTTATATTGAAGTCGGTTGTACAATAGTTTTTTATTTTACTATTCGTTGTATACTTAAATACAATTAGTCGTAACTTGATTATTTGACTATAATAACTATCAAAATGACGTCTGTATATTCAATATTTTCTGGTGATTTCTTAAAACCTAGTGCTTGTAATATTATTATTTTTTTGAGAATATTAAATTATTATACTTATACGAGCCGTGGTAGCTCAGATGGTTAACGCTCGCTGTAAATATAACAGAACGCGAGTAACCCGGGATCGATCCCCGCCGGCACCAATGCAATTGTTAATTGCAATTTTAAGTGTTGATTTACCACGTGCTCGGCGGTGAAGGAAAACATCGTGAGGAAACCTGCATGTCTGAGGAATAAGAAAAACAAATATTTCGAAGACATGTGAAGTTCGCCAACACGCATTAGGGCAGCGCGGCGGACACTTCCTTGCCCTAAAACCCTCTCAGAAATGAGGGGAGGCCCATGCCCAGCAGTGGGACGTATATAGGCTGTAACTTTATACTTAATATGTTTATTTTGTCAACACTGGATTTTTTTCTATTGACTATAGCTCAGAACAATAACTAATGCAATCTGTGATAGAAAATAAAACACTGCATTTTTACGCGATCGGGGTAGTAGTGAAGTTGGCGAGACAAGCGAAGCTTCGGAGCGGAATAAAGTGAATCAGTGTGATTAATTATTAGTGTTTTTAACTTTAATTAGTGTAAAGAAAATTAAAGTGTTTATTTAGGTAATTCTATCGGCAATTTTTATTGTCACGAACCTCAAGCTCGTAACAATAATATTAATTAATATATAATAACATTATGACGTAAATTATAGTAGTAAGAATATAAATTCACTATTTTTACATCATTACACATTATTAATTAAAACGAAATTTTATGCATAACCGACGATTTGTTTTAAATTTTTAAATAGATATCTCATAAAAATTACACCACATTTTGAATGAAAGAGACTACATTTTAACAAATTTTATTGTAATGTCACCATTTTGTATTACTTTAAAAACATAATATTTTACATTGTAAAAATAAATAATTTAACTGATATAATCATTTTTATAACATCTTTCCTAAACCGGTTTACTAGTTAGGACCCCTTTTTTCCTTTAAATCTGTCTGGGTTGGTCCTAAAAACCTCTTAACTACTCCGATTTTGATCCTCAGAGGTGAACACGCATCTGTAGTCTTATGTTGCTTGCAGGTATCCACAGGCAGCAGTAGTCACTTAACTACAATTAGTTTGTAAGTTCGCATATCAATTTAATTTTGTAAGAAAATATCGTAGTTAAGGGAATGTACTTGCATAATTGAATTTTACTATATATATTTCGAAGCTAAAAAGGCAACCCGATACCTTTTATTTATTGGACCATGTAAACAAAAGTACATAGGGACCGGCCGTTCATAAATTGCAGGGTCGACATAAATTGTCCCCTCGATTAAGTATACATTGACCAAAACTGCCCCTCGTTCTTTTGTTGGAACTGTAACTACTAACAACAATGTACTATGCAAATAACTGTTTGTATGAAATAAATCAAGGCAAAAGCTCGAAAACTGACAAAATGAATTTATTTCAGTTACTTTTTTAATGGATTCAATGCCTCTATCATCTTAGTCAGTGGGGTCATGAAGTCGTGTAGTGGTGGTATTTTGCCATTTTGCACATTTATACAAATTAAAAAAAATTTAAGTGTCTGTATGTTATGTCCAAATAACGTCCTTTTACTAAATGCATATGAAAGTAAATACGGTACTAATAACAAAAAAAATATTACATGAAAGTAAATACGGTACTAGTAACAAAAAAAATTGTACGTCTCTCTGTCTCTTTGTTCCGGCTAATCTTCGAAACGGCTGGATCGATTTTGACGGGACCACTAATAGATAGCTGATGTCATAAGGAGTTATAACTTAGGCTACTTTTATTTTAGAAAAATAATTGGAGTTCCACGCAAAAAAATTAAATCCCATGAAATCTATTCGTTATAAATTCCACGCGGGCGAAGTCGCGGGGGACAGCTAGTATAATATATTATGACACGGTGGACGTTGATCCGCTTTTTCCGTAGGAGTTCACAGAGTAAATATAAAACAATATTTGACATTGCAATCAAAATTTGGTATTTATTGGTAAGGATTAGGAATAAGTTTCGTGCCGTTGATATAACGTGGACTCACCATTTTGAGCTCAAGGCGAAAAAGCAAAGTAAGGTCTAGTAAAAATTATCCTTCCGTATGCTTCCATTGGCAAGATAATAGCCTCTTTCTTTTGAGATGTAGTAGATATTATGTATTTAACTTACGGAAAGAAAAAAATCTGAGATTATTGTGCATTGATCAAAAAACTGTCAAGCCAGTTAAAAAGATGACAAGGTAAGTTGCCTGCCAGTTCCTCATCATCATGACTATCCTAATCTTCCTATCGGTCGCATAAAACCTTCACATCGGTCTAATGTTGCAGTGGCTTTCATACAAACGGCTGGGTTTCAAATTTCAATTGATTCTACATATGTTATATTTTCCGAACCAAAGTTTTAGTGATTTTCATCTTTTCACCAATTTAAAATTGACTTGTATGGTATTCTCGTAGGATTTAACATACATAACGGGGTTGTGTATATTATTTTTAGACAGTTTAACAACTTTCAAAACGTTATTCAAGATATTTAAGTTAAGAATGGTGATTACGTTGAGAAATAAAAACAATACTTAAGAAATTAATTTACTGTAGCTTCATTTCGCTTACGAAAACTTATTGTTAAACTTACCATAGATTTTATGTTATTATAGTTTAAGGCGATAAAAAAATTAAATTTTAACCGAAACATTTCATTTATCTGTGGAAAATTAAATATATTAAATGTCAATTGTCAGAATTTGTCACTAAAAATGAACTTGTATCAAAAAAATTTTGAGTGCTAAAATAATGAATGTGTATTTTGTAAATTTTATGTTACTGGCACATTTTGAATTGTGTCAAAGTCGTCGATATGATAACTTTACAATATACAGTGCAACTCCCACAGAGCAGTACCAATTGAATTTCTTGCAAAATTTACGTTCAGAAAAGTACATTGATGTCATTTTCTGGAAGAAACCTTCGAAACTATTTAATGACGTCCATTTCATGGTCAATCCAATTGACTCAGCGCTATTCCAAGAGAGACTTGATCACTTTAGGTTGGAAGCACACACATTGATCCCAAATATTCAAAGGTAAACATTCTTGCTAACTAGAATAATAAAATAAATAATAGCTAAGAATTGAATTAAACACAATCTAATAGATTTGTCTTATATAAGGATCTGTAAGCCAGAAAATTATTATTTTTATTTAATTTTTTTTTTAGGTACGTTATTTTAAACATGTCAGTCCCATTGTACATTATAACTAAATAACACACTACAATTTCTTAAATTATTTACACAAAATATTAACTAAATTATATACCATTTGAGCAGCATTAGACAATGGTTCAGACAGAATGCTTTGATATTCCCCTAGGTTACATATTTTAATATTAGTTTTGGCAACTAATAGTTTCCTTTCATGATGAATTTGGAACATTCCGCGAGCAAGTGTTGTACTGTACATCTTCTATTGCTTTGCATGTATCGCAATTTGTAGATTGTTTCTTTTTCATCATGAAAGCAAACTTGTTACACGGAATGTGTCCGGAACGAAGTCGCATTGCTAATACAATATATTATCTATTCAACAGACATTGATCAAACCAAGGCACTTTCGGAGGCTGACTCTGGATGGTTTTGTACCAAATCCCTTTTTCTTGCGATCTTTTATCAAAATATTCTTTCCAAAGTGTATAACATTTCTTTTTATATTTAATTAAAATTTCTGAATAATCAGGATAAATATTACATTCTCTTACTTGGATGATTGCCAATTTCGCTAGCTTATCAGCCTCCTCATTGCCCTGTAAACCAATGGGAAACGGTACCCACTGCAATACTAACTCACATTGAAGTTTCAATATTTCATTTAATATCGAATATGCTATCGATACACCTCTGAGACCAGAGACGGATCGAGCAATATGTTTAAGAGCACTCTTGCTATCAGTTAGAATAACTGTTTTTTGGAAATTTGTTATACCAGCATATAATAGGACATCATTTATAGCAATTAATTCAGCTGATATTATCGAAAAGTTATAAGGAATTTTAATTTTACATTTGTTACCCAGCAATGAGTCGAAATAAGCGGCACCTACACCATATTTATCTTTGGATCCATCACAGACAATTTTGTGCCATCCTCAATTAATTTATTTATTTAATTAATTTATCTTATTTTAGCTCAGACAGCTTGCTTGACAATACTAAACTTGAAACCATAAAACTCTGATGTAGCAGAAAAGGCCGCTTATTTTAAGTGTGAATATGCCGTTAACACGCCTATGCTGAATTAGCTATGGGTCAATTATTACCAAATCGTGATACCATCATTCTTTATTATAGAACTAATAGCTTCGTTAGTCTTAGTGGTCGTAAACGCAACTGTCTGTCATGAGGTCTCGAGTTCGAATTTGTGCCAGGTTTACGGTCAAAAAATTCTCAGTAGTAAATTCTCCGGAGTTGCGGGACGGACTGATCATTTTCATTAATTAATCCGTAATATTTCAAGTCTTGGTTTGAGCAATTATAGGATTAGTTCTTTGTCCAAGAGTGGGAAACTTTAGAGTAACAGTTTCAAAGTCAATTTAGTAATAAAAAAGATTTACTGACTTTTGTATCTTATTTGTGAAAAATAAGTAGGAAGTTTTTCTTTATTTTTTTTTAATATTTCTGCAGTGCATTTGACTCTCAAAAAATCAAGAAGTACACGAGCCTTAAAATCGATTCATTTACCTGGGACTCCTATCACAGTTTAGAAGATATCTATCAATGGATATCCGATGTAGCTTTGAAATTTCCTAAAACAGTCGAATTACACAGTATTGGAAAATCAGTTGAAGGGAGAGATATTTATGCAATATTTATAAAAAAATCTAATAGTAAGGCAAACGTAGTCATTGATGCTGGTATTCACGGTCATGAATGGATATCAACCGCATTTGTAACGTTTTTAATTAAGAAGCTAATCTATGCTCAAGATATAGGAGATGAGCGACTCAATGAATTGGCAAACAAGTATAACTGGTTCATCATACCAATCGTTAATCCAGATGGTTTTGATTACAGCATTAAAGTTGTGAGTATTTTTTACTTGATTTTCTTAAAATGAAGGTGACGAACGGGCACACAGTTTCCCTAATAGTAAGTAGATGCTGTGGTCCGTAGACATCTTCAATTAGCCTTGATTAATGCGTTGTTACTCTTAAGAACTAAGATAGAAGAATACCTCGTTTCCAGGAAGAAGTATCTCCAGTTGTCTGCACTCACCATCCAATTGAGGACAAACTTTAAAATTTTACGCTGGTATTCTATGAGAGAATGGTCTTACCACGGACGAGCCGAGAGCCGACTCATTAGTGCTACAATCATAATATAACTACAACATGGCTTTATAACGTATGAAATATTTTCAAGGTATACTATACTGTATTCTTCGTGGCTGCTCTGTTATCGCGTTACAAGTTTAAACGATCCAAATCATAAATTTCGCTATCGAAGTTTCTGAATAACTCTGAACATTAACAACGAGCTTTGTTCTATCACACGGTGCATTATTCGCTCTTCGGGATATATAGGTATGCCCAGCTGGGCTAGCATGGGCAGGAGAGAATATATCCCCGAGGAGGGGATAAAATTTTTATCACTTGCTCAGTTTTATCAACCCCGCGAGCATGGGCTGGAGACAAAAATTATATCCCCCGATTATATCCACTGACAAGAGATAAAATTATCTTATCCCTATAATATATCCGCGTTTGATGTAACGAGTAGACATATATCTCACCGTCCGTAGCATGGGGCCGAAGGAAAGAGAAAAAATTATCCCTTTTTGACATTTGAAGGGAACAATTTTACCCTCTTTCGTGGACGTGGGTTTAAGTTTATCTTCAAACCATTGTAATACAAAAAAGATGTTTCGAGCCTATTGCAACTACATTTTCGTATCAAAAATTGAAAAACAAGAAAGAAAATCACATCGGATCGGATCTATTGGAATTCCCCGACAACGAATTTCCACGCCGGTTTCGGATGCTCAAAGATTGTGTTTTGTATTTGTGTAAAAAAGTCTATGAGGCTTTAAAGCCTATTAACGCTGTGGATGGACTACCAGTGCAAATTAAAGTAAGCATCTATTACAATTTACAACCCTCTTGTGCAAAAACATCGTATATTTGCAATCAATACATGTGACTAATTTATCTTAATATTTTGTTCTAGGTAGGTAGTTTACATCTTTCAGTCTCTTGGCAGATGGTAGTTACCAGAAAGGTACGAGTCAATACCACAGAATTGCTGTTGTTTAAACAACAAATACTTGACCTAAGTCATTGGGGTCATGATTAGAATGTGGGGAACAATATACTTTAGCCTCTTGTATGTATATGTATTTTTGACTAATACTGAAAAGAATATCATTTCCGGGTATATAACAAGCAAGGCAAAATGTAGCTGGAGGATACCTAGCAGAGCATGGTCTGCCAGATATTCTTAGGGCTATATTTCACCTACCATCCCAGACTGGGGTTTAGTACAATAAAAGGGCAGTCTACAATTCTAATATAATTTGTTCAACTGGTAATAGAAACAAGTTATAGTTTCAAAAAAACCTAAAACCTAATAATCAAGTTTTTTCTAAATAAAGAATAGTAGTATTTTATTCATCTAATTTAATGGTCAAGTCATATTTAATAATAGAATCGGTCTATACTGTATTTTAGGTATAATTTTTTAAAATAAAGTTATCAAACTTAGTAAAGTTACAATTCAAAGGTTAAAATTAAGAAATATGTTAATTCTTTAGCAAAGCTTGTTAAATATTTTAAAGGCTAATATACATAATATAAGGAATACAAATAACACAAGACTCATAATCATAAAATTATTTATTCTTTGTTTTGTTTGAAATCATTACATTTTCATTCTTCATGCTTCATCATTTTCAATTAAAATTAAATCTTTGTGACTTACAGTAGACATCAATTTTGATATATTTTGTGATTTTCTCATAATGGCAGTAATTGCAGGGATAAGATTTTTTTTAATTTCCTCCAGAGATTACACCACCTCCAAAGAGTATTGTCCTGTTTCACAATTTGACCTAATTCTAGTCTTCTCTCTTCACATATTTTTTTTATTTAAAAAATATGTGTCTATATTTTTTTAAATGCAATCACAAGCGAAGTAATTATATAATAAGATTTAATACAAGCATTGTATACTTAACTTAAATATTATACAAAAAAATAAAAAAAGTATTAGAATAATAGAAAAAACAAAAACAAGACAAAAATATGCTAAAACTAAATATAACAATTATTATTAAATGACACATTGTTTAACAAAAATTATTAACAATTTAGCGATATAATAAACAATAGGTAAAAGAAAATATAAGTTAATGTAAATCAAGTTAATCTTAAAACTAAACAAAACAAATTAAAATATAAATAAAAACATAAGTAATTAATATAATATTTCTATAGTTTGCACAGTGTCTATATAAATTTTAATTTACAATGACTCTTATATTAATTATTTACAGTAGTCTCTAGTCGCCACAGTAAGATATAGTAACATTTTATTTATTGTACATTATTAAAGGAAAGGCATGAAATAATAATTTAAACATTTATGTTAGTAATATTAAAAGAGAGAAAAAAGGTAAGTATAAAAAAAAGAACTTATCAGCTATATAAAGTAAAAAAAAATTATAAAATTTGTAACATGGAAAGAAGATTGCAAAATTAAAATAGGATTATAAAAAATGGACCTTATAGCTATATTAAATCTAATATGTAAAATTAACAATGTGCAGAAATGTTATAACAAATATAGAAAAAACAGGTTGGGCAAGAAATAAAGTTAAAAGAAGAAAAAAATGTAAAATGGATATAAATCAACGTATTCCTAACTATTAAAGTGAACGAAAATTTCATTTTTTTTGAGCTAGTGCTTAGTTTAGCTAGCCACTACACGTAAAACAAACTTATCACGGAATGGCGAAAAGGGATATGTTTTATAAAAAAATTCACTATTAAGAAACTGCTTATCAAAAAAAAATTAAATTTCACTGACAGTAAGGGCATGAGTTCGTTTTCGTTCGCGTTGTCCTCTATATACAAAAAAATGAAGGGGGGGTCGTTACTCCAAAATAAAAGTTATTAGAGTCCAAACTTACAAGATGTGGGAACCCAGCTGCAAAAGTGGGGTTATTTCGAGGATATACACTTCCGGCTAATAATGCATATATTTTTGGAAAGAGCTTTCCGAGACGCCGCAAGCGAGACCTTCAATTCCAGCCGCAGACTCCTGGTTCGCGAAACCACCTACCACGTGGTTTTCGTTTTTCCTCTAATCACTGAGGTGTCCTTTATCCAAAAATTCCAAATTTTTGGAGGATGATGACCAGGGTTAAGAAAGGAATGTTTCGGTGGTTTGGTAACATAGAGAGAATGAGTGAGGAAAGAGTGACAAAGCAAATTTATGTTGCAGAAGTGAATGGCAGAGTCGGAAAGGGACGTCCTAGGCGAAATTTTATTGACCAAAATTGGCGATTTATTTAAAATGGGCCAAATTAGGAGTACCCTTAACCGACGAGCATGTATGCGTAGGTATATGAATGTGGAGGAGGCGAGAGAGGAGTGTCAGGATCGTGCCAAATGGAATTCTGTAGTCTTGTTCTGTAGTGATGTTCCTCAGGTGACTCACAAAATCACTACAAAGGTGCAGGTTGTGGCGACTAATCGAGCGCTGCAAGCGATTTACTATTTTGCTAATATGAGAAAAAACGGGTTTTCACTTAAAAATCACTAAAAATTGTTTTGCAGCTAAAAAAATTACACCACTAGATGGGTCTTGGTAATATGCAAATTTTGACACTATGTATACTCAAATGTGTTCACTTTTTTATCAATTTTCGAATTTTTAACTGCGTTTCCTTGTCCTTGTACTTGTACGTGCCCTTTATAGTTTATAGCTTTATAATATGGTATATTATCTATGCGCGGGGATAAGTTTATCTCCTATTTTATCTACTGTCTATATTATGTCCACCATAGACCCATGCTCGCAGGGTGGATAAAACGTTGGCATAGGGATAAGACAATTTCATACCTTGTCAGTGGATATAATCGGGGGATAAAAATTTTGTCTCCTGCCCATGCTAGGCCGGCAGTAGGAGAGTTCCCCTTTTATAAATTCTTGAGGTTGCAACATAAGAGAATCCGTCACTCCATAACATCGCGTCGTTGGTGTAATTCTTATAAGACTATACAGTACTAACGGAAAGGCCGGTTTAAGCATTTCATATTTGTTAGGCTTTAAATACATTTGAAGGTATCGCGACCGCTCATCGGCCCGCTTAATATATTAATTTTAGATTCTTCTTTATTCTTCTTTAAAAAACGTCACCTCCACACTAGGATTTTCTCCTGTATCGTGGGGGCAGTTTACAAACATACATTTCAGAAGAACAAACACCCAAAATAATTACTTATAGGCCATACAAAAACTTGTTCCGTGCGGGATTCGAACTCGCGGCCCTTAGTGCTGTAACTTATTGCTAAGTCACTGCGCCACGGAACCGTCATAATATGTCGTTACAGAACGAGGCCCATCTCTAGCAGTAGACAGTTTAGAATCTGTAAAAGAAGTCGTATTTGTCGCGGAGTTCCGATGAATTTTATTTCTTGATTATTAGATGTAGTAACGATCTGACAAGGGATGCTTCTGGGAGTCGATGTATGTTAGATCTCAGGACTTGACTCATTCTTTGGGGTATGCCTATCGCCTTGTGATATGCTGTAAAGATGATGATGATAATTATTATTATTTCTTATATGTCCGCATATAGTACACGGAGCACAAAATATAATAAGCGCAATTATATGCGTCAAATAAATTTTATTCAATTAATTAATTAATATTATCTACTACCCCAATAAACAAACACATACGGATTACAGAGTTTCTTTTTTCTTTGCAATAATACATTAACAGTAGCTCACCTTTATTCTAATATTATGACTTACGAGCGTAATTTATTTTTAAATTTAGGATCGATTATGGCGAAAAAATAGAAGAAAATTTGACAATGGTGAAGGCGTTGATCTAAATCGAAATTTTGATCATAGTTTTGGAAGTAAGTAGCTTGTTAATATTTCGCCGTTTTATAACCGTCCCTTTATGTTCAGAATTCTAAGCTTCGTTTTTGCGATTGTATACCCTCTGTGACCGATGTAACGTTAAAGCAATAAGATAAAATGAAATGAAATATAATATTTGCATAATATTTACCTTTAATGCGAAGGGGTGCGAAGAATCATCTTGAACAATACTGACGACGAGGCTCGCCACCCGTCACATTCTGCCCGCCGGAAAGGCGATGATAAGTAGTTTGTGAAAGCTCGTTTTGCTACGCTCAATATATTTAGAGCGATGAACTATATATATATATATATATATATATTGATGAAGTATACGAAATTATGTATGACAGAGTAATAGATGTGTGTGTGGAAATGAGACTAAACGAAATAGTAAGGGTGCCACTGCATATAGCAAATATACGCTTACTTTTCTGGTGTGAGCAAGAATGTCAGGTAGCCCGTATTAAAGTCTTTCAGAAAAAAATGAAAAAGTGCGTGAAAAAGTATAATTTGGTTTATATAAATTATTTGGCCTTGGCGCTTACACCCCAGTCACGTCTAAATCCATTTATATCTAAGTATAGTGTTGGGAGATGGTAAGGACGAATTTATTGAAATAAGAAAATGATGAAATTATTATTATGCTAGAAGATTTTAATAGAATAGATGAGATGAAGAAATATTGGTATGGAAGGGTATTGCAAATATTTGGTGATCAATGTATAAATGAGAATTGAAAAAGTCTATTCACGTTGTGTTTTTAAATAAACATTATTGTGACAAATATTTTCTTACGTCTTAAGAAAATTCGATATAAACATGGAAAAGGGTAAAATACAGCAGCATGTTTGTTTTCATAATGGTGAATATAGGGGTTTATCTGGGTTTTAGAACCCAGATAAACCACGTAATAAACCAAGTAATGATCCGTAGTTAGCTACGGATCATTACTTGGTCGTATGTCAGATACATGGTCTGTTCAGAGGTTGACGGCATTTATCATTTGTGGCTATTGCTTCATTACAGTGCAGAAGAATAGAAAGGTTACAAAAAACATGAGTGAAAAAAGAGTATGAATGTAATTTGAGAAAAAATATAATGATTTAAAATAAAAAAATAATTGACCCTTCGGTAAATGAATTATCATATTCTATGATAAAATTAAAAATAACATTAAAATATGGAGCTCATGGTTATTGCGATATAATTATTTTTTACAGTAATTATGACCTAAGCAGACCCTAATAATAGCATCGTTTCAGTATATTTAAAGGCAAACCAGTATTTCAAGAAAATGTCGAGCATAGGCTCAAACTCAATAATGTGGAAATTTGAGCCTAGACCATACGATAAAACTATGATTTACGGATTTTATCGCGTTTAATTACTACTTTAACTTATTTATATTTTTATTATCCCGACGTTTCGAGTGCTTACAGCACCCATGGTCACGGGGGAGACTGAGATGTTTAACGTCCCAATGCAATAGTCAGTCCGGCTACCTTCTATTTTGGAATATTAATCTAAATATTAAACCATAAATCCTCGCAAAAGAACACCACTTCCTACCAAGGATGATACATGAGGCTATTGAAATTATAAAAACATCAATAAAGAAAATGGGTGCTGCCATCTGCTTGGACCCTATAATTAACTAAATTAAACACAAACCCTAGCATACCACTGCAATACTTCATGATACTATAAGCTCGTTTTGCGTAAATCAGGCTAAAAATAATATTCAAAAACTGAAGGTAGGCGGACTAACTATCACATTGGGACGTCAAATATTTCAGTCCCCCCGTGACCCCGTGACCACGGAATAACAAAAATAAAAAGAAGTTAAAGTAGTAATTAAACGGGATGAAATCCGTCAATAATTATTTTATTCAATGTGTAGTGTTCGCGTAAATTTAACAAATTACTAAGAAATCATTAAACAAAATGTTTTTTTTTTACATTTAATAGAATACGAAACGAGTACGAATCCCAAAGACGATAATTATTGTGGCCCTGCCCCCTTCTCTGAGCCGGAGTCGAGGGCTTTGTCCAACTTCATAACAGAGAAGCGTGAAAATTTGAAATTCTATATCTCTTTTCACGCATATGGACAAAAAATTATTATTCCATATGGCGATAGAGTCAAACACGTAGAAAATTTTTCGGAAATGGTAAGTCACAAGTAAGATTATTTTTTATTTTAAAAAGCTCATCATCATCTTCCTCCATCATTACCTTCCCCCAAGGTAAGCTGCAAAGCACGGTCCTGAGCCATCTGCATCCATCAACTTCATGCATGTTTTATCACGTCGTCACTCCATGTATTTTAAAATACTATTTTTGTCAATTTGGCAAAAAGATCTGCTAATTGATAGAACCAGGCGTTACTTTGCGGAAATCCATTATAATAAAAATATTAATTATTTTGCAACCTTCCGCTAACTAGATACAATTACTTAGCGGTCAGCAAACGTAGAGTCTACATCACATGAGGATGTCTCGTGTAGAGGCGAAACATGTGTCTTATTATCGTCGATGGTGTGTCTTACCTGGAATAGTGGTGTTGAAAGTAGTGGTGCCGGGAGTAGTGGTGTTGGGAGTAGTGGTACTGGGACTAGTGGTGTCGGAGTTAGTGCATGCAATTGGGGGAAGGCGGGAGGTGCTCTTCAATCCAGGTAAGGCAGCGGAAGGTTGCAAAATAATTAATACTTTTATTAAAAAATGATCTGCAGCAGAATAAGTTTAACTAAAATATCATCAGGAGACTAAAGGCTAAGGGCTGCTCTTAAATCTCAAAGGACTGACAATTAACAACTTAAATAGCAACATTCTACTGGCAACGTCATTGTTGTGCTACCCCCATTTTAAAGTAGTGGCAATCTGACAAAAGTGGACTTAGGTCGCTAAAGACCGTGCTTTGCTTTTTTTTAAATAATACATACTTATGTATGTATTATTATAAACACGCCTGTCCCCCAGGGGGAAGGCACAGACTACAGACTTCCATTTGGTGGATCCTGATACCCCTCTTTAGCGTCCTTCACATCCATATACCTACACATGCATTGTTTTTTTTACTGTCCTTAAAATCCTTAATACACGGTTTTTAATATTTACGATAACTAAAAATAGTTATGGATGTTCTTTCACATCCATAATTAATCTTATTACTTTTAAGAAATACAGCAGTATAAGTTTATGCATTCAATCATTTATTACATTCTATCAAAGTCCACTGCTGGGCATTGGCCTCCCACATAGATAGCCAATTGAGGTGGATATTTGCCATAGTTGTCTCGCTTGGCAGCTGAGTCGGCTATGACAGTTTTTTTAATGTCTTGTATTTTTAGTTGTTTTTAAAAAGATGGTGCTCCATATCTCTTCCTTTGTTTCCCTCTGTTTTTTATTACCCTTTTACAATAATATTTTTTTACAGGATAGGGTGACAAATGAGCACACAGCCTACCTGATGATAAGTGGTTGCTGTGGCCCATAGACATCTACATCAATCCTCGATTACGAATCAAAATGCAGATGCGTTGTCACCCATGAGGACCAAGATGGAATGGAGTAGTGGATGCTCTTATGCCTATCATTGTTTTTTTATTTTTTAATAATGAACCCCGCAGACGTTACACTGTCAGTTAATATCAATGGTTGTGTTCAGCAACGTTTTTTTATTATATTTTTATAAACCTTCTCAATTAAAAAATACCAACACGCATGGTGATCGATCAAATCGATTTTGAGCTAAACGGTTTCGTTTATAAAAACATCCTCTTTTATATAATTTCATAAAAATGTATTACATTTTAGGATAACTATGGTAAGCAAGCAATATTACGAATGTACAAACTGAACGGCGTGAAATATAGTATTGGAACTACGTATGATACATTAGGTAAGAACAATCCATTTCTCTCAAGACTTAAACGATAAATTCCTGTTTATTTAAATATACATATCGGTTTCTTATATTTATGCGACTTCTACACTACATACTTTGAATGTAAGACATTGAATACTACACTACATGCTTAGAATGTAAGACATTGAATAACACAAAAGGATTAATTAGCGATATTTTACAGGTATACGTGTATCAGGCAGTAGTTCGAGCTGGGTTAAAAATAATTACAAGACTAAGTAAGTGTTGCGAGTCTTTATTTTTTTTATTTTGGCCTTTTTAATATATATGACTACTTAAGAGGATAGAGTAAGTCAGCTCAAATTCTAATTTCGTCCCCACTTGCCCGCGCGTCGTCTGCTATGTACCGACATGTTTGTAATCACTAATACTGTAAGTAGAAAGGTCATTAGACAATTATTTCATTAGGTTTATCATATTTATGCCTGTTTCTTAACGCCAAGCCAGCCGCTTCTTATTTTTATCACGGTTATTTCCCATTTTAATTTTACGTCGTAATGTTGCGTAATATATATTCTGATCGTAAGCGACACAACCTCCCCGTTCAAGGACCGAGGCGAAGTGACCGTGCTGCAATCACGCTTCAAAAGGCCGATAGTTTAGGTAATTTCTTTTTACAGTGAAAATAATGGTATTTTAAAAAAAAGTAAATAACATAAGCACTGCTTTATAGTTAGTTCAGTTAGTATGCAAAGTTTCATGATCTTATTTAAAGTATTTTATGAATAACAGCGGTTTATTGTTTTATTTTGGAGGTAAATTTGGTTTTTTTTTCTATCAAGAAAATTTTACGAAATTGTGTTTTCGTCTAACATAATCCTTAACATTAATCCTCAACTTTACCGTATATTTATTTCAAAATTAATGCTGCATTATTTTCGGCATAACGAAGGATCTTGCTAAGCCATTTGAGATTATATTTCCCTTAACTGGGAAACGGCTACTCACCATAATAAGTGATAAATTACAGTTAAAAAGCTCGAAAAAAGTAAGAAAAACGAAATTAACCTAAAATATTATGGCCCACAATCGGGACACAAACTTCCCACTATTGTTGCCTTATTGCATGTTGTTGGATTTCATGGCCTAAGGATTCTGTATTAAACAGAAACGCAGGGATATTTACGATTTTTAGCTTTACTGCATTTGGGGTGGTGTGTAGATGCAGTTTTACAACTGAAATAAAATACAATTTAATGGCGCTTATTTACAAAATATGGTTGACAAAACGATCTCATTAACAAATTTTGTGTCTACAACATAACAAAATAGAATTTACGTTATTATTTATTTATTTATATATGAATGACAAGCTTGTAAAAACTGTCCTTGCGGTCGCAGCTATTTTCTGTAAAACCAGTCGCAGAAGAACACAAAAGCTCTCCGATCACACTCTTAATCTCATGGCTGTTAGACGGGAGATGAAACCGCAGTCTTCAGCAGGTTTGACAACTTACATGCAACTGAACAGACAGATCTGAAAAGGCATGCGGTAGTTTTTTTTTTTTTTTTATAGATGAGGGGGCAAACGAGCATGCGGCTCACCTGATGTTAAGTAACTACCGCCGCCCATGATCAACCGCAACACCAGGAGAATTGCGGGTGCGTTGCCGGCCCTTTAGAAAGGAGTAAGCTCTTTTCTTGAAGGTCCCCAGGTCGTATCGGTCCGGAAAAATCGCCGTTGATAAACTATTCCACAGAGAGGTTGTACGTGGAAGAAAACTCCTTGTGAAACGTACAGTGGTGGACCGCCAAGCATCCAGATGGTGTGGATGGTATCGGGACGTTTGCCGTGTCGTGCGTTCACGAAATTTGGCGGCTGGGATTAATCCGAACAATTCCTCAGAGCACTCCCCGTGATAGATGCTATAAAATACGCAAAGAGATGCAACATCTCTTCGCAACGCCAGTGAATCGAGCCGATCGGAAAGCACTCGGTCGTCGACGATTCGAGCCGCTCTGCGCTGGATGCGGTCAAGTGGAAGGAGCTGGTACTGGGGAGCCCCAGCCCAGAGATGGGAACAGTATTCCATGTGCGGCCGAACCTGCGCCTTGTAAAGTTGCAGGCGGTGTGCCGGCATGAAATACTGTCCCGCTCCGCTGGGCACGCCAAGCTTTTTAGAGGCCAATTTGGCCTTCCCTTCCAAGTGACCACGAAACTGCACGTCACTCGATATGTCGACGCCGAGGATTCCGATACTGGCTGAGGCAACAAGGGGAGTGCCTTGAAACTGAGGGGATACGACAAAGGGGTTCTTTTTAGCGGTTAACGCGCAAACTTGTATCTTCTGGGGGTTAAACTGGACTAGATTTAGTCGTCCCCAATCCGAGACTCTGTTCAGCAAAGACTCGACTTCAGACACAAGATTGTCCCGGCACTCGGAGACGTTTTCCCGAGAAATATTGGCTCGGCCGGTGTAAAGAGCATCACCAGTGCTGTCATCTGCATAGCAATGAATGTTACGAGTATGCAACATATCATTGATATGCAGAAGAAACAGCGTTGGCGATAGCACGCAGCCCTGTGGAACACCAGCATTAATAGGCTTGCAATCGGAGCTTGCACCGTCTACAACGACCTTGATGCTCCGATCTGCAAGAAAGCTGGTGATCCAATCGCACAATTTCTCGGGAAGCCCATAGGAAGGGAGCTTCGAAAGAAGCGCTTTGTGCCAAACCCGATCGAAGGCCTTCGCAATGTCCAAACTAACGGCCAATGCCTCCCCCTTGAACTCTACTGCGTCCGCCCATCTGTGAGTGAGGTAGACCAGAAGATCACCAGCTGACCGACCACGGCGAAAACCGTATTGGCGGTCACTAATCAGCTGGTGATCCTCAAGGTACCTCATGAGCTGGCAGTTTACAATGGACTCCATTGTTTTGGAGAACAAGGAGGTGATGGCGATTGGCCGGTAGTTGGACGGGTCTGAGCGGTCGCCTTTTTTATGGATCGGGTGGACGAAAGCCGTCTTCCATGATTTTTGGACTACGCCTAGGGAGTAGGAGTACCGGAAAAGACGCGTTAAAACCGGTGCCAACTCTGGAGCATTACGCAACTTTAATACAACTCGTATTAAAGAAGCGATCGGGCGGAACCAGGGCTCCAAAGTCTTTTCCAAAGACTCGTCTACCAGAAATAGCCAACTATTGAAACTGAAGACCGAATATAGCCCGATACCTAAGATTTTATGTGAGATTTAGAGGCAATATGGATAGTTGTACACGTCATCGTTGGAACCACCCGCTAGTGTGAGTCTTATAAGATTAAGAATCAAAAAATCAAAAAAAGATTGAGAATCTTATGTCTTATAAGAGCAAGTCTTATCTGACACTACTCTGATGATATCATGGAGTCAGTCTGAGCAAGATTAGAATGGCTCTTCAGCACCTTAAAAACAGTATATCACCGAGCGAGGATGGAATTACAGCGGAGCTTCTGACAGCAGGTGGAAAACCCGTACTTTAAGTTCTTCAGGAAAGTAAAGTAAAGTTACAGCCTATATACGTCTCACTGCTGAGCACAGGCCTCCCCTCATTTATGAGAGGTTTTTAGGGCGGGGAAGTGTCCGCCGCACTGCCCCAATGCGTGTTGGCGAACTTCACATGTCTTAGAAATATTTTTTATCTTATTCCTCAGACATGCAGGTTTCCTCACGATGTTTTCCTTCACCGCCGAGCACGTGGTAAATTAACACTTAAAATTGCAATTAACAATTTCATTGGTGCCGACGGGGATCGAACCCGGGTTCCTCGCGTTCTGTTATATTACAGCGAGCGTTAACCATCTTAGCTACCACGGCTCTCACGGCTCAGTTCTTTAGAAGCTCTTTAAATCCGTCCTCCATGGTAACTATACTCCAGAGGCGTGGAGCGAAATTGCGCTGGTCTTATTTTTCAAGAAAGTCAACACAACACTCTCTTGAAGAACTACAGAACGATTTCCTTCTAAGCCGCGTCTACGTTGTGTTTTCGAATGTCATTACAAATTGCCTCGCACGCAGACTCGATGACTTCCAGCCTTCCTAACAAGCTGGTTTATGAAAAGCACCATAGACTACATACACAGAGGACCGAAGAGTACAACCTGCTTTTGTTTTGCGTATGTAGCGTATGAGAAAGCCTTTGATTCCGTCGTAATTCGGGCAGTGCTGCAGTCCTTTCAGCGACCCCAATTTAAATGTCGGTATATTGAAGTGCTGAAGTGTTTGGAAAGTAGGGCTAGGATGGCTATCCGAGTACAGAACAAGAGTACGAAAGCTATCCAACTGCAGAGAGATGTAAGACAGGGTGGCGTAATATTCCCGAAACTTTTCACAGCTGTATTGTCAAGCTTTGGACTGGAAAGAATACGGTATTAACGTCAATGACGAGTAGATCATTCGCCTTCGATTTGTCCTATAGACAAAACAATAGTCATGTGTAACGTTCATGTTACACCTGTGCCGGTAGTTGTTCTGAGCACTAAGCTCGTAGATGTTGACGAGTGTGTTTAGTGTTTACCTGGGACAGATAGTCCGACTAGGTAAATCCAACTTCAACCGAGAGGTGAATCAACGGGTTCAAATCAGCTGGGGAGCATTCGGGAGATTACGATACATCTTCTCGTCAAGCATACCTCAAAACTAGATTGTACAATAGTGCGTGTTGCCAGTGATGACCTATAGATCTGAGACTTTATCCTGTTCGTATGAGGAAGCTCAACGTCGAAGGATATAGGCAGTAGGACCAGAGTAACTGACATAACCCAACGGATTAATAAGCTGAAGTGGCAATGGGCCGTATAGGTCGAATAACCGACAACCGATGAGGAAGAAAGGTTTACGAGTGGCAGGACCGGCAGGCGAAGTGTAGGGCGTCCCCCCACTAGATGGAGTGAAGACCTGGTAAGATATGCAGGAAGTCAGCGGATGCAGGTGTCTCGGGACCGTGCTTTGTGGCGTTCCTTGGAGGAAGCCTATGTTCAGCAGTGGACTTGGAAGGGTTGTAATAATGAATGATAATGATAATATTTGAAAGTCAAAATTGATATCATTTTCATAATTTATAAATGAAGCATTCAAATACAGAATATAATTTAAGATACATTATAACGAATATACGAGTATTTGACTTTAATTTAGAAAACTTTGTGCATTTAGTTTATTTCATTAAAAAAATAATATATAGAAACTACGAAAAAATCATAAGAGCCGTTTTACAAAATTTTATCATTACAAATATAAAAATTGCCATTCGCATAAACAAAAGATCAGATACGCTCATTAGTAAAGTGACCAACTGTAAGAATATCTGATGGCATTTCTAATAAAGTTAAAGTGGTTTAGATCATAGTATCTTAATTTTATGTATCATTTTATCCGATGTCCATTTAGTATTTATCAACGACAGGAAAGGACACGTGACATAATGCAGGAGTTCGCAAGGAATTTAAGAAATGCAGGTGCAAGGCGTATAATACTTTTGTGGGACCGTTTAATGGGTTAAACAATAATAGCTATTTCAGACGAAAAGAGTCTTGAACGATTGGTCGCCTTACTCATGATCACTTTTTGATGTTCTATAACTCCATTGTCTCAAAATTACAAATAACATATTGTGTAAATTTGACTTTAGTCGGTCCAGTCGTTCAGAAGATAAACTATTACTTTCTGACGCAACAACGATTATAATTTTATAAAGATAGCGTTTTTAGCCTTATATTAATAAGATCCTAATATTATTATTATTTATATAAAAACTTTCCTGGCGCACTAGGATTTTTTCCTATATCGTGAACACATTTAACATTTATAAAATGCATATTGTCAACATGATTAGAATCCGCGTCTCTACAGGGCTGCAGTCAGACACCTACAAAATGAAATTACTCTTACTTTACGTAATTTTATGTAGGTATAAAAGCATATCTCCCATATCTTCTCTTGAGTATTGTAAGAGGCGAAGAAGGAAACTAAAACAATAATAATTACGTGGCGACAGTGGCATGACCTCCTCCCCCTCCTATGAGGCAATCCATGTTGAAACCTATGTTTAGCAGTGGTCGGTATAAGCTGTAATGGATAAATGCTATCTCTTAGTTTAATTGATTTTTTTATTTGTTATATTGTTTCAGATATGTAATAACATTTTTGTTACGAGACAATGGAACATACGGCTTTGCTCTGCCAAACGAACAGATTATGCCAACCTGCCAAGAAACTTTAGTGGGACTGGTTGAACTGATGACTGCTAAGCCAAGACGCGTACGGATGGACTTATTAAACGCGTCACGTAAAGTAACCGCAAACATGATGCTATTAATCACATTATGCTTTTTGAAATAAAGCTTTTAATTATTTCATTATTTTAATATTAATGTTAGCGTTTTAGCTTTTGACTTTAATTTATAAACTTTGGTCAATTGTACAGAAGACTGAAAAGTACAATCTATCACATTGTGTTCTGCTCTTTTTTATTGAATAAGGTTAACAAACACAGAGTCCACCTTATGCTGTGAATCATATATATATACATTTCTCCTCAATTAAGAATAAAAACGTTGTCATCTCTCAGAAATAATATGGAATGCTTTGCTTCCAGTTTAAAGGATCTCGTTCTCGACACTCATAATTCGAAACACAGGAGCGTTAAGCTGCTATTTTCGCTGGTAATATGTGCACGCGTGGTTCTACCCCGGTTGAACTGACTCATTCGCGTTACAACTATAATATTTCTGCAGCGTGCCACACTACAACGCCAACTTTTGTATGCGGACTATAAGAAAGCCTTCCATTCCTACGAAATTTTAGCCGTGCTGGAGTATGTAAGTACCACAGCGGTGCCAGATGACTGTATGTATATCTAGTGCTAAAGTGCTTATTCAGTAAGACAACGATAGTTATCTGAGTACGGGACCAGTTAATCTGAATACAGGACCAGAGTATGAAACCTTTCAACTGCAGAGAGTGTGTGCTTATGACTGAGTTACGTTGACGATACTTCGGGTATTGAACGCCATTTATAATAGTTCTGGATAAAAGTTTCTTCGTATTTCGTTTGTATAAAATTGAAGAAAAATCTCTATGGTTGTACTGTATGTATCTGGCTGGTTTTAATACTAATACGTATATCACATTAAGGAAAAGAAAAATAAAAACTAGGCAAGTGCGAGTCTGACTCACGCATGAAAGGTTAAGGTTTAATACCATGTAGGCACTTTTTAATATTTATTTTTATAGCGAATATAGCTGTACAAGCTCTGTGAGCATTTCAGAAGTCTACTTGCTGCCATTATTAAGATCGAGGGAAAAAAGAAACACGTTTCTAGTAAGGTAGAAATACATATTCTGTGAAAATTTCAACTGTCTACCTATTATGGATCATGAGATACAGCCCCCTGACAGACAAACGGACGAACGGACGGACGAACGGTGAGCGGAGGCTTAGTAATAGGGTCCCGTCAGTTCCCCTTCCGATAATTTGCCACCATTTTTAACTGATTTTTCGTCCGCCAAAGTAAGTGAATCTAACGAAGAAATTCAATACATTCTTAAGTTTTATTACAAAAAGGGAAAATTGCGACTCAAGCCCCGAAAAAAAATTGTGACGTTTTGTGACGTGAAAAAAAACGGTGACGGGCCTGCGCTCACAGACAGCACGACATGGCACGGCGTGGCAAGGCACACTTCGGTATACCGAACGATACTGTGGCATCTGGCGTCATGCCGAAGGATCTTGTGGCAACCCGCGGCATGCCAAACAAGTCAAGACGCCGCAACGGGCTACATTCAACCTTGTTCCAATTACATAGCACTCATATTCCTTTAACAACATGAAGTAACCCATGTGTTTCATGTGATGCCGTGGTATCCCATGGAATGCCGTGACGTGCCGCGGTTTCTCGTGGAATGCCACGACGTGCCGCAGCATTCCGGGGAATAACGTAACGTGTGGCAGCATGCCGCAGTGTCACGTGAGACGTTTCGGTCTATTCGTGTTGAAATAAAGGAATTTCAGTGCTAATTTCAATAAAAAAAATCCTTTGACATGCCGTGCTATGCCATGCCGTTTATGAGCGCATGCACCCTTGTGGATTTAATGCAGTGTCAGTAAGATTAGAACAAAGTTGGTTAGTTGGTAAAGAGTATTCAAACTCAATGTAGGAAAAACCTCCATCTAGTGAGGGTCTGTCGTGGTGACTCAGGATCGTGTCGGGGAAGCCCGTGTGCAATGGGCTTGTGCTGGAATTTAATGGCGGCAATAATAATGATGATGATTTTGACATTTATTGTTGTTGTGATCTTTGCTGCATAATACATATTAGATTTTTGAATAAAGTCTAAGTAGTTAAAAATAATAACAAAAAACTGTTCGCCCTAATCATACTACGCTAATTATCTGAGTTCTAATCCCCACCATCGGTGACAACATCGCGTCGGAACATGCATAACCGAGACAAATAAGTTGTTTATATAACACTATATATTATCCCTTTTTACGTTATGTATTTCATTACGAAATCTAGATTTATTTAAATTTGAAGATTTTATCCGTCGAACAAAGTTGCTGAGAGGCAAGTTGTCAAAAAGTTGGAGCTTGAAAGACTAAGTAGTGACACCACCTCTTTCGTCTACCTATCAGTATTCACTTAAAACTTATTAAACTTTCCCTAAGTAAAGCCTTCACAGTAACTTGAAACGAAAACTTTACTGAATAGATGCATGTGATCTGTACTCTCGCCTAAGCTATAATACGAAATACAAAGGAAAATGCCGCAACGTGTAGTGGACTTGTGGTTATGGATCTATATTTAAAATGTTTTAATTAGTAAATATATACGCGACATTGTTAAACGTTTGATTTTCAAACAAGACAAGCTTTTTTATTATTCACATAACTCCGAGCAAGTCTCGGATTTGTGCAAATATCATAAATTCGAGACTTGCTCGGAGGCATCGGCTTATATTATATATAAAAGCAGGTAACCTTAACAAGTGGACTTTACTGTCGACTTGTAAAGGCTACCCGCTCACATTAAATCGGTTATATTCATATTGTTTAGTTACAGACATTATGACGTAAAATAGCACATTAGTATTATAGAGAAACATTAATTAAATAAGCAAGATACACTTGTTAAGTTTTTTATCGCCCTGTTCGTTAGTATGTGTCCAATTATATCGACACGAACTTGACAATGTTTTTAAAATTTTGAAAACATGAGTTTGACTTTAAAATTTCTGAAAATACAATTATAATAGACATAAAGATTAATTTTGGCCGTAGTCCAATCTCATTGCATATTGCTTAAAACCAACGTTACGAGTAGGTACCGTAACATTATGCTAGCATATGTTGATTCCGTGTCCATTTCTGCATGACATCACTCATATAATTAAGCTTTTTTTATTTATAAAATCATTGTTTTAATACTTTTTGTTTTCGAATAAATGCTTGTATTTTGTCTATTTTTGAATTTATTTCTCTACACATGAGTTCCAAACCTACTTGATAACAGGAAACATACACATATTATTTTTATTCATCATAAATTGCACTATTTATGTATAGTATTAATTTCATTGATACCCTCAACTATTTTTTTAAATTATAGTGACTTTAATTTAGCTTTCCACCTCATACTAATGGCCAGTTCGTGGACATCTGCAATAAACTTAAATAACGAAAGCTACAGATGCGTTGTTATCTTAATTAAAATGAAATGCCTTACATTCTATACTGTAATAATAAACTCCATGGTTGAAATACAGCAAAAATGTTGTTAATTTGACCGTCAACATTTTAAACACCGATTTACCACGTGCTCGGAGATACCGAATGAATTTCCGTAGTCTTTACTTGCCCCTCTGAGTGACGGGTGTTAGATTTTATGTATGTATAATAACGCTAATACACATTTTAAGTTGCTACTTTATTATTTTCATAAAATACGCTCTTCAGCCGTCTGCGTCTATTATCTTCAGGCATATCATATACTAGGATCGTAACTCAATCTGGTGAGGAGCCGAACTACATACTGATTACACGTACGAGGGTGCCATTAAAGAACCTTTCTTCTTAACGGTTGTCGATTATACAATCTTACTATATATACGTATGGCCAGCAGAATGCCACTTTTGGTTTACAGACCCACTGGTTCTACTGCAGACATAAACAAAACGGACCACAGGCGCGACGCGGCGATCCAGGGTGTCTTTTTCCTGTATTTCTCTATGACTGACTCTTCGGTTTTCTTCAGTTTTCTTTCTTTGCTTTCCGCCAAAACGCGCCAAATGGAGAACCAACTTCAAATGGCGCGTCTAGAACTTAAGGCGTCAAAGGAGCAGTGTGAGCTGTTGCTTAAAGAAAGGGATGACAACGAAAAGGAAATAATGAATATAATTGCCAAAAATAGTCAACTAAAAAGTGATATGGTTAATTTGCATAAAGACTACACAAATATTTTAAAAGAAAGGGATCAGCTTCAGGGAACAGTCGATGAGTTTGACCGATGCAGCAAAGAATATGAGGAATCCCTCAGATTAATTGCTTCATTGCAGTTGCAGTTAAGGGAGGCTAATGAGCAGATTTTGCAATTAAAACAATACTTAGATGAATTGAAAGTGGCCCAAACTCAAAGTCTGTTCAATGAGCTCATAGAATTTAAATCTTCAAAAACATTGCAACCCTCCACAACAATCGATTTGACTGGTTAATAATGTTTGATAATGTTGTCACATCAAGAACAGCAGAAAGGATTACATGCAGTAGAAGAAAGTTAAAGAAATGCATAAAAATTAATAAATATGTTAGGAAAGTTCAAAAGTTAATTAAAACTAAAATTAATACAAAAAATTATATAAATATATGTCAGGAAAAGCATGAATTAATTAATAAACTTAAATTATATTCAATTGAGGTGGAAAATATGAAAACTTGTTATGAGACTGAAATAGAGTGTCTCAATTCAGAAGTTTTGTCGCTTAAAAACTCCTTACAAATTATCTCCAATAATATGCATCGGCTCAGGTTGAGATTAAAGAACACATATTGGCTATGAATGATCTGGTAAAGTCATGTAAATACAATGAGGAGCGCTTTGACTCCTTAATATCAGAGTGAGAATCAACGCTCCATACCATGTTCATCGGGGACAATATGTATAAATAGTAACTGTCTTAGTTCACCAACACTCTATAACGGTGCCATAACAAAGATTAAAAACTTAAAAAGTAGTTTAAATATTAAAAACGTAAAGTTATTATGTACTGTGATGACATAGGAAAAAATTTGGGCACGATGTTAAATAACAATTTAAAAGGACAACTGATTAGTAATTATTGTATGCCTGGAGCATCCTTTAGTCATATAATGAATAAAGTTTTAACTAGTAAGTATTGTCCTAATAGCACATTAATAATTCTTGTTGGGAGAAGAGGCAATGTAAACAAAAATCAATTATTAAAATATATTAATTACCTCAATACTTTAAATGTACACAAAATAATCTTGTTTACATTGCCTTACATACAGAGTTGGCTACAGGAGAATAAAAGAAGATATGATTTAAATTTATTAATGAATAATTTATCACGTAATAATAATTTAAATTTGACATTTAATTGTAACAATTATACCAATAGAATTAATTTAATAGACATTAATAAATTAAGAAAATTTTGACTACAGTTCATTGATATATTAAAAGGGGAAGATAGGTCACTAAATCAAAGCGCCCGGTCCTACATAACTACGGGATTGCCCGTACTTGGCTCGTTTGTAAGAGCGAGAAAACATGCGTGAGAGACACGATACGCACGTGATGCCCGATTTCGCGATGACGCGATTTCGCTCGCACAACTACGACGTTTCCTATTTCTGTCCTTGTCTATCGTTAAATATAATTTTGCGTTTAAGATAACAGATGTGTAAGTTTTGGTGCTTGTAGTCGTGCGCCGAGCCCAGGTTTAGTGATTGCGATATTAGCGTGTAACATATCTTCCCTTTTAATATATCAATGCTACAGTTAGGTATTACCTATGCAAATATAATTTAAGACAGATAGCAAATGTGCTATCTTATTATTTAAATATTAACTCAGCCAAGGACTTGGCTACCCAGATATCTGCTCCCATTGAGCAGCATAATGATTTGACATGTAATTTGGAATCCGTTCCAAGTAATTTAAATTAGAAAACGAGACAATAGAGGTAATCTCTAGCAGTTATAATAATTTAAATAATTTAGAATGTACCTTACAAATCCTGAATAGTTGCAATTGTATAACTCCACAAAATGATAATAAAAATTGTTTACACCTGGTGCATCAGAATATACAAGGTACGATAGGCAAAGAACTAGAAATTAAATTGTTCTTAAATAGCAACAATATTCATATTATATGTATTACTAAACATTGTTTAAAAGCTCATAATTTAATGTTTAACTTCAGTAATCACCAAGTGGTCAGTTCTTTCAATAGAGAAACGGTTTCAAGAGGTGGCTCCTTAATTTTAGCTAGTAAATTATTATCATGTAAAGAACGTAAAGATATTGTGAGCCTCTCTGTTGAGCGAACTGTAGAAATGGCATGTGTTGAGTTTGAGCACCTTATTGTTGTAAGCGTTTACAGACTGCCATGTTCTTTATATGATACTTTCGAAAAAATTATGGAGGAAGTTTTATATGATACTGCAGATATCTTTCTAAGGTATTCTACTTTTACTAAATGAGATGGCCAAAATGTGCTCCAAGCTGTACAAAAATAAGACTATTGCCATTAATTTAAATTAAATAAAAAAAGAATTTTGAATAACTATTAACATTTCATAGCAGCTGTTGAAAAATAATAAAGTTTAAAAGTATTTAAAGTGATTTCTTTTCTATGAAGACACTCTATAGCACCTTTAATGTGGCCATATAATACTTAAAAAGATCAGAGTAGGGAAAAAACAATAGCTATACTCATAAAAACACTTTATACAGGGTGTTAATGTAAACACCGTTGTCCTTGAAACCAGTGGTTTGGTTTCACTTATAGAATGTAAATTCAATGATTTTTTTTTTAAAAAACGCCATTTTCTTTCATAAAACTTGAAAAGTTTCTGTCCGACACCGTCCGTAAATTCATGGATACCCTATGCGCCCGAGTGACGTAATCACTGTAAAGATCACCGCCCGCGCTAGCTACCTACATAACATTTAACACAAAAACACAATAGGTACATAAATAACCTGTGATGTAACTTTTCCTTTATACTTTCATCCTGGCTTAGGACATACAAAAATTGAGGAATTAAGGAAAAATTGAGATTTTACTAAAAAAAATGTTGTTATTTTTTATTGAATTTACGTTCTATAAGTGAAAGCAAACCACTGGTTTCAAGGACAACGGTGTTTACACTAACACCCTGTATATGATATATTATATATAAAAGCAAGCCTACAAATAATGAATTAATACATCAAAATAACCAAAAAAAATACACTTAAGGATAGGATATTGATGTATTTGTTTAATACAGCAACGGCTTAAACATGTAGCGTTACATTATAGTATAGTGTTATTTTACTTTAGTACTTGCAACACTGAATCCGTCCGTCAAGTATCATAACAGTCAAAGTGTCAATGTCAGACTTGATCTGATTCACGTTTACCGATAGTCAGTAATCTATGGGCTTGTTTGGCAGAAAAAAGCGCTAGCAAGCGCTTGTAAGCAAAATGGCGATCGTAAGCCGTAAGCGCTGTCAAATCGTAAGTAGCTATTTTCCTCCAGGACACGATGTTAGTTTTAACCGGGGAATCTAACCTAATTTAAATATATGTTTGTAAAGTACTCATATTAAAAACTTACCAATCATGAATTTTATTAGCATGTATATGTTTATTCATGTAATTATATTACTTAAATAAGCAAAATGGCGGATTGTGTCAGCGCTACTGAAGTAGCAATCGTGTCCTCGCCGAAAACTATTTTAGCGCTTATAAGCGCTTGCTAGCGCTTTTTTCTGCCAAACGCACCCTATGTTTACCGACTCAAGCGCCGTTTCTCGGTATATGATGTAAGTATGCTTTTCCATCCTTTATCTTTTTCCTGTTTTATCGTATTTTACTTTTATTTAATAAGTTTTATTTTTTAAGTTTAATAGCACCGCGCGAGTGCTCCACTAATTATAAACGGTTTTATACGTAAGTTGAATTATTTTCTGTCTAATATACTTCGATCAATAATAGTTATTTTTCAAAAACTAGTTACAAATAATAATTTCGAAGACTGAAAAAAACTGCTGTCTTTGTTTTTTTAAGCTAAACCAGTTAGGATACATCCTAATCACCATGCATATACTCGTACATTAACCTACTCATGAATTGGAACTTTATTAATATTTATATTGTGTAATAATGATAAAAGCCAACTGCCAAAATCAACTGAGAGCTGAGATCTTCTCAGCTCTCTCAAACTAAACCACAGATTACTTTATAATTGAAAATCTTAGCGGAAAATCATAGATTAAGAATACATAATGAAGATTTAAACCTTAAATCTGGTTCGAATACGAGTCATGTCAATTTGACATATTTGACACATACAAAAAATATTTAAAAAATCATTTTTCTACGGATGTAGGTAATTTCCAAAGGTAAATTTATAAAGGTGCGTTGATGGCATCACTCATAGTGATCGTTTATTTATTGCTTACGCCATATGTGAGATGTGTGCATAGAAAATACAACAACTACACATTATTTAGCGCTATACCAATAAATGATAAACAATTAAACTTTTTCAAGAATCTACCACTATCATATGATGTTAATTTTTGGAGGCCACCAGGAGAGGTTAACAAAACAATTGATGTGGCCGTATCACCTGAGTGTAAACTAGCTTTTATAAAAGATGCTGAACAATCGGATATTTATTTAATAACAATCATGAAAGATATACAAAGGTAAGTAGCAGTTATAATTATAAATAGTAATAATTTTAAAGTGTTTGCTCAACAAGATAAAATCTTAACAAAATAAGGCAGGCTATTACAGTTGCTTTATTTCAATCCTATGTTTAGCAATTCAAGGCCTAACGATTCTAAGTTTTCATAATAATGACAAATATTAAGACAATGAACACCATGCTCAGATGGTTAACGCTCGCTTTAAATATAACAGAACGCGAGTAAACCGGGTTCGATTCCCGCTGGCACCAATGAAATTGTTGATTGCAATTTTAAGTGCTGATTTACCACGTGCTCGGCGGTGAAGAAAAACATCGTGAGGAAACCTGCATGTCGAAGGAATAAGAAAAAAATGTTTCAAATAAATGTGAAGCTCGCCAACACGCATTGGGGTAGCACGGCGGACACTTCCTTGCCCTAAAACCCTCTCAGAAATGAGGGGATGCCTGTACCCAGCAGTGTTTGCTTTTTGTGCTTTGTAAATAGCGAGCGAGAAAGGACGACGCCAGGTAAGCTCACGTACGTACTCGAGGAAAGATTTGCCAAAGTAACATTATAAATATTTTACTTGTTAATAAACCTTTAAACTTCTTTTCCTATTGACCTGCTCATCAACTAATTACAACTCTACTTCTTGAAAAAATTAAAACCATACAACATTTATCCTCAATTAAGAATCAAAATGCAGATATGTGTCACCCCTGAGGACTAAAATAGAACGCCTCGTTTTCAGTAATAAAAGGTCTCCGGATCTCTACGTTCACCATACAAAACATACCAGTATTAAGCTGCTATTTTACGCTGGTATTCTGTGAGAGCGTGATCTTTCCTCGGTCGATCAGACCCATTCGTGGTACAACCATAATGTAGCTGCACCCTTTCTGACATAAAATATCTTAAAATCATATTAATAGCTTTTTGATGCAAAAATCTTCACAAGAAACTGTTTTTATTTCACTTTCATAAATTACTTTTCAGTGTTTTTGATATGCAAACTGTTAAAACGTATATAAGAAGAAAAATGGATATATTTGACTGGCGCAGCTATTTTAAAACAAACGACATTTACAAATGGCTTCACGATTTAAGCAATAACTATCCTCAAGAGGTTCACTTAGAGAGTATTGGCAAGACTTATGAAAATCAGGATATAATGGCAGTAAGAATTGTTTTAGGGGAAAATAAGAAGTAGGTGTTAAAAGTATTAATAGAAGTAGGTAATAGAGTAAATAGAGAGATTTAAGAAAACGATATAAACATTAAATTTGTAAATATAGCTGATAATAAACGACAAGCGGTCTGACCTGACGTTGCCTGGGTAGAATCTAACAGTATGGCGTTTTTTTTAGATTTGAAATACAGTTTATGCTGCTTATTCGCGTATCTCTTGTTCTCTAATTCAGTACCAACTCCCGGAAGAAATAAATTTAGATCATTTTCTGCATTAGCGGCCTAAAATTTCTTAATTCATGGTTAAGTGTCTTACGGATATACATCTTACTCTTATCACTTACAATGTAACAAAAAAGATAATATTCATTTTTCAACATTCAACGTTTTTAGCACTTACATAATATGAAAACTTAGAAGTAGACGTCCAAATACGTACAAAGTTAATTAAATATAGTTGGTGTTAAGACCAAAGTTCTTTGATAAAAGTTGACAACTTCGCGGCCACAACCTTAGACGTTCCGCAAAATCTATGATATCGCTACCGCTGAGTTGCACGTGCTGTTTTAGGATTTGATGTGTGTCGCCGTTGCTGCAATCGTGTTTGTTTAATCATTATCATTTATTCATTATCATTAAGTAATTTACCACATGATTTTTGAGTAATAAGCACGCGTCATCTTCACCTGGTTTCATCATAATGTCGAGGAAAAACAAAGAAAAATTTGTTCCCAGGCAGAAATAAAATGTGTTGCCACTTAAATTAACGCTAGAAATGCTTATTTGTTACGCTTTAGCGAGTCATTTGCATCCGTAGTTCGCTCGTTTGTAGTCAAAGAATGAATTGTTGGATCCTTCAAGAAATTCGATCTGAGTGCACTCGCTTATAGCCCAGTGCCAAAACTATCGGAATTATACATTCGCTTTTTGCTGCTTGCCAACACTTATCTCGAGTTTCTAGCTCTACTCCCTTCTCATTCATTGGTGGCGTAGGGAAAAGGGTCATATTTTATGTATCGATTACGTATCTGATTTGTGATTTAATTTATTTTATTTACTTTATTTTACTTTGGAACCCAACCCCTACGTTTTCATTCAAATCATCATTCATATTCTCGGTTTCCGTATTTGCGGCATAAATTTGAAACATACACCCCGGGAATAAGGTGCTCTTACTCTAATCAAAGATCTTATTCTATAAAATTTAAAAAGATACTAATGATGGTTCTTCATCAGTCCGTAATAGTTCTCAGTTGAACTAGGATAACCAATTATTGCGACGATTATTCACGTCAAACCCTTTAATTGAAGGTAAATGCCACGCTTGGTAGTCAGTATATACTCGTATGCATAATAAATACAGGTGACTTCAGATAATTAGCCTTTTACAGATATTAATCGTATGGTCGGGGTGTAAGTTTATCCACTACCCCATATTGTTCTGTAGGTATCGTAAGTGGCAACAGCGTGTAACTGACACAAAAAAATAGCTGCATCTACCTAATAAACACTTAAAATAAAAAAATGCGGTTACTAACTCGCCTGTTAAGCGTGGCAACTATGGTAAAATCACCCCCATGAGCGCTAATTTGTTTGCGAGGCCAATGTTCAGCAGTTGAATGTTATACAATATTGTGTAATGGAAAAAAAACATCCAAAAATTCTAAATTACTGCGTGATCTCATGGAACACCAGTTTAAAGTAGAAGCTTAATGCTGCTGTGTTTCGTATGGTGAATGTAGAGAACCAGAGACCCTTTGTACTGGAAACGAGGCATTCCATCTCAGTCCTCAGGGGTAACAACACATCCGCATTTCGATGCTTGATTGAGAATAAATGTAGATTTTTATGGGCTACAGCATTCATTTACCATCAGGTGGATTATGTCCAGGTTTGTGACCCATATTCTATATAAAAATGGTTACCTAGTTTCATAAGTTCGCCCAGATTGGCGGTAGCAGCGCTCTGGTCATTCTGCTTCTGTTATATATCTATCCTAGATTTCTAGCCTATTTGCATTATTATTCTAGACATGTTTATATTAGTGTTTACAGGCCCAGAGTTATAATAGAAGGTGGAATTCACGCTAGAGAGTGGATCTCTCCAGCCTTTGTAACCTACATGATGCAGCAAATCGTACATTCTCCTTCATCAAATAGCAGTGAATTGAAAAAAATTGCTCAGGCTTACGAGTGGTATTTCGTACCGATTTTGAATCCTGATGGCTACGAAATTACCCACACATCGGTTGGTTTTTTCGACATTTGGTAGGTTATATAAGATTTCATCGGTATCATCAACATCATCATTACATGCAATATTAAGTCTACTGTTGCGCATAGGCATTTCAAGTAGCATTAGTACTTAGCAGTGTCAGATCTTCCAGTATCCAACAGCACACTGCATACCTCATCAGTTCTATATCCTTTACTACATGCACTGGACTAACATGATTAAAATATAATTGTAATATACCGCGTAGTTACGGTGTATTAAAATAACTCCTCCACCCCGATATATTACAATTACTCCAATTCACCAGACCATATCGTTCAGGGTGTCGTAACAGGCGACAGGGGAAACAAACCAGGGGATTTGCAGCAACGTTTTCTTATAAACAAATAAAAACTCTGAAGTTTCCCCGCATGGCAAGCGTGGCAACATAGTTTTCTAATGGCACATTAACCCTATAAGGCAGTCAACTGGGAAATCAGCTTGATCAGGGTTTTGATAAGCTGTGACGGTGACATTGTAATGCACTACTTTTTTTCCTCAAGATTATAGTAATATTACAAAACCATTCAAAGTAGCATCCCAATGCTGGATATTAGCATATATGCTAAATCTTCTTCTTCGTCTTATAAAAGTCCTCCTGGTAGAAAGTGTTTTTCTTTCACCACGCTTGGCAAGCAGATAGACGATCATAGTACCTGACATTTTGCACCCATGTCACTGCTCCCCGTCGCCTGTCTGATTATTTTACGTTTGACTTGAGAGAGTTGATTACACTGCCATCTATCGGAAACCATAGGGTTTTCTAGCACAGTCGCCTCTTACAACAGCTTATGACTGTATAGCACAAGATAAAGTAGAGCGTGCTTATATTGTTAGTTTAGGCAACGCATTTTGATTTTCATATATAAGATTACACTATTACATACTTTAGAATACCAAAAACATATAATACTTACTTTATATGTTTTTAGAGTTGCGGTACCTCAGGGTCACACTACCACTCGCTGTAAATAAGAAAGTGCGTGAGAAGGCCATTTTGGAACTCCGCCGGCACCAATTAAATTAATAATTGCATTTTTAAATGCTGACTTGCCACTTTATCGTTACCGTTACCGTTAAAGTATATAAAAGTTATTGCTGAACAGATATATTGAGAGATAGACAGATTGTCTCACAAGGAGATATTGACCGTAACTGTCACGCTTTGCAGGCGAGTTGGCAACTGTGGTGTGTTTGGTAGTTATTAGGAAGACACTACTGTCCATCTCCTGGTCTGGTTCCCTCTCTCGCCTCTTAAGACACACATGAGACAATATGAGGCACTGGATAATTCTTAAGCTGGCAATACAAAGTCTATTTACCTTGTGCTTCGCGGTGAATGAAAATAATGTGAAGAATAAAATTATTTTGAAGACCTGTGAAGTCACTGGAGCACTGAGCAGACTAATTGCTTCATAACCCTCTCAGAAATCGAAGTAGACTTGTGCCCATAAATGAGACGTATATAGGCTGTAACTTGACTATTTTTATTCTTAAACAAACTGTTCACGTGTGTTGTTGTTTTCATTACAGGACAGATTATGGCGAAAGAATAGTAGAGGTGTTGATTTAAATAGGAATTTTGAGATCGAGTTTGGAAGTGAGTTTAATGAAATTTAACAGGATTGATTGTTCTTTTAATAATTAGAGTGACGAACGAGCAAAGCACTTTGTCTAAATTTAAAAACTACATTTTGTTACACTAAAGTTTGACATATGCAATGGATTGTAACTGTAGAAATCTACAATAAATTGTTTCTTACCCAAATTAAATCTTCAGGAAAAAACATTATAACATGTGAATGTGTGCATTTAATATTTTAATTCCACACCACATATGTAAATAGCGGTCCAAGTTGTTTATAAACGATGTTCGGGTTTGTAGACCTGAACGGGCGCCAAGATTAATAGCAACAGCATTTATTGAGTTCTTGGAACTGCTAATTTACACAGTTCTGATACGGTTAATTTTAATTTTCAACGCCAAATATCAAGAATTTGTTATTATTTATTTCCAACTTCAAAAAAGGAGGCTTACAATTCAACTGTATGGTACGCGATATTTTAGTCAATCCTGAACCGGTTTTGACTATTATTTTTTTAAATAAGTTAAACTTCATAAGTGATGCCACATTATACATTTTGAGTAAATAGGATGAGTATAGCAAAATAGGAGAAGTTTATAATGTAACTATTTAAACGACATCAAGTTATTATTAGTCCAACAAAAGGGTGGAAAAAAACTTCAGAATGAGAAATTATTTTTTTAGTTTTAGTTGTTTGAAGTTGGCTTTTAATTTTTAATGTTTTATTATCTTCATGCCAAACTTCTTAGCAAGCTAAAAGTGGTGTGTTCATTAAGTGATGAAAAATGCACTTTCGAACTTTTATAACTCAAGCTTTTTTTTAAAAACCTTCTTTTCGTAAAATTTAAGGTATTCAGAGGGTCCATATTAGTTAAACAAAACTAAAAGTGTGTAGGTTCAATAGCTTTTGGGTTATGGAGCTTCGAAAGTGGCTTGGAATTGTTAGTGCAAATATGCGCACTGCGCGTGCGGCACCCTATTTTTCCGAACTTAGCTGACACAATATTTGTAACTGGTTACAAACTTTATATTTTCATTTTCGGCTTTTAAGGTATCGGTGTTAGCTATAACAAATTGGATGAAACATACTGTGGAGAAAATGCATTTTCTGAACGGGAAAGTTCAGCCATGGCTTCTTATGTGCGTTCGAAGAGTGACAGATTGGAGTATTACTTGGCATTTCACTCATATGGTCAATGCATGATCATACCTTACGCTTATGCAAAAACACATATGGAAAATTTCGATGAAGTGGTAAACACGCATTAATGTATTAATTTTATACGTGGTAGAGCCACACTGCATTCATATTTTGGTTATACCACGAATGGGTCGACTCAACCGGGGTGGGACCACGCTCTCACAAAACACCAGCGTGAATCAGCAGCTTAATGCTTCTGTATTTCGTATTGTGATTGCAGAGAGCAGAGAAGCATTTTTACTAGAAACATTCTTGGAACAAACAAAAAAACAACTTGGAAGCATTCCATCTTAGTCCTCAGGGCTGACAACTCATCTGAATTTCGATTCTTAATTGAGGGTAAAGGTAGATAGATCTATGGGCCACAGCTTCCACTTAACATCAGGTGGACGTTGTGCTGGTTTGTTTCCTTTATTCATAAAAATACGTCATTATTAACTCGTAAGCTATCCACCAAATAAATAGATATTAACTTAATTTCCTACATCCTCCTCGTCTACTGGCGCACTACGCTCGCTCGGCTCGTTATGAATCATCTATACACATAATCTATACATATAATAAATCTGTAGAAAAGTCGTATCTGTAATTCTAATATTTACTGACGCTAAAAAGACGGATAAAAAGTAGCCTTTAATAGCCCACTTAAAGGCTACTTTTTATCCGATTACGGAACTTCAAAAAAGGAGGGTTAAGTATTTTTCTTCTTTTAGATGTTAATTCTATTTTATACGATTGATGTGTTTTATTAAAATAAATAAAATATTTATAAATAAAGTCCAAAATAAGATTTAACCGTTGTGTAATAAATTGAACTAGGCCGACAATCTACGATATAATTGTTGTATTCACATTTCCAAGACCATCTAACGTAAAATGGTTGTGACATGTTGCCTCATTTGTCATTTTAAAGTTATATAATTAAATTTATAATTGATTTTAAAATTCTTATGTACATTTTTTGGTTTTGATATTTCATTTAGTAGATATAAATAAATTTTATAGTAACTAATTACTACTAAAATAGATAGTAGTGACATCTATCGAATTTCATAAAATTAAGGATATTTCTAAGTTTCATTTCTAATCTATAAAATGTTTTAGTACGTATTAGTTTTTTTTTATCTAAAAATTCAAATGATAAAATTGCAATTAGTATGAATAATAAAAAACTCTTATCATCCTTATAGTTTAAATAAAAAGAGTTTTATATATGTATTAGTCAGATCTAAGAATTTATAATATAATAAATTATTAAAGTGAAATGGCGGTATTTCATGAAGTTTAACAGTATTTGTAGACTTTATTATGAGGCTTGACCAACTCGATGAATAGAGATTGTTTGACGGTATTTACAACTAAACACGACGTTACTATTTCTAGATGTTATTAAATTTCATTACACATCGTTAGCGGCGCTGATTGAGTATATTTGATAAAAGCAGAATTTATGCCAAATTTATGTATGCCACTCCAGTCGTACCTCAACTTATTGAGTCTGAGTACTGAGGGTAAAGTTTTGGTTGTCAAAGTTTTAATATAATGATAGTGCCGTACCTTGGGGGAGGCCTATGTTCAGCAGTGGAATTGTAGAGGGCTGTAATGATGATGATGATGATATATGTGTATATATATATATATATATATATATATATATATATATATATATATATATATATATATATATATATATATATATATAAATAAACTAAATTGTATTTCAATATTTTACAATATTTCACCAATTTCTTTTTGTATCAAGTCCGATATAAGTAATTGAAGATTAAATGCACTATGAGATTTATATCCATAATTGATGAAATAGTTCGTGATACCGTTGATGCAGCCTTTTTTACTTTTAATGAGATTTATAAAGCAGTTTGTCATACATATATTGGGATAGCTTTCATATTTTCGGACATAACTATTAAAATTTTTGTAACAGTCCCGGTTGCATAGTTCACATGAGTAAATGAACATGTTCTTAGTTTTTTTTTTCTATTAAAAAAAAGAATATTAACAATGCTATAAACATTACTAATATTTCCCTTAACCACTCGTGGTAAGCTTAAATTGCTTGTGTTACGAGTGGTTCACGCCAGTAGTCGAATGGCGGATTCGAACCCACGACCTTTTTGAGTTCACGGTTCGCGCCCTGCCATTAGGCTACTGTCGCTTCAAATTTATGAAAAAGTACCACTATAAATATCAAAGAAAGCAAAATTTAAACAAGGGTTTATTTTTTTTTTACTATGAGTAGAACTGCACTAATAGTATCTTGAAAGTCATCTGTATTTTTTTTTTATAGAAGAGGGGGCAAACGAGCATGCGGCTCACCTGATGTTAAGTGACTACCGCCGCCCATGATCAACCGCAACACCAGGAGAATTGCGGGTGCATTGCCGGCCCTTTAGAAAGGAGTAAGCTCGTCGTCGTATCGGTCCGGAAAAATCGCCGGTGGTAAACTATTCCACAGAGAGGTTGTACGTGGAAGAAAACTCCTTGTGAAACGTACAGTGGTGGACTGCCAAGCATCCAGATGGTGTGGATGGTATCGGGACGTTTGCCGTGTAGTGCGTTCACGAAATTTGGCGGCTGGGATTAATCCGAACAATTCCTCAGAGCACTCCTCGTGATAGATGCGATAAAATACGCAAAGAGATGCAACATCTCTTCGCAGCGCCAGTGAATCGAGCCGATCGGAAAGCACTCGGTCGTCGACGATTCGAGCCGCTCTGCGCTGGATGCGGTCAAGTGGAAGGAGCTGGTACTGGGGAGCCCCAGCCCAGAGATGGGAACAGTATTCCATGTGCGGCCGAACCTGCGCCTTGTAAAGTTGCAGGCGGTGTGCCGGCATGAAATACTGTCCCGCTCTGCTGAGCACGCCAAGCTTTTTAGAGGCCAATTTGGCCTTCCCTTCCAAGTGACCAAGAAACTGCACGTCACTCGATATGTCGACGCCGAGGATTCCGATACTGGCTGAGGCAACAAGGGGAGTGCCTTGAAACTGACGATATGATACGACAAAGGGGTTCTTTTTAGCGGTTAACGCGCAAACTTGTGTCTTCTGGGGGTTAAACTGGACTAGATTTAGTCGTCCCCAATCCGAGACTCTGTTCAGCAAAGACTCGACTTCAGACACAAGTTTGTCCCGGCACTCGGAGACGTTTTCCCGAGAAATATTGGCTCGGCCGGTGTAAAGAGCATCACCAGTGCTGTCATCCGCATAGCAATGAATGTTACGGGTATGCAACATATCATTGATATGCAGAAGAAACAGCGTTGGCGATAGCACGCAGCCCTGTAGAACACCAGCATTAATAGGCTTGCAATCAGAGCTTGCACCGTCTACAACGACCTTGATGCTCCGATCTGCAAGAAAGCTGGTGATCCAATCGCACAGTTTCTCGGGAAGCCCATAGGAAGGGAGCTTCGAAAGAAGCGCTTTGAGCCAAACCCGATCGAAGGCCTTCGCAATGTCCAAACTAACGGCCAATGCTTCCCCCTTGAACGCTACTGCCTCCGCCCATCTGTGAGTGAGGTAGACCAGAAGATCACCAGCTGACCGACCACGGCGAAAACCGTATTGGCGGTCACTAATCAGCTAGTGATCCTCAAGGTACCCCATGAGCTGGCAGTTTACAATGGACTCCATTGTTTTGGAGAACAAGGAGGTGATGGCGATTGGCCGGTAGTTGGACGGGTCTGAGCGGTCGCCTTTTTTAGCGATCGGGTGGACGAAAGCCGTCTTCCATGATTTTGGGACTACGCCTAGGGAGTAGGAGTACCGGAAAAGATGCGTTAAAACCGGTGCCAACTCTGGAGCACACGTCCTCAGCACAATTGGGGGGATTCCGTCAGGCCCACTCGACTTGTGGATGTCCAGGGAGAGGAGTGCTTTGCGAACCGAGCGCTGTGTGAACTGCACTTCCGGCATGGAGCACTCACACCGCGGGATGGTCGGCGGCGTACTCCCCCCGTCATCGAGAGTCGAGTTAGACGCAAAGAAAGAGCCTAGAAGATCGGCTTTCTCCTTTGCAGTATGGGCCAGTGAGTCGTCCTCCCTGTGCAGAGATGGAAGAGATGGCTGACAGAAATTCCCCTGGACAGCCTTGGCGAGAGACCAGAATGCACGGGTTCCAGAAGGAAGGCGAACTAGTTTCTCGCCAATTTTGCCTATGTGCTCTGACTTTGCCTTGGCAATGACTCTTTTGAAGGACCTAGAGGCGGAATTATACTTCTTTTTTAGAGCGCTGGTGTTTACATCCCGGGACGCTGATGCATCAACCCAGGCTTGGTAGCACTCCTGCTTATAGCATGATGCTATTTTACAGGAGCGACCAAACCATGGCTGAGATTTGCCTCCAATGGGCATCACAGAGGAAGGAATAAAAAGTTCCATACCCTGAAGTACCACATCAGTAACAGAATCCGCAACAACGTTGGGATCATCCGGCGAGAAGCAAACCCGCCCCCAAGGGTAGGATGCAAAGAAAGACCGCATCCCATCCCAATCGGCTGACCTATAGTGCCAAACACGGCGGCAGCCTGCAGAATGCAACCGCGATTTCAGCGTGAGTGGCACAACACTCCGGACCAGACAATGGTCCGAGGAGCCTAAAGGGGCGTCGACGGAAATCTGATATCCGTCCGGGTGAGAGGTCAGCAGAATGTCCAACAGGGAAGGTGCATGATCCTCCACATCTGGAACCCGCGTAGGCGAAGTAACCAGTTGTGTCAGACCATATGCCAAGGCAAAATCATGAACAGATCTCCCCGCATGATCGGTTAAACGTGAACCAAGCCATTCGGCGTGATGGGCGTTAAAGTCGCCGAGGATCACGATCTCTGCGGAGGGGATCTGCTGTAGCAACGAATCTGCAGCCATTTGGACGTATAAAACTAATACAAAATAATCAAACCGATCTAAACGTAAATTTCATAGTTGGTACATAAGCAACTCAAATTAGATCCGCGCCGACTCCACTCATATTTTAACTGCAATTTGAAGTTTCAGTTTGCCACGTTCTCTGTGGTAAATAAAAACATCGCAGAAAATCTGCATACCTATCAGAGATGTAAAAAAAATATTTCGGAATACATTTTTAGGTATAGATATGTGAAGTAGGTCATCCAGCGTTGGATTTAACTTAATCAACTCCTTTTTGACCTAACACTCGCTGTTGCCTGTGCCTAGTAGTAGGATGTATTTAGGCTGCTACGTTTTTACTTTTAATAGGACTTTATACTGCTGATCATAGTTCCCCCATTGTTTGACAAATAAACCGGGATATTTGAAGTAGTATTCACGCTTGGCAAGCGCGTTGGCAACCGCAGCCCTTTATCGAGAAGATGCTACCCATCTCCTGTTTCAGTTTCTCTCTGTCGCCTCTTAAGACACCCAAGGGATGAAATGGGGTAGTTTCTTTTCCGCCATCTCTACATGCCTAATATATTATTTCTACTCCCGTTCATCAATTGGATTTCCAGTAGTTAATAAGTTGCCAACTGCATATTGTTATTATTTTGAGCTGTGATCGGGAAGACGATGCTGCTTATCTTATGTAGATTTCTACTCCTGTCCATGAATTTACTACTTCTCACACGTTGTCCGTGAAGAGAACTACATTTATGAAATTCAGAAGTCTACTCGAACGTAAAAAAATACTGGCATGTGGTGCTAATCAATATTCAACGGGACCAATATTAATAAAGACCATGAAAATAAACCTTATTTTTATCAACTTTAATAATGAATATTATTTTAAATAACCCATTTCCGATTCCAGGACAATTTTCCTTAAATAGAGACACATCGGAAGCCCGATATAAAAAATGTATTGCCTGACGTATGATATTCATGCGATTCTGATAAACTAACTCATGTGTTTCTGTAGCCTATAATATTGGCAATATAGACTCAGATATCGACGTGTCTCTACAAGCGATCCAGTTTTGCTAATTTTAGTACGAAATAGTATTTCTAAATTCAATCCCACGCGAACGAGGCCGCGGGTAAAAAGCTAGTATCAAATAAGTCTTAAATCTAAGTAAAATTTTCTTCACTTCTTAAAGTCAAGGTACATACTTTTTACTTTTTACTTACACTTATTTCTTTTCTCTAATTATAAGTGCATAGGTGGTATTATATTTATGTTCTGAATACTATTTGTTATTTATCGAGGGAACGTTTTGCTGAAATTTTCTTTTGAATATTTCAGTATCAAATGGGAAAGCAAGCAGCAATCCGAATAGCTGATAAATATGGAACCGGATATATAGTTGGAACCGCGTATGATACAATCGGTAAATATAATTAACATTTACGAAAGAGATAACCAACTTTTACGTTTGTTCATCACGTTATTAAATGTATTAACCACGTGTTCAATGGTAAAGGATAACAGCGTTCCTCAACTTACGTTCTTTTTTTTTATAGAGTAAGGATTGCAAATGAGCACATACTCCACCTGGTGGTAAGTGAATGCTATGTAAAAAAGCTGTCTGGTTCTCTTCATTTACATACATAAAACATAGCAGCAATAAGGTGTTATTTAAGGCTATTGTTCTGTGAGACCCATTCATGCTAAAACCATGATATAGCTGCAGCGTTGTTCTATCTCGTACAATACATGCAGCATTCCTGAAAAATAAAATATTTCAAGAATATTTGAGGTTTGGCAAAACGAACAGAAATATTTAAATGAATCATTATTTTTATATAATAATTTTCTTTATTCAGGTTACTTAACGTCTGGTGTCAGTGGATGTTGGGTCAAGAGGACTTTTAAGGTTCCGTGAGTGGGTCATTATTATTACCCTGTTGTAATCAAACTATTATATCAATTCTTAGACTACAGGCATAGTTTTAGAATTAATTTTAGGTTTAGTACTTTTTATTTATTTTGGTACACATATTTATATATTTTTACATGTTTAGGTACATACATTATCACAAGCACAAAAGGATTTAGACATATTAAATGAGTGGTTTTTATGCAATCTTCTCACAATTAAAACATAACTTATAATTTTCTGTGCAAGAAATTAAAAAATACCTACCTGCACACCACTCCAGATTAATAATATTACTCTGAATATATCTAAAAAAGAAAGTACTCAGACCTATTGTCAGATGAAAAACTGATATGGGACTCACACATTCACAAAATAACATCAAAATTAGCATCACTTACACGAGCATTACTTAATAATTTATTGGGCATTAATAGCCCAGCCAAGCCACACCTTGAGTTTCTGGTTTTGGTTCAGCCGCTCAGAAGCACATAATTAAGTTACGAGCACAAAATAAAAAACACTATTTCATTACAGCTGCCTAATGTCAACTACATATATATATATATATATATATATATATATATATATATATATATATATATATATATATATATATATATATATATATATATATATATATATATATATATATATATATATATATATATATATATAACGTCAGGTACGCGAGGATAATATCATCACCTTGAGCTTTGAGGAGGAAAACAGAGACAAAAACACAAATTCATATACTATCACTATTATATTGAGAAAAAAAAATGCAAACAAGCTCTGGCAATAACTAGGAACACTTCGAAATATCAACTTAAAACAACGCTAAATTTATAAATGCTAAAAACCTACACTACATAATACTAAAATGTCAACTGCCAATATGGCGTCGATAAAGAAGAGCCCTTTGTTATTTGATTTATTGATAAAGAGTTATCGTATCACAGAGCCATCTATGCAAACAAGGCTGTAGTTTGTCAGTTATAAGAAAGTGGCCATATTAACCGGAGGATCATATTACCCTCACGTACTATAACAAACATCACAATGTTTGTTCTCCCGATCTGTATTTACACTGCAAACGTATAATTTACGGCAAATTCCATCGATATATAGGAATAGAATATCCTAAGCGGTGGAATTTGTCAGACTGAGAACGAGAATGATAATGAATTAAATAAAATCGCATTTTCCTAAGGAAGACCTTACTATAGGGATGACATAAAAATAATAATAATATACAATGTTATTCTAGATACGTCATTACATTTGAACTACGCGATGATGGATATTACGGATTCGCCCTGCCGTCAAAGGAAATTTTACCAACATGCGAAGAAACAATGGAAGGAGTTTTGTCTTTACTTTCAGCAAAGTACAAGAGAAAATCGAGTTCCTTACCTAAAAGTGGTCAAGGATATAATCTGTTAGATAGACTTGTGACAGTTTGGAATATTTTTCTATTAATATTACCACGTTATGTCTAGGTGCTTCTGCTGGATATTATAGTAGATACTGTATTTTGTCTGATAAAATTGTACGAAGTCTATTTTCGATATTATGATTATAATAAAATTACTTATATCATAGCTATATGTTTTCTTATTTAGCTACTACATTCAATACAACATATTTGTGTTTGTCATCTTGAATTTAGCATTGCACAAAAAAGTTAACATTTTATTCATAAATATAGTTACCTAAAATTTTGTAGATCCAGTACGTGTGACTCCAAGCAAAGTATAAAGCAGGTGCATTATTTTTTGTATGAAGTGGTATATCAACTCATCACAAAGAGAGTTCTTACATATATTTGGTCTCTCGCAGTTCTCTCTAGTTGTTATGTGGTCTTGAGTTTCTGCAATTCACATACTACACAATATCCTATTTCATACTCTGATAAATTTATTTTGAAACAAAAGAAACGACAAACATCTCAAAATTAAAGGGCAGTGGGTCGTCTATATAGCTCAAAGAACCAACAACCGATAGTTAATAAAGGTTCTCAAGTGGCATTTCAGTGACAGTCTCATTATGTACTCGAAAGTAATGTGTACCAAGTGCGCCACCCGCGTCACTAGTTGGAGTGATAACCTGTTAAGATATGAAGGATGTCGATGAATGCAGGTGCCTTACCGTACTTTGTGGTATTCTTTGGGGGATTTAGATGGGGAGATAGAGGGGGAGAAAGGTGATGATGATGATGTCAAAAAGCGCAGGATCTTAACGATCACGCTTCCGTGTGACTCTACCAAATTTTCATCCATGCCGTCTAAATAGCATTTTTCGTTTATTATATATTTTGTCGTTATTATATTTGAATGTTTATACAATAGAATCCGTCTAGATACACATTATTCCTTTTCTTTATTAATTCTTATTTCCCTTAATATTCCTATTTTTGACTGATTTTGGGTTTAAGTAATTTTAAGTATAAGTTTTATAAACATTAGCATTTTATTGGCAACCAGCAAACTATTACAAACAAAAAAATGTATTCGAAATCTAATCACACATTCATTAAATTATGGTTACGTTGTTTGATTAACAGGAAATTAAGCCATTTCCATTATTGGTTCCCTACAGAAACGTATGAATGCTTTATTTATGTATAGCTGCATTATAAATTTAGCAATGAATACGTAAAAGATGTCATCATAGGTGGTAATATGACTAATGATCCGTGTAATTGCTTAGGCGTCACGACAAATCGTCTGATTACGTGACCTGTAGCCATTAATTTTGATACCAACGGCCATAAAGTGGTGAGACACTTCGCTTCCCCGAGTTCAAATGAAACGGACGGGGCTGAGGAAAATATATTTCAAGCGAAAGTTCAATTTATATTGGACGTGCGGTCGTTACATTTATGGCATGAGTGTCGTTTTATTTATCGCCATACAATTTCGTGCTTTAATATTAGGTTATAAAAGGTGATATTTCGTACGCTTTTCATAAGGATTAAAATAGCTTTTGGAATATTGCGTTTGTTGATGCAATAATTAACCGACAGTACAAAATTTACATTCTCATATAACAAGTATTAATAACATTATCCTACGATTTTTAGAGATTTTTTATCGGTTTGATTTGTGTTTTAAGTACTGTGTACAAATATTAATAATACCACATTATTCGAACCTTAATCAAAGTTTACCTTTCAACATACATCGTTGCTTTTAGATGTGGATGTATAATATAAACCCGTACCACTGAAACTGATCAATCGCAGACGATGTGTATCACAGACACGAAAATTTCTTGAGTAGGTAAAGAAATGCTACAAAAGGACTATTGGCGTTAATGGCGCCACATATGTGTGCGAAAGCGTTGCCGTGTCCCGGCTGATATATGACGAAGGTGGAACAGTATGGGGATTTAGTTGGTGCGTGTCTCATATCACGAAACATCAATGCCCCGGTATTCGGAAGTTTTTTTTTACTTATTATATACCAGTGCTTGATGCAGTGCAATCTTACCTGGTGGTAAGTGGTGATGTAGTGACAGGGCTTGCATTCGAAAACTTTTTATCCCCAGCGATTATCGATTCTTTGAGCCACGTGGATGGTCATTTGGAACTTCAGCTACCTAACAGGTCCGTTGGGCTTTGTCGATTACTCCGATTCTGCTATGGCTATTTTCGTTACTCGATATCATACTGAACTCGCTCAGCGGTATAGCTCGCTGGCTTTAATTATTCTCATACGCCGAATGGTGAAGGACCACATTTGAATTCTGAGTCGGATTTAAATCAATTATTGGGTTATTCCGTCAAGAAATTCTCAATTGCAACCCGGGCTCAGGAAATTGGTGGTATCACCCTCGTGCGTCGCTCGAGCCGTGGTAGCTCAGATGGTTACCGCTCGCTGTATATATAACAGAACGCGAGTAACCCGGGTTCGATCCCCGCCGGCACCAAAGAAATCGTTAATTGCAATTTTAAGTGCTGATTTACCATGTGCTCGGCGGTGAAGTAAAACATCGTGAGGAAACCTGCATGTCTGAGGATTAAAAAAAATATTTCAAAGACATGTGAAGTTCGCCAACACGCATTGCGGCAGTGTGACGGACACTTCCTTGCCCTAAAATTCTCTCAGAAATGTGGGGAGGCCAGTGCCCAGCAGTGGGACGTATATAGGCTGTAACTTTACCCTCGTGCCTCGTAAAACACGGAAAGCCGTTAGTCTTTCTTCTAATATATCTACGGTAGTGTCAAATTTTTATCTCATTGGATGATTAGAATGAGGTAATAGACAGTGCATCGTTTTTGAGTAAAATCCCAATGCTGGATATCACGCTTGTTAGGCAGACTGATGATCATAGTATTAAAGTTCGCAGTAAAGGTTAGTAGTGTCAAACTACCCAGTCTTCTAGTCTGACTCTTTTAACGCTGCTCCGCATCGCGAGTCCGAAATGTTCTATCAAAAACCATATATCTAACTGGCATTTTTCGTAGTCTCCTCTAGTGACACCCAAGTAGCAATATGAGACGATAGATGCTCTCATACCGCCGCCACACGGTTAAATACATTTATTAGCACTTATAAGAAAAGAGATAAAACCTTCCGAAAAAAATACGTTGCTTAAATTATACGCCAACGTTTATTAGTAATAACATTATAATTTATGGATTCCTTTTATCGGGGCTTGTTTATATACTGTGTATATTACATATTATACACAGAATGTGTCGTATTTATCAGTAAGGAGTTGCAGCACTTTATCCCAATAGTAGTTTCATGTATTATTCTTAGGTAAATAGTAATTTTAGATCAGTTTACTCTTGTAAACCAATAGCAATGTTATATTTTCACTGATTAGCTTAAATTGAATACAATTTTCTTTTCAGACTACTTACAATGTAGGTATTTGGATTTGTAATAACCAATATTTTACATTAATTGTGTAAGGATATATCTATTAGTAAAAATGTGGCTAAAGAAGTTGCCATTGCATCTGATGGAGAGTTACTACCAGCTGTGGGTTTATTTCTAAAATTTCAAACAAAAAGGCCACGGATTCAATGTCACCCCAGATGACTAAGATGAAGTGCTTTACAGCATGTGTTATACTGAATGTCTTACTCTTCAAATCGGCTCAGCAGTGAATGCACTTCAGTCTGAAAGCTGAAATATGTAAGTTGTTAATGGTACTACATAAATAGACGTTTTATAATACGTAATAGTTTGATCGAGTTAAAGTTCACCTGATGGTAAATGGCCCACAGTGAAAACACCATCCTTGATTAGGAATGGTCGTCTCTCCTGAGAACTAAGATACTCTTTTAAATGTATCTACATAAAAGGGGAAATAAAAAAAAACCGCTGGAATATAATTTTTACCATTAACTATTTATTTATTTATTATTCTCAAAATTTATGCACGAAAATAGTAGATATTAGGACGAATATAATGCGGCGTTAACACCACAGAAATCGTAAATATAAGATACTACGATTTCTGTGGTTAAGATACACTCGCCCAGTTACCCATTAGGCTTAGCAAAAATTTACATAATTTTGACTCTTTTCAACCAAGTTAAAGACTATAACCAACCTGTTACACAGAGGGACGACGCATTTGCTTAACTATTAATTAGATACCCTAAATTCCATAAAAAACATGACCTTCTTCTTTTGCAGAGAAGTTTTACCAACATAAAATTTCGCAGGTTGCAGGCATTTCTAACGTGCTCCCGGTGACTTTTAGATTAAGTTAATATTTGGGACTTGGTCTTTACACTTTTCAAAGGGACAAATAAATTTTATAAAAGTAATAATATTAAAGCATATATTTATATTTAAATAAGTAAATTTTTGCACCGAAAAAATAAAACTATTAACTACTAAGCATTATGAAACGGACTCAAGCAATTCGTAAGATTACTGCAACGAAACTACGACAACGAATCTCGTTAACTTTAATAATCACTGGAGGATACTTTAGATTAAGCAGAAATTTAAAGATACAGCGGAATTCTTGCCAGCAGCGAAGTGGCACTTCAATACAATACAGTCGCCTTTGTCTCCTCCGTTTGTAGAAATTGGGACAGTGCAGAATTTATTTTATGGTTTAGACAGTTCCCGCGTTTATGCTTGTGGCATGTAGTAGAGTCGAATAAATTTCTTCTATTGTAATTTGCGAATTTATTACTTCGCTCTGAATGAATGAATGGGAAGTCTTTAAGATGGTTTAAGAACCTTCCAGGTTTCTTGTTTTGATGAGGCATAAATCTTGAAAATTACCTAACATAACACAGTTTAAGTGAACATTATATAACATATTCACTTTATGTGCATTTAATGTTCATATTTCATACACACTTATTATATTATTTTAAAGGAGGGTTATCAAAACGAGAATCTAATTTACTTTTGGTGGAATTAATAAATTCTCAATATATTCATAATTTGTCAGTTATATTCACTCTGCTTTAACCCAAAGTTTACTATGTAGTATGGGCATGAGAAAATTTACTACCCAATATAAATCTACGTGAATCTTTAGAAGCAACAGGAATAATAATGTAGCACTAGATCGAAATCGAATCGCTGCCGAACGTAGCTACTATGTCAATATCCACCTTATGAAGCAATATACGAGGAAACCCTATGGAGTGTTTGGTGTAACAGTGAACTTTTTAATATAATGAGTGACAAAGGATCTCACAGTCCCCCACATGATGAGTGAATGCTGTAGCCCATAGACATCTTCATCTATCCTCGATTAAGAATGAAAATACAGATGTGTTGCCACCCCTGTGGACTAAGATGGAATGCTTCCAATCTCTCCACTCTCCAATTCTCTAAATTCACCATAAGAAATACAACAGCATTTAGCTGTTATTTTACGCTAGTATTCTGTGAGAGTGTGGTCCTTCTCTCGTATAGCCAACCCAGTCGTGATACAACCATAATACAGCTGCACTATGACTCTACCACGTAAAATGAAATTAATTACTAGATTAGAGTTATAGAAACTTCAATTGAATTGCCGTATTGCGAGGGCGTGGTAGCTCAGATGGTTAGCGCTCGCTGTAAACTTCACTGTACGCGGTTCTATCCCCACCGGCACCAAGGAAATTTTTAATTGCAATTTCAAGTGCTGATTTGCCACGTGCTCGGCGGTGAACGGAAACATTGTGAAGAAATCTGCATATGTGAGAAATAAGAAAAAAAATTGAAGACATGTGCAGCTCGCCAATACGCACTGACACTTCCTTACCATAATATCCTGTCAGAAATGAGGCGAGACCTATGCTCAGCTGTGGGGCGTATATAGCCTCTAACTTTATGGCGAAGGCGTAAGAGAATTTATCACTCCATTTTTTCATATGTGTGTATGGGAAATGCCTTAATAATCTCGCGCATTTCGATATATGGAAACACAACCATCTCGTTTACACCAGATATACCAAGGAAGGTAACGAAGAGCTGTGAGCGTGTAGGCTGCTCCCGCGTGTGTTAATCTGCCTACTAAGCTTAACAAATAAAGCAAATGTCAACAAAATGAGGGATCTTGCAGCCGACTTCGAAGGGCTGATGAATAATAACTATTACAACCTATCTAAAGTCCACTGCTGAACATAAACCTCTCCCATAGATTTAATCATAGGAGGAATAAATATTACAGCAAATGCCATAGTTGCCACGCATGGCATTCGGGTTTGCAACTGAGAACCATGCTTCAGTAATATTAGTAGTATAGTTGTAGCACGAATGGGTCGGCTCGAATGGAGTAGTACCACGCTCTCACAGAATACCAGAGTAAAATAGCAGCTTAATGCTGCTGTGTTTCGTATGGTGAGTGTAGAGAATCAGAGACCCTTTTTATTGGAAACGATGCATTACATCTTAGTCCTCACGGGTGACAACGCATCTGAATTTTGATTTGTAATAGAGGATAGGTGTAGATGTCTATGGGTCACAGCAACAACTTACCATCTGGTGGACTGTATGTTCGTTTGTCACCCTATCCTATAAAAATACCGCACTTTATTTATTATATCGTGTTATCAGGGAGATTATTCTGGCCATCTTCTGTTTTATTTCTTTCAGCCTCACCTTACGTCACCCAAGGGATGATATGAGGCAGTAGAAATTCGTTCACCACCACTACACGTGTTTAAGGACATTAATATTTCGATAATAATTTTATTTTTTACAATTTATGTCCACCTATTACTACACAATTAACTAAATGTAATGACAGCAGTGCACTGATGTAGGAAATTTAGGTGCTTCAATACACTGTGACGCAAAAATATAAAGAACATATCGGTGCCGATTCTCATACCTAAGATTCGACAGCTTGATATTAGCCAATCTGTTGTTAGAAAAGTCACAGTCCATTTAAAGTGCGCCGTATAAATATATTTCAGTACGTCGCTCAGACAGTGTTATTCTAAGACATGATATTAAAATTTTATACTCTAAAACGTTTCGCAAGTTTAATTTTGATAGAGCCTTGGTAGCTCAGATGCTACGTACTCGCTGTAAATTTCACAGTACAGTAACAATGAAATCATTAATTGCAACTTTAAATGATATTCCATGTAGGGCGGTAAAGTAAAACGAAACGAAACCTTTCGAAGATATACAATACTTATGAAGTCCGTTAAAATGCATTGGAACAGCACAAATTATGGGTTTTTGGTTGTAGAAATGATGTGAGTCTTTGAGTCCGATTAATGATCCTTGTGCTTCACAGGCATGCTTAATCAAAATATACAATTTAACAGTAGCCCGAAATAAATTTGAACCGGATCAAATGATATATTTTACAAAGTAAAAATAACAAACGAGCACACAGGTGGACCTGAGAAGGTGGAGTAAGTGGATAATCAGACCCATATACATCTAAATCTGTTCTCGATTAAGAATCAAAATGCAGATACGTTGTCACACCTGAAAAGGTACCACCATTTCTCTGCACTAACTATACGAAACGCAGTAGTATTAATTGATATTCTGTGAGAGCTTAGTCCTTCACTGTCTTTCGTGGTACAACCATAATATGGATGCAGCGTGGCTTTACCACATAATAATATAGTAGTTTTTTTTCAGTAATCTAAATAACAATTTTTAGTATTTTAATTCTAGTGATCCAACTCTTAAATATTCACAATTTCATCCTAAAATTTTTGTCATTGATAATTTCAACCTGAGTGTGAAAAGAACGTAATCCACAAATGAAACCGGGAAGTTAATTAAGCTAAAGTCAGAAATTCCTTCTGAATATTTGCAACTGTATTATCTGGAACAAATAGAATCGTCTAATGCACATTAAGAATTAAACTGCTTTAAAGTCTACCAAGACGGCCGGAAAGTGTCCCGGTGTCCTAATTAATTAATCCCTAAGCTTGGAATCCTGCCAGGAGTGCGACCGCTGTTTGAACAAACAATGCCCACTCTGAGCTGCTGCACACTCTGTATCTAAAAAGCGAACTAATTAAGAAATTTGAACTGTATCTGCCTCAGAGTATCTTAGCCTTTGAAACCTCATCACGAGGATTTGACTAAAACACAAACTTTTTTATCTATGTTTAATATTATATTAATTATTATTATTACCGTATCAGGCCATCACAAGTCTACATTTAAACATCCTGTGGTACCTTCATTTATCTACTTACCGCATTATTTTCAGATCACCCCATTTCCAGTCAAATCCATCTCCAGGAAGTCGCCCGAAACTATACTTGTTAGTATGGGATTGCTATCACCTTTTACCCCACTGGTTATCAGTTCCTTAAGCTATTATTGTTTACAGGGTAAAGTAATAAACGAAAATGACTACTAAAATACTTAGACTAAAAAACCGAGTGACACCGTGGTTTCTAAAGTAAAAAAACACGTCTTAAATTTGATAGTATGCACGCAAACTCTTCATCAAAAGGAAAAGTAGTTTCAGGCACATTTTATACGTTCCACTCCTGGGCATAAGCAGAGGATTCGTGGGAAGACATGTGAATGGGAAGAGTCCCATTCACATGTCTTCGCAATATTTTCTTTAATTTCTCAGACATGCAGTTTTCTCACAATGTTTTTCTTCACCGTTGAGCACGTGACAAATCAGCACCTGAAATTTCAATCAACAATTTCTTTAGTGTCAGTGGGAATCAAATACGGATAAGGCGCGTGACATTTATAGCATGTATTTATCCCCTGTGCTTAATAGAGAAAAATATAAGAAAAATATCAGTTGAAGAGAAAATATCATAATATAGAAATACGTATGTCGGTGACTTCGGTCTTTAAGCAGAATGGTGAGCTATACCTTTCCCTATCAAAAATGTAAGAAGGCCCCTATCTAACATTGGGGCTTCTGCGGGTTTTTACATAACTTCAAATTTATAGATTCCAAATTAAAACATTACCGATAACATTTTTTCTAGGAACACATTTGGATGTAACTAAAGAAGCCTGGAATGAAAAGCCCAGAATGGAATAAAAACTCCATTATAAAAATTAAAAACAAACATCGCATGATACAAATCAATAACCGAACATGAATTCAAAGCAAACGTTGCTTGATACAATTAGATAACATCTGGCTGTATTCCAAGTTGCAATTTGTCCGTACCAATCAGTATAACGGTTCCATAAATTTAACCTTTTGTTTTTCGATTTAGTTTGTTTACGATTTATCAAAGAAAATATGTCTTTAAGTCCATCTCTTAATTATTTAACGTGCCACAGTCCAATGTCTAAATGTTAACGCCAGACACAATGTTTCCCTAAACATGGATACTCTGGGGCAGAGCACTCCGGAAGTGCAGATTTACTCCATGCTTATAAGTAAATTAAAATATCCATAGACCCAACTGATGTTAAGTGTTGGTGCACTTGAAGATGGTAATTGTAATTAAAGCAATTAAAGCGAGTGCACAGTCCACCTGATGGTAAGTGGTTGCTGTGGCCCATAGAAATCTACATCTATGTATCTCGTTTGCGAATCAAAATGCAGATGCGTCGTCAGCCGCGAGGACTAAGATGGAATTCCTCATTTCCAGTAAAAAGGGTCTCCCGTTCTCTACACTCATCATACGAAACACAGCATCATTATACTATTTTACGTTGGTATTCTGCGAGAGCGTGGTCCTTCCCCGGTCGAGCCACACGCACTTGAGCTTTCACGTGGTAAAGCCTTGCTGCAAATATATCATGGTTATAGCATGAATGGCCCCGTCTGAAAAACCACGTAAAATAACAGCTAAATGTTGCTGTGTTTCGTATGGTGAGAGTAGAGAACCGAGGACCGTTTTTATTGGAAACAAAGCAATTCAACTTACTCTCCAAATCAACGCATCTGCATTTTGATTCTTATTCAAGGATATATTTAGGTGTCTATGGGCCACAGTATCCACTTACCAACAAGTGGACTGTGTGCTTGTTTGTTTAACTTATTTTATATAAAAAAATCTGCGCTGCAAACTCTCCAGCTTTATTACTTTCTCAATAACAACAGAATCTAATTTATGTAAAATTTAAATGAGTTATTTCATTTTCTTATAAAGTAAAAATTAAATAATAAAAGAATTGTCAATATTAGAT